>VZTX01002085.1:537650-765779 GCA_013400915.1 Pardalotus punctatus | reverse complement strand
TTTTTTTTTTTTTAACTTTGAGACCTGCTGGGATATTGGCACTTCAGTGTTATCTCCTAAATGCTTTGCTTTTCCACATGAGTCATTTAAAAGGCAGACTTTATACTGCTACTTTGTGTTCTTTGTATGTGGTTAATATTTGTGGGGATTTAGACATTGTATGTGCACAAAAATGATGCTTTTGAAGGGACAGAAAAGTCTATACAGGTTCAAAAGTGTGAATGTGCATGGATAACTGAAATCCCAGTTCAGGCTTGACTTTTTACATTGTAGACAGATATTCCAGGTTTCTTTCAAAGAAAAAATTAATCCCCAGTTGGTAAACCTGCACATAGCCTAGCTTTTATCTCTGTCTCACGTGATATATATGTGTAGTACTTAACAGAGTTTGAAGTAGTGCATGAGATCATCTATGCGGACTTGAATTCTACATACAGAAGAGGGAAACTGGCAGTTAAGCTAAGTGTTGGAAGATAAAGACATTATTTCTCCCACTAAGGATTCATAGCCGTCAAGACTGTCAAATATATTTGTGTGTCAATTACAGTTCCAGAGGTGAAAAGTCAGGCTGCTTTTCAAGACAAGTTTTTCTAATTAGAGTAATGAATGTTTGATTAATATTCCATTAGTAATATATGATAATTATACCCTGATGGGCTGTCACTTTAAGTACATACAGAGTAAGATCACAGATGCATTTTTATGTTGTTATGCCTTTGTCAGCTTTAGTTCCCATCAACAGTCAGCTTTATGCAGATGCTTGCTGAAATATTTCAGAAATACATTTTGTCCATGAGCCTGTTAAATGATGCTACACGTCTGCTTTGTGGGTCAATGCCTATCTCTTGCTTTGTTTAGCATTTCATCAGGGTTCTATGCTTTGACATTCACTAGACTGAGCTTGCAGAGAGAAACTTTACTATTCAGGAAATGCAATGCATGAGTAAAATCCTGATTACTAACTGTGACTAAATCCAAATCGGGAAATAACAGCGGCTTCATAGAACTATGGTGGAAAATGTACATCTTTTGACTTCTGGAGGTTAAAAACATTTCCCTACAGTAAAAGGTGTTGTAGAGATGCACGCGATTAATGCTCAGAATGCCTGAGTTAACGTCATGTATCTCCCTGAGGGTGACTGTGGCATTCAACATACCTCTGAGGGATGAGAGTTTCTGATTTCTTGTGAACCTCACAGTCTTCACCTTCTAAAGCAGTGCTGGAACCCATTGCTGACTGTGGGCATCCTGGTATGTGAGGCATGTTAAGAGAGAATGGGGGAAAAAAGATTAGATGTGATGCTACAAATGGCACAGCAGAATGCCGGAGCAGCAGACAGGGACCGGATGAACATTGGAACGACCTCTCCTTTTTTTCCTCCTTGTACTGTTTTCCATTCATGATAGATCAGAAGACCATTTTCTTTGTATTGCAACCTTTCCATTTGGCTGAAAGCATGTGTCACAGAACAAGAATGAAGCTTTCTTTCACAGCTGAAGAAAGGAAACCTAATTGATGCTGGCATACATGTTTATATGGGCCATGTGTTAATTACCCAGAGTTACAAATGAACAGAGATGTACTCCTGTTGTGTGTGTGCATGCTGCAGTGTATGTAGAAAAAATTACAATATTTGAATGATTCATTTATTCTGCACTGAATTAAATTTTTTCCAACACTTTGAATCTTGTAACATTTTTATGTTATTAAATGGTGTGGTTTTTAAACTAAGCAGAATTACTTTTTTGTTTAATAGTATCATGTAGGGATCCCAAGAAACCTAGAACTATAGTGCAAGGTAGTCTGATTCTTGGAATAGTGAAGGAATGAGTTACTGTAGAGGACTTTTGCCCTTTCTGTGTCCAGCTGCAAATCTGTGAGAAGAGCTTTGCAATTAGCTTTTGTAAATACTAGCTGACAGCAGAGGAGGGCTTGAGACTTTGGTTTCCTGGGCTCCACTCCAAGTTCTGGAATGAAATACACTTCAGTGACTGCATATCTCGCTGCCCCTGTCTCATCTGTCTCCCCTAGCCTGACTACTTTGTCTTCTCATCTTGACTCATGTTTGTTCTGTGTGCACCATGCTTCTTACTGCCCTTTTTCTGCATTACAGTGAATGTGGCCTCTGACATGCTTTCCGTAAAGCGTGGATGGAGGATGGAAAGTACTAGAAACAATCCATTTTAATCTCATTTTTAGCATTCATGCAGTTGTGCCCCATTAAACAGCAATAAGCAATGACAAAGTCTCTTGCTCACCTGCAGATTCAGGTATGTTCAGTGACTGGTGCAGGCAGAGCATGTTCTGTAGGACTGGGATAAAAAGAGTTTTATTTCAGCTCCTATTGGGTGAGATGAAACAGCAGATTTCTAAGGCCACCTTTTTGTGAGTTTTATTGCTTTCAATCCAGAACAACCCTGTTGCCCTCTTTTTAAAAATGGGAGAGGTAGCTTTTCAGTGACATATTTTTAAGAATTTAACTTGAACAAAATTATTTTTTTTTAAAAATCATATGGTCGGTTGTATCTCAGCTGCCTTTCTTATAAAGATTAAGAACTCTGCACAACTCAGGCATTTTCAGTTCATTTGTAACTCAGATTATTTCACTGGTTTTTTTGGGTGGTTTTTTTTTTTAAATTAGTTAAATGATTAAGTCAGAACTAAGATCAGTCTGTCTGTGGCAGTAGCTGGGATGAAGAGATGCAGTCAATTTTTATTTAAGGTGGATTTCCTGATCATAGGAACAGAGATTGTTTTACCAGGACCTGGTTGATAGGATACCATGAATGACTCAGGAATGTGCAGAGTCTCTCTCCCACCACCACTCATGTAGAGCTGCTTTCAAGGACACTTTACAGAGTCCATAATTTAGCAGTGGATGGTGCTAACTACTCACAGGAAACTTGAATCCAGAGACAGAGCTGAAAAGTGTTTTGATGAACATGGCAGCAGGAGAAACTTGGCCAGAAGAGGCAATTTTGAGTTGCCATTTACAGGAATTACCAGGGCTTTTCATAGAAAAACTTCTTATGGAAGTGAGCCGAGAAATTGAGATCCTAACATGTAAGCAATTAATTAGGATTGTTTGAGGAAAAGATGACATAGCTGTTTGGAAAAGCAGTCTTAGGAAGGTGAAGGTGACCTTAGAAATAAATTGATGTGCTCAGTGTTGTGTCCCATTAAGTTTTCCCGACAACAGAGGAGATTTTGCTTTAGACCTGTACAATGTACACTCCATGATACACCAGCAGAAAACTGCACAGAGTATTTCCACATTGTTAAGAGTAAACTGGCCTTGTGACAGAAAGCATTTGTAATTCAAGAGCGTGTTCAATGAATGGATTCCCTCTTTAAATGAGAGAGGATAAATGTTACTAAATACTGCCACTTCTTTGTGGAATTGTGTTGGAGAAACTGCAGTAGTGCCTAAAAGAGTAAGGAAACAGCTATACTGCTTGCTGGTTGCTGTGATGTATGGTAGACATGAAAAGGGTGAATACATTCATCAACAGCAGATATTAATGCCTCCAGTTTTTAGTTTTCTGATGCCAAATAACAATATTTTTGTTTTAATTCTTAGTAAAACTCTAGTGTTCATAAAACAGTGCTATCTTAAGGTTGTGCAGGTAGCTTTGTCGCCTCATATATTTCTTTATTTTTCCAGTTTAAAATGTCTTTTTTAATATTTACTTCATTTTCTCTGGTTTTGTTGTAATAAATATGTACTTGCAATCTGCTTGAAATGGTTTTGGAGAATTTAAGGTCTCCTTTAATCATTGTTAGTAGTTGAACAGAAGCATTCATTAACTTGATTTGATCAGATCTATGCTCCTTAGTGCAATGAAATCAAATGTAATGTAACATCAGCTTCTTTATATAGGGTGAGTAATGAGATTTTTTTTGCCCAAACAGAATGTAATTTTTTTATTGTTATTTTAGCTTTTATTTTCCATTGGAATTCTTCACACAGAAGTATTATATGTTGCTCACGTTTTGGAGGCCCCGTGGCAGAGAGTACAGTTTATTCTATCGCTAATATTAAACCCACTTTTCTTTCCCATCTGCACCATAAAAATATTATTCATCTTCAGTATCACCATATTTCTCAATCATATTCACAACTAAAATACTGTCATAATGGTGACACCAAACACTGTGTATTTCAGTGTCTTGAGATAATACTAGTGCTGTCTGTAAAATAATATCCCCCATGTTCTCAGTTGAAATGCTCTGGAAGCTTCTATGTGGTGTGTGGGAAACTGTACTTATGGATATTTTTAATACTTACTCCCTTATTCTGCATTAGCACTGCATCATAGAAGCAATAGCTTCAGGAAGAATACTCCTGCTCAGCTGACAATTCAGGAGGTGTTGCTGTCCCTCAGAGAAAAGATTAAATTATGTCTTTTTCTCTAGGCTTTACTTGGATTTGTGTGTTCTGCAGTGCAGGAGAGGATATGGGTGTTTTTCTCCTGTGGCAGACAACCCATTAAAAGTACCTAATACAATTGAAATAGCTGTTCCAAAGAAGAATCAGTTCTCGTCCAGTTAATTACAGCTTTTCGATGTGTCATTTATTTGAGTGTCTTACTGCAGCATCTTGTTTCCTACAGAGTTCAGCGGCTGTCTGTTTTTATTAACTATGGGTGTGGCACATTGCAACAGAGGGAAATCAGCATTGCTTGTTTTCCTTGATGTTAAAAATGCAACATTGATAATCTCATATTTTAACCGTATTATTTGGTTATCAACTGATTTTATAGAGGATTAAACTATGCTGTTGCTGAGAATAAATGGATTTTAAGCTTCAGCAATTAATATAAATTTAATTTAATTTGACAGATCTTAATATGGGTTTCAAACAGTCCCTTATCAAGTATCTTTGTGATCATTTTGGTGATTCCTTTGTGGCATTGAAACTATTGTTCTTTTATAATCACATCTTGTTAAGGACCATAAATAAGTTAATTCTGCTCATTTTATATCAAAATAAACTTTGAATATTTAATACTCCTGTGTCTTTCATATAGTTACAAAATACTTTTGCAAGAATATTGGGTGAAAATTCCTGCATGTTAAACAACTGCATGGAAATTATGACCTATTTTCTGATCCTTTTTAGGCAAATGACAAGATGGAAAAAATGCATTTAGAACTAGTGTAGGAAAATGGTTTATTACAGTAACTGTGTAATGATAAGGCTTGAGGAAAAACTGATATATATGGAAACTTCAGAGATACTTGAAATTCAATGGATTCCAGCTTGTCTTCCATTTGAAGTGCTTATGTCTCACATTTGTTCCTGAAGACGGTTTTACAGGAATGTTTCAAGAAGGATAATGACTTGGGGTTTATATCTACTGCATGCAGAATCACACCAAGAAAAAAGTGCATTTTTTTTCCTATAAATGTATATTATAAAACTTGTGACAGTATTGTTCTCATATAAAGCATTTGACTGTTGGAAATCATTTTTGTATTGGTGATGTGGTTTGTATCTGATGACTTTTTAGACTTGGTAACGTGGAGTTGTGTTGTCAGCTGTGATGTGGGTTAAAGCCCTCCAGAGCAACACCTCTTTTATTGTGGGCCTCTGTGGCCAGAGGGTGCTGCGGACCATTGCATTTGGTAGCCAGAAGCTCATTTGTTCTCTCCTTTCTCTCACTCTGAGTATGAAGATTTAAGTTTCTTAGACTCCTGAAAGGTCTCCTCAGAGCTTGCAAAGGAAGTTCAGTTTATCTTGTGTATTAGTGGATGAAATGTCAGGATGGGAGCTATTCTCAGATCCACTGCTCACTTGGGAAGGGAGATCTGGGCTCAGACTGCATACAGATATACAAATCAGTAATGATTTTAAAATAAGGACAATAGTATGCCACTAAAAATGTAAATGCAATAGGTAATTCCATGCCTTTTATCTGATTTTAGTGATCCTTTAAATTAATACATTATTTGACCTGAAATTTTATCATGAACAAAGTGAAGTATGCAAATTTCATAACTTCTGTTTATGTTGCAAATTTGCATATGTCTATATAAATAAAAGTTGCAAAACCCGCATACAGATAGACAAATGCTGTCTCAGTATCTGCAGACCTGTGTTTGGATATTTTGGGATTATGTTGGATCATAAAACTAAAGTGAGTTTTAATGCAACTCCATATGTTTTTGTGGTGGTGCTCAGAGTTTAGTTAAGATTTTTGTCTCCATTCTACATATGAGATGGGCAAGAATGGAGGCCAAATTCTGCTTTCTTTGATATTTTACAGATTATCTGTAAATTTATCTCTAGTTTTAGTTAATGTTCATAGTGTTGCAGTGCCACCTCCAAAGACTGATTAATATTGGTGCCTTCTTGTAGAAAACTGTTCTTCCTTTTGCCTTTTATTATCCCTATCCTGTGAAATTATAAGTGAGTAAAAATCCCCCAATCCAACAAATTAGGTTATAGGTATGCATTTATATAGTCAGACAAAAGACCATGTTGTTTTTTACTAAGTAATCTATTTAACAATCAATATATGTGATTAATATTTTTTTAATGTTAGACTGTACTCCCTGAACCTTACCTTCTTGGATTATTTAGGCTAATATTTAGAATATATTTTATCTTCCTAAAAATCTTGCTGGCCACAAAAAATATATTGTACAGATATTTTCACATATCTAAATGACAGTTTTCATGGTGATCATGGACTCTCCATGGAGGGCAGCAAGACAATAATCTGATTAATATTTTCTTTTCTCAGGTGTTCTACAAGAGATACAAGGAAAGTCTTTGAGTATAAAAGTAGGTCATCAGTGATGTCCTTGTATGCTAGGACTTTGAGAAATAAAACCAAATTTATTTCCCCATATCACTTCAGTAAAAGCCAATCTCCTGTTACATAAAGCCCCACACAATTTCTGTCTTATGAGGCTTCCCAAAAATTAACTAAATTTCCCTAAAGTTCTTCAGTGCTTCATGCTATTACAGCTGTGTTGCGTAATGAATACCAGGTGATGTCTCCTTTGAGGACACATTTTTTTGATGAATTCTCCATAAAGCAATAGCCTGCAGTACTCTTGTAAAGACTGTTAGAAGGTTGGCAAAGTTTGTCTTCCTCCCTCATGGAGCAGAATTTGGCTCAGTATGGGTTTATGCTACATAAACTACTCCCCAAAGGTTTTTATGAGCTGCTGTACCAGAAATCTCCACTCCCTTTTGGGTAATAACCACTTATGACTTTGGGCATTAAGGGACATGTGCGTCAAAATGTACTGACCTGAGAAGTTTATGTTGTCTGAAGAACAATCCACTTCAATATTTACTTAAAGCAAAAGTAAATCCTGTTGATCAGTAAAATGCAGAGGCAAGACAGTGAAAGTAAAGTTCCCCCCACTGTCACCACTTGTGCCAAAAGTTTAATTTTCTGCAAGTCTGTCTCTGAATGGGTATTACAAACAAAAATTTTCATAAACTGTATTGCAGATCGAACTCCCAGGGTACCCTGAATTTCTCATAGGGAGATTTTGAATTTGTAGACAGTTCTTTTGATCTGTTACTGCCATGTTAGAGCTATTGGAAGGACTCTTATGAACAGCTGGTAAATTTTCCTTCAAGTTTGTTAACA
Organism: Pardalotus punctatus; assembly: GCA_013400915.1. Classification (NCBI taxonomy): domain Eukaryota; kingdom Metazoa; phylum Chordata; class Aves; order Passeriformes; family Pardalotidae; genus Pardalotus; species Pardalotus punctatus. The sequence continues at coordinate 758,165 of VZTX01002085.1, read as the reverse complement.
AAGTCCTGAAATCTTAGTGAATCACCTGGGAACTTGGACTTAAATGTGTATATGTGATCAGACTGGATATAGCATGGGCTCAGGGAAACCTATTATTGTCCTCTGAGAAGCTAAACAAGATGAAGTCATGTGCAGGTCTGATCTCATTAGTTAACATTTTTCCTGATCTCAATGTTGTTGACCTCTGAGGAGGCCTAAAAAGATAAAAGTGAATTGTCATGTCAGTTCACAAGTCATGCTTACACACTAGCTTTTTACTTTCCTGGTAATATTCTTAGTTATTATTATAAATGAAAAATGGTGTCTATTAAAATGGGAGGAAATGGGTTAACAATTTATCGCATTAATAGCTGGTGGGTACAGTTGTGGAGAGAGCTACTTTGCAGCTGCTTAATAGGACTTGTTTTCTTTTGTTTTTATGACAACAAATATTTGTTTTGAAGAGGGAAATAGCTAGAATAATATCCTATGGTTAGTGTTTTCATAACTGTGATATTTTACACTATGTTTTATACTCTGGGTATATTGAGTAGTTCATGACTGACCACAGTAACTTGACTGAAGGATTTAATCATGCAAATCTACAAGAGTTTTTTAAAGAAATAAATTACTAGTTTATTGAATATATAGGTGAGCTAAAGGAAGTAAAGCAAGAAAAATGCAATTTTCCTTGCCCCAGTGAAATATTTGTTTTGAGATCTCTACCTACAAATGTATCTTAAAAGAAAAAAATCGAAAGGAAGTATGTTTAAAGCATAACTACTGTAACAAAATGTCCTATTTTATTTCCTGATCCTTTTTTCTACTTATGTTTATTGCTCACCACTTTATATTTTCTTTTTTAATAACTTCAGAATATTAAAGAAACTAATGTTTATGTTTTAAGTTAATGTCCCTCTGAGGAAGAATGTGCAACTTTTGTGTTAGGGCTTTTTTCCTTTCATTTACCTGTTTTACAGATCTGTAATATGATATTCCCTTATTTTGTGACTATTTTCATGGAAGGTTCTTTGACAAGTAGCAAAAGATAAATTATTAGCCTTAAAGCTGTGTTGCTTTAACAATAATTTCTTTTGTAGGGGGGAAAGAATGATATCACAATTTACAAATTGTGTGATCTCCACTTTATCCCTATGTAATTCTAAGTAAGAGATGTATTTACATCCTGTTTCCATGTACCAGTTTTACATGTATCCTAACAGTAATAATTAACATTTCATTCCTGTGCCCTTAAAAGTGTTCATAAGTTATGGATGCACTGCTCCACTATATAAAACCTCTTCAAGGTCTTAGATGGGTGTTTAGTTTAAAGGTACAAACAGATTTTGAGAACCAATACAAAATGGATAGATGACAGTGGAAGGTCAAGCATGCCCTCCTTATTTAATGTGAAAAGACATTTTATGGGATGCTGGAATGCACTTCTAATTTATTTTTATTATTAGAGTTCGTGTCAATAACTATTTTTTAATTGTCTGAACCATAACACAAATTCCGATAGATATTACATCTATAGTCTTTTTCAAGGCTAGATTTTCTTTTTGCCCATGGAAATAATATCTAGTATCTTCATTAAACAAACTGGCAGCTCCTAAAATTATTAATTAGTCATGTCATAGACTTGGAAGAAAGAGTAGCATAAGTAAAAAAAGCTGTTAGATCAAAATCCTTTGGGGAGGAGCAATGAAAGAAAGTGTGTTGGTTGTGAAGGGAGGACTACCTGGAAACTCCAGAGAGAGAATTCAGTGTCGATAGAGATCCCTGTAGTGTTATGAGGAAAGATAAAACTCGCTCACAGAAATTCAGAGGTGGGGAATGGGGAACATATACTGTTAACAGTGTGACAGCCATAAATGCTTTGTCTTGTAGTTGGCAAGTTGTCATTACTAGAAAAATTAATTTTATTCTAAAATAAAGTTGTAAAAACCTCTTTGAATTGAGTGTTCACAAGCTCATTCATTTTTATTTAAATAGAAATATAAATGGAAGTGTACTAACATTATGCTTCAGGTCTTCAGTTTCAAAAAGGGAAATTTAGAAGAACTGGGAAAAGCACATGAGGAAGTTGATGAACAGAGAAACTCAGAATTTTTTGAGAGGGAGGGGAACCCCATTACCTTTACTGAGGAAGAAGCTATCTGAAACTAGTGGCCCAAGAAACAACCCAGTAAGAGGTATTTCCTCATTTAGCTGGATGAAATGGTCATTCTCCAGAAATTGTTTAGAATTAGGGAGTTTGTCTGCTCCCTTCCTTCTAGGCTAATCAAAAAAGAAATCCATTAAAAGATAGAATGGAAACTGCTAAAAGCAGGGGTTAGTTACATATAATAGGAGATGTTTTAATAAAGCGGTTTTCAGCCAAAGTAACAGAGAAAAACAAGGAATGAGACATGCCAAAGGAAGATTAAATACCAATTTCATTATAGGCATTTAGGTGTAGACTGAAAGGTGCACTAGCATTGTTTCTTCTGTCAGTAAGAGTGATATAGCTGACTGGGAGAGCAAAGGTGAGGCATAACATGCTCTTAGTGAATGCAAGACATATGTCAAACTTCAGTTGGAGTGATAATGGAGGTAGTTGTTGATAACTTCCTCCTTCACTTAAATATTATGTGCAGCTACAAGACCTTTATTTTGACTTAACATTGGTACATACCTAAAAAAAAATATTGCTGGAGAGAAAAATTAGAAATGTGGAGGTGATTAGAAAGTTGCATGGAATTTTGTACAGACTTGGCAGAAACAGATGTTGTTAAACAAGTTACAAGTTCTACCTTTAAAAAAATAATCAGTAAGTAGTGTTTAATGCAAGAAAATACAGCAGATATGAATATGAGCTTCAATAAAGCATTTATGGTGCCACATGAGAAATTATGAAACATGAACAGCAAAGAACTGAGGTGGACATGAGATGGGCATGACATTGGACAAGGGAGATACCTCTGTGGTGAAAGGAGCAGCACTGGATAGGGGGAATTTGCATTCATTAAAGTTAAGTCTTCGGATTTGTTGTGGTTTAGTATCTCATTGTCAACCCTGGCATAAAGTGTAGGAGTATGCTAAGGAATGAGTCAATATTTCGGAGATTTCTGGAGTTCAGAGGAGGACTAGATTTGCAGAAATGGAAAGAAGTTTAGCTTTACGATGTGCAAGAGATCAGTGTGCAAGTCTGCTAGTGCTTGATGACTTGCTCAGAGTATTTCTATTTGGGAATTCATTGTTTGAGAGACAAATGGAGGTAACTAGTTGAGTACAAAATGACTATGAAGGCTCATAAAAATGGTTCGAACATAGGTGAAGGCCAGTCTTAACCCAAAATATGCAAGGACAGAGATTTCCTTAGATGCAGACCAAGCATGGTGTGTGCCTGGGAAGCCAGCCTGCTGGCAGGGGTGGCTGTGCCGCTCTGCCTGCGCTGAAGGCTGGCCAGTGCCATGGCTCTGTGCCCTGTGTGTGTCCAAGTCACCTCTTGTAGAGCTGCCTGCTCTCAGATCAGCAGCCCAGATTGCACAGGGCATTGAGGCTGGGATGAGTCAGACTGACAAGGACCTGCTGCTGAAGAGTGGGGGATGCTTTAGGAAGTCAGGGTTTATACCTCAGTGGACAGGGATGAGGGAGATTTGTAGGCTCCAGTGTCATCTGTAAAGAAGAACCTTCTGCCACCTCTTGTCTGACCCCAAGGCTTTACTTTGTGTGCTTGGTTCATCCTTCTTTTCATGGAAATCTCTGCATTTCTATCAACAGTCCTTCTCCTGGAGATCACCAGACCCTGCAGCTTTCCTCTAGTCTTGGTTATCATTGTCATTTAAGATGATCAGAGGGCTGGAGGAGGACAGGCTGAGACATTTGGGGTCATCCAGTCTGGAGAACAGAATTCTCTGGTGAGGCCTTAGAAGAGTGTTCCAGTACTGAAAGTTCTGGCAGCCTAAAAAAATTGGAGAGGGACTTTTTACAAGGGCATGTAGTGACAGGACAAGGGACAGGCTTCAAACTGAGAGGGGGTCAGTTTAGATTAGACGTTAAGAAGAAATTCTTTCCTATGAGAATGGTGAGGCATTGGGACAGGATCCCCAGAAATGTTGTGGGTACCCCATCCCTGGAAGTGTTCCAGGTCAGATTGGATGGGGCTTTGAGCAACCTGGTCAAATGGAAGGTGTGCCTGTCCATAGCAGGAGGGTTGAAACTGGATAATCACCTTGAAGGTCACTTCTAACCCAAACCATTCTATAATTTGATGATCTTCACTCCTCTGAAGACCTTTAGTCCTTTCCAGCCCTCTCCATTTGTGCTGATAAAATGTCCACGACCCCTGCCACTTCCTCATGGTTGTGAAGCAGAGTTTTATTTATGTGGTGACAATGCTTTGTTTGACATGGAAGGGCAAAAGAATACCCTTCATTGCAAAATCATAGTGGTTAAATTTTATCTGAATAACTCTGTAAATCTGATCACTCTAGAAAAAGAAGGTTCAGGCAAAAGGACATTTGGCAAAAGGACACATAAAAGAAAGGGAATGTATTGTAGGGCTGAAAAGGTCGAGCTGTTCTTAAGCCTGGAAGGTGAAAAAATGGCTCTCTATATGTGTGCAAGGAACTGAACTGAACAGCAGGGAGGGAACAACTCTTTGAGTCAAAGGATAGCGATGGTATGTACATGAGATGACCCATACATGGATTGTTATGGGCTGGAAAACAGCAAGAGAAATTAATACTTCAAATTAAAGGAGGTTTTAGAGCAAGACTGATTTTCAGATTAAATTTGCTAAGTTTATCTGAGAGTTTATATGATGTGGCTATGTGTGATAACAAGGGAGGAATCTTTGTGAACCTAGAGGCCTTTTCCAATCTAATTGAGGAAGGCTTCTTATAATACAGTAGACATTAATGATTTTGTAGAGTTAGTTCTCAGTCTTAAGAGCTTCCTTAAGAGTGAAATTTATGTCTTTTTTTGTATAACAGAACTTTTTCTGAAATGTCATGTGGTTTCCTAGGTTTTTCTTAACTTTCTGAATTACCATTGTGTGGTTTTTGAGAATACACTCACGTATCATTGTTTAACATAGGAAAATTGATTTTCTAGCTGTCTGCGATGAAATATTTTATGAAATATTACCATGCTTGAATTGTTGTAATGGGCAAAAATGAGAAAAAGTAATGCTTCAGAGGAGGCAGAATGGACTAAGGGAGGGAAGAACAACAGAAAGATCAGTGTGAGAGAGAAGTCTCTGTTTATGTGAACCAAGTCTCTGAATATTATGAGTTATCTGTAGGTACCATAGTTTGGTGATAAAAGTACACAGGCTTCGTCTATATCCTACCCTCAATTTTAGGATTAAACATGTGCTAAATTTTTGTCTGCTTTGATCTCAGTGAGAGCCTTCCTTCTTCAGTGGAATCTGGTTTTGGGGCTGTGATGTGAGAAACCATCTCATTTTAAAGCATACTCAGGAGATCAATTTAAGCCAATTTAGTCTTGTGTCCATAGGTATGATGTTTCAAATCCCTATGTAAGGTTTGTCTCTGTAACATCCATTTTTAAAGCTTGAATTCTATTACCTTTCTAAATTCACCAAGTCGGAAATGCTTTATGCAACATTTTATCCCTGACTTGCAGACTGTGAACTGCAGGATCTGCAGTGAAATACCAACAGTTTAACTAGGTTGTGCCAGTAGCTATTATTATAAGCTTGGTCTGGGTTTCTAAGTAACTAAATGTATGATACTAATACATTAAATGTATTATTTATAAGTAAATGTAGAAATATAGTAGAATTTTAGGAGTGTATTAGCTTTAATTAGCTAACAAAAGGGTATTTTCCTCTTTGGTATTTGTGTAAATTAATTTACTATTGGATTCACTTTATCCAAGCTGCTTATTGTTGATTATTTTGTATTTCTAAGGGCCAAATATTGGCAGTCTTTAGGGAAAACACTCAGTCACTTCACTTGGAGTTTTGCTTGGATGAATGCCATGAGATTTGCCCCTAAAAGCCATTGAATCTATACCTACAAGCTTTAACAAATATTTCTTTGTTGCATTAATGAGCTGCCTCTACACCCTGAGTGTATTCCCTTTGCAACCTAAAGTGCTTGTCTATCAAAATATTTCTCCATTATGAACATTCTTTCCTATGTTTCATTTGCTTTACTGCAATTCACTTTTAATTTAATATTAGAGTGCAACATAGGAATACATTTCACTTGATCCCAATATTTTGGCTCATAGAGTTGGCCATGCTAGCATATAAAAATAACAGGTGAAATTTACAGTGATGTTTTCTGTGATATACCTTCAAGCTTCTTGACTCAGGAAAACATCTGTGAAAAAGGCACCATGAGATCTGAAGATATGCTTGACAGATTTTTCTGTTGTGATTCATTCTTTAAGCTTCTTTCAGATTTGTTAATGTCCAGGACACTAAGAATACATAGAAACAAGAGTTAATCCCTACCTATGAGCTTTTTAACAGCTGTATCATCTTAAAATAGTTAATTTATATATTCTGTGGCCCATTCTAATCTCTGTGACAGTTTTGCAGCTGCCAAGTGAAGACAGTTTTTCTCTGGGAAAATATAACCCAAAGAGATTACTTTAAAAGGAAGAGCTTAAAACCTCTCCAGGCTGTATTCCCCCTTTATGGATTCTCTCCTGCTTAGGACCTGCAATGTGGCAGTGTATCATTGCACCTCTAGTTACAGACAGACTTTCTGAGCCATGCAGAGAGATGCCTCTTGAAAAACAATGCTTTTTTTCTTGGGGAGATACAATAAGAGTATGCCTGAGTTCAGTCATACAGCTACAGGTGACCATGCTCCTCCAAGGGAGTAATCCAGAGGCAAGTTATCTCAGAAATACATTGCTGACTTCTTTTTATTTTTTTTTTTTTTTTTGCAAAGAACCGATTTTCACTTGATTTCTTAATAAGAAGGGTGCTGTGTGCTGGGGCTTAAGAAGGACACACAGTTTAAGATTGCTGGTATTTTAGTAGCTATCTTTTCAGATAATGTCAGTCACCTGAAAATCTCAGTTGCTGCTTCTGTGGAATGAAACCCCTGATGTAAATCTGTTACTGTGAATTTTCTTGCTCCTTACTTCTGAACAGTTTCATTTTTATCGTCATGATCACTGCTTGCCTTATCTGATTCAAGATGCTGCTTGCCACCCCAAGAGTAAAGGATAGAAAAGTCAGTCGCCTAGAAGAATGAGCTGAGATCTTTCAGAATGGAGATCTGTTCTGAAAAGCTCACATTTTCTTCATTTGACAATTCCACTATGCTTTCTCTTTCCTCTTCATCCTGTGTGCCTTATATGTTTCTCTATATATTTAAACTGTGTGTTTTGCTTAAAGCCTGCACATATCTTGCCTCTATTACATTGATCCTGATGGGGAAAATTGCTTTGCTGTCCTTCAAATCCCTGGTCATTGCACTTGTCACTTGCATTCCATGATGAATAGATGTGCATGGCTCAGTTGTATGGGAATAAACTTCCTCTGTATGGAGTGTAGTCCAGTCCACTGACTGAAGAAGGCTTCTAAAAGAGAAGTAGATAAGATAATTGAATGCAATGAAACAAACAAACAAAAAAACAGATATGCAAGATGCAATCCTATTTTACTTCTATTTCTTTTTCCGAGCATTTAGAGCATAAACTATGTAATTCCTTCATGACAATATTATTTTCAGTAACTTACTGAAAAAATACAAATAAAACGTTAGTTCTCTTAGGAGCTGTTAACCTCAAGCAAATTCATGATGCAGTGGAAATAAGAACATGCTGTGAAAGCTGGTACATGGAATGCATCAAACTAAAACATACGTGCTTTTGAGATTTAGAACATGTTCCAAAGATGTATATGATTTGGGGGGCAGCAGTATTTTTAATTAATATCTTATGTCTGCATTACTGCTATTTATGCTGTCATGCTCCTACTCATAACTTAATAATTGAATTTTTTTAGCATCAAAGAATGATAAGAAATCTCTAGTCATACCCATCTGGTGTAGAGCTCCATGTCTGGCTATAGTGGAGAGAGGTGTGTTGCATGTTGTGTTGGGCTGACCCTGGGAGTGTGTTAAACATGAAGGCTGTTCTGATAAATGTTAAGAGTCTCCAAGGGCCTGAAACATTTACTGTCTTCACATATTTTTAAATATTCTTTTCAAGGCTATACCAACATGGATTCTTTCCTTGGAGAACTCATTTTAACACATTTGATGGCACAGGATTTGGACAACTTGCCAGTAATGACAGATATAAAGAATCTTTGACATGAATCTCATTTCCAGAGTTCCTTTTGATTTGTATGTATTCTTACAGGGATTTTATATATTCTTACAGGGATTTTAACTGTGTATCAACATATAAAGTGTGCAAGTATCCTATTAACATAGGATATAAACCTTCAATAACGTCTGTGCTCTGAAGTTTAGAGGTTAGACAGGTCTAACTTAACAATAGTGCTAGGGTTTTTAAAAGCAACCCTGAAGATGGGAATTTTGTCAGATTATATGACTTCATTAATCTTGCTATTGAGTCATAATATTGTCAATTTATCTTGATGATCCAAGTTCTTTCTTACTTCAGAGTATCATTCAGGGATTTATATTTTAAAGTCTGATTGTTCCAGCAGAATCTGGCCTGCACAGCATGTGCTCAGCAAGCTTGAAGTGTGATTTATAGATACTTTTCTTGATCCACAGGCAGCAAAACTATAGATCTCACTTAAACTTGAGTATAAAAAGTATGTTGGAGACACTTTTTTGCTTGAGGTTTTTATGCCCTACTGAACATTTCTCCCACCCCTTGGGATTTCAAAGTAGACTTCTTGTGTGGTTAAAGCATAGTGCCTGTCTTTTCTCATCTCATTTTCACATCTCTTTTAGTTACTACTAATTTTTAGCACTGCCACTGAGGTACAGATTTGCTTGACTTTCTTATAATAACCTTTAAATGCAGTAGTTATTACTGTAGTCTTCCATTTTAAGAGCCTCTCATTGATGAAGCAAAGACACTGATACTGCTGCTGTCTTTAGTGGCTGTGAGCTCCCTTGCTGCCTTAATGCTTTTGTTTGCTCATTTTTCACTCCTAGGTGAACAGCAGAAGTCAGTCAGAAAAAGCCTTTTGGATAACATCTGATATTAGAAGGCAGCTCATTTGAATTTGGGGAATATTTTGCATTGTATGTTTTAATTTTTCTGCTTAAAATAGTTTTCTGCTTAAAAGTGTCTGGAGGGAATCAGATTAGAAAAGAAATAGGGAGAGTCTCTGAGCTGACACCAAAGGCAAAAAATTTTCTGTTGGAAAGGAACATTTTTTGCAGTTGTGCAACTGTGAGCCAGTGCAGCAGAATAACTGTCCTGACAGAATATGAACTCTGAAAGGTTTTGGTGTGTGATGCATCCTTCTGAGTCACGTTAGTCCAGTGCCCACTGCTACTGCTGACGTGATGCTCAAGTGTTTTTCATCTCCTTGTTCTCCCTGCTCAGTGTTTCTGGAGACTCTCTAAGGGCTTTTGACTCATTATGTTCCTGAACCAAATTCCTGTATGAGTGTGCATGTTTGATAAATAATATTCTCTGCATATCCTGAAAAAAAGGTGTTTGAATGCTTACTGAAACTCCACAGGGGCTACAAGCATTCTGTATTCAAAATATGTTGAAATCAATAGTAAGAGTGTGGCCTGGTAAGTTTAGTCATTTTTATCTTAGACAGTAAATACCAACACTGAGGTTTTTCTGGTTTAGCTATTAAAATTTACAGAAGGTGGATAAGCAGATCCATTTTATACCTTTGAAAACTGTTTCACTGTCTCTTAGGAAAAGAAAGTTAGTTGCCTAGGAAAGCCACTAGGTTCAATATTACCTTTGTATTTCTGTTTTGTAATGAGTGTGAAATGTAAGCTAATACAAGCAATTAAGAGTTGCTGGCATATAGAGCTTTTTTTTGTTATGTTTGGTATTTTATTAAAATTTGCCTAAAACTTTTAAGAGGCAGTTGCAGAGCAATGACTGCTCCCATAGATCTTTTGTTTTGTCATTTTGGTTAAATTTGAAATGTCCAAATTATTACAGTTTAAGGCATAAAATTTGTTTCAGTATACTATAAATTCTGTTTTCCTGCTTTATGAATATTTTCAGGGTTTTAAATAAATGTTAATCTTACAGAAGATGAAGACTTCTAAACCAGATTGGTAACTGATTACCTCTTAGGTAGCAATTTCTCCCACTTAGCTAGGGGTTTGGAAATATGAAAGATACCTCAGTAAATCCTGGAGCATTGAGCATTTAAATTGAGAAGCAATGTAGCTGAAGGATTTAATTTCCTTGTGAAATTGTACAAGTGTGTTAGTTATGTAGGTTTTCTAAGCCAAAATACATGATACATTATAAATACTGGTTTAGATAATCTTTGGAAAGAGACTGTTCTGTCAGCAGTCTAAAGTACCATGCTTTGGGGAGGCCTGTCCTGTGGATTGAGAGACTTTATTTCCTGCTGATGTTCATGAGAACTGATAAATTTTGGAACCTGCCATGAGATGCTCAGCACAGTGTCACATCCCAAGTGGGTATGGACCTACTCAACCCATAGATCCAAGATGTTCATAACCAAACCAGAGTGTATGCTAATCTACAGATGGGGTCAAATTAATTCTTTTCACATTTGTTTTGACTTAAAGGTCAAATTCTGGCCACTGCTTTATAGACTTTTTTGTTTTTCAAACCAGGAAATAATAAATGTACAGTTAAAAAAATGCAAAATACTTTGTGTTAAAATTCTTTTGTTATTCTGAGGAAGTTTTAAAGAAATAAATTGCTCAGTCACATCTGAAAAAGTTTTTCAGAAAATTTCTCCCTAATGGATATGATAGCAATAACATGAATCATAGAACAGTGGGGAAGGGAAAAAAAATAAGCACCAGACCAAATGTTAAAATTATGTCTTCTTATTAACCTCAGAAGCACATGGGTTTACAAAATAAAATAAAAAAATCCTTTGCTCTTTTTCATGTCTCCTGCATGTCATTGTGTATGTAATTTTTATTTGCCCATTATTAAGGTTTAAGGACAAAAAAAATATGTGAGGTCTTGATTTCAAGCATATTTTGATTTGTTGGTCAAGTAATTGGTTTCTAATTGAGTTGAGAGTGAGCAAAGGAAAAATAGGGAATAACATTAAACTGAAAAGTTTAAGGTTAGTAGTTGAAGGCTGATAGACAAGTGTCCTTGTGTGAATAGAGGTAAAGGGACAATGTGACACAAACTGACAAATTGGTTACATTGATACTTCAAAAAAAAAACAAAACTATGTGAAGGTCAGGATCTAGATCATATATATTTCTAGAAATATGCTGGACCCTGCAGCAAAACACAATCAAGCTGTGGATTAATGAGAGCTGAACTGAGCTTTTGTACTGTTTCTGTCTCCCTTTAACCTGGGCTTTTATCAGATGTTGCATTTATTCTGTCAAACAGAACTTCCTGCCCATCTTCTGTCTGGCTAAAATGTACCTTAAGCTGTATTAAAAAATAACAGAAAAGTCCTAACAAATAGCAAATAATCCTTGAGCACTAACAGAAGATTTGACACGTAGCAAAACTGTCTTGCTGAATGCGTCTTCAACCCACCCCCTTTTAACAGGTGTTAAGACTGCACAGCCTTGTATTTTTTCATATTCTAGTGTAGATTATGAGTAGTATATCTGCCCTTACCATGAAGTTACAGAGACTATGTTGATGTGCTATGAAAATGTAAAATAATTTGGATGAATAACAGAATATGAATTTAATTCAGAAACCCTTAGGGGTGTTTTCTCATTTCAATGAGAGGCAGTTTATCCTTTATGAGAGGCTTATGCATAGCTGTCTGTGCACTGAGATGAGAACACACTCAAAACTACTTAAACTCAAGAGCTACGAATAATCTATTTAGAGTTTTTGTAGTCAAAAGAGATGGAATTTTAAAAGTAACTAGTTAGCCCTTATTTGCATAAGAAAATTAGCTAAAATTCAAGTCGTAGAGGAAAATTCAAAGGGCTTTGTCACCTCTATTACATGCTATCTGATCAAATTGTACATGAAGGCAAATGGCCTGATCCTTTTTCCTATTTAAATCTTGCTAAGTATTTTGTATAAAATTGATAATTTTTTTTTCTTAAGAATCTTGTTAGTAAAGAAAAATAGTTTCAAGGGGCATTTTTTTTCCTGAATGAAATTGATCATAATTATATTGCAAAAATATGTTTAGAAGATGTTGATCATTGTTCTTTTAAATGCCAATGAATTGTTGTATCTTTATTTAGTTTATTTAGACTCTTCCTCAATTGTTCTTACCATCAGTGTAGTCACTTTGGTTTGGACTTAAGCAATTTCTTACCTCCCATATAGGGCAAATCCATAGGAGCTCCACATCCTGGATTTGCATGGCTGTAGCTACAGTCACAGCATGCCCCTTTGATTCTCAGAAAGACCCTGGATTTTGATCCTGTGTTCCGAATGCAGTTTCAGAGCAGAAGGAAAATGCTAGGTCAAGATAATAGTGGAGGTAGTAGAGGAGAAAGGGTTTACAAAATAAGAGCGTGTGCCAAAAATAACTGCTGGCAGTGCTGGAGAAAATGTATTTTGAAATGTCGTGTAGGAGCATCAGTACTTTAACAGGTGGTTATTGCTTGTGCCCACACGCAGTGTTTAAAATAACTGCAGTTTGTGCACTGAAGTTTTGTACACATTAGGCTGGCCAGGAGAGTGATTCAATGACTTTTTGCAGTTTAAACCAGACTATGCAGGTCTTATTCATTATATATTCAGCTTTGTAAGATGGGGTTTCAGGAATTTTCAGGTAAAAATCAAATACAGTTCACTTATGGTGTTAAACATTTTAAGCTATTCTAAAATATTTTCTTCTGTTTATTGTTTATCAATAGCTAAATAGATGTGACTACTTTTACAATTTTACTTGGCAATAGGAATATTTTTTTCAATCTCGAGATCATAGGCAAATAATGCATTTCAGTTCAGGCAGAAGTCATGTGGATGTCAGAACTAAGAAGAATGCTCAGCATTTTAAGAAATCCTTTGGGTTCATACATGGGAAAATATTGCTGACTTCAGATAATCCTTACTGTAGTTGCTCTAGAAGGTTATTGCTGAGAATAATAATTTTAATAGTCATATTGAATTTTGAATCATATTTAGGATAGCTGTTGAAGCTAAATTTTTTTTCTGCTTCTTTAGGCAGTGGATACTCAATTTATGTGCTTAAATGCACTCAGGAAGTTTAAAATATCACTTATCTTTTACAGGAATTTACTGAATTTGATTTTTTTTTCTTTTTTGAGAAGAAGGTGCAGGTATAAAAATAGGAGCAAAAAAATGGACAAGTGAAGTGAATCAGTTCTGACTATAAAGTAGGCTCAAGGATTTTGGGGACTTGTTTGAAAGGTGCAAAGGACAGTCCATAGAGAGAAAAATCCTCAGTGCTGAGATCGCCTCTGAGCTGTTGGGGATGTTTCTGACAGCTTAATTGTGTGCATGTTGTCATTAGTTCTTGAAATATAAAGCAGTAAGGCATGTGGCTGCAAAGAGTGGAGCTTTGAAGAGCTTCAGCCCCAGGTCTATACCTTCTGCATCAACACTGTAGAAAGACTCAATTTAAATGCTAAAAGATATTGTAGTCCAGATGGAAACCAGACCATGTGGATCATCCCACTGACTTCAGTTTTGCTTCTAGGGAGGGCACTTGCAAGTTCTTAGAAGCAGCCTGAGTTGCCATATCTGAAATGATTCCTGAGCCACAGTGTCACCCAAAGCAGACTTCCTTGCAGTTTGAGATAATCCCCTCTCTTGTTATATTTTATATCCAGATAAGTAAGACATGAGAGAAAAAATACTTTATTTTTACAAATTCTTTCTGAGGACTTTCAAACTAAAAAAAGTCACTGAAGGGTAATTGCTTTCAATTCCACAACCTCTTTTGAACTCCCTTTTCCCATCCTTATGGTTTTGGTAACTGAAATTTGTGGACTAAGCTTCCAGCTTTGCTTTCTCTGAAGTATGCCTTTCTGCAGGTTTTCTTGGGTAGGATATGCTGAACTTAACCTTAGTTTGCTGTCTTCAAGTCCTAAAGTCGATGCTTTCTTTGTTAGCTGTAGCTGCCAAGATACATTATTATTTTTCTTTGAAGCATTCTGTTCTGTAAGGCAGGAACAAACAGAACCATGCTCAAAAAGGAAGAGGACGGCTCTCTAGAAGAGGTGGAATTCTTTAAAAACAAGTTAGAAATAGACACTCCATCACTCCTGATCTGTGTCATAGATATAATCTAGTATCATGCATGTCTCTCTGAGAGCTGAACCACGAATTATTCTAGGTGTGCTTTTTTTGTTTTTTTGTTTGTTTTTTTTTTTAAACAGTGTTGATATAATGAAGGAATATGATAGGACTGAAAAGTAACAAAACTAGTGCAAAATGTTTGTACTCAAACCATTATTATTTTTGCTATGTTGATACTATTGCAAATAAACTCAAGGGAGGCAACCAGATTTCTCTGCAATGGAATATGAGGAAATAGGTACCACAGTAATTTGCAGCAGAAGAGCAGGATGAGTACATAATTTCTGTGTGTATATGGCCATGCTGTGAGAAAAAATACCCTGCCTTGCTCCTTCTTCATTGAGCCTCCCAAGGTCATGCAGCTTTCATGCAGGATCATGCTAAAGGCACTAGCTGTGCATAGTTGTTGCCATCCTCAATTTGGCTTAAAGCAAGGACTGTAGTCAAAGCTAAAGGCAGGATGACTTGCTAATTTTTTATCTGAAGATCCAGACCTGCCATAGTGTGCATACTTGATGTACACTGGGAATGCTCAGTGTAGAATAAATATAAGTTTTTACTCAGGTACGAAAGCCATTTAAAATCCAGGAGATTAATTGCAACTAGTAGGATAAAGGACTTAACAAGCTGTAGAGCAAGTGGCCATATCAAAGAAATGGTTTGAAGGACCTCAAAGGTAGCAAATGATAGATTTCTTTAGCTAGCAAAGGTGAGTACATGGAGGCAGCTGGACTGCATTGATTTTGTTCAGATTCAGAAACAGATTGCACCTGCTTCTATGACCCTGCTCTTGGGCAGGGCAGTGGTCTTACAGCTGTACATGCTAATGGATCATCTGAATTAAGGGACAAGAGGGAACTTTTCTGAAAAAGGCCAGACCCAACACCTGAATAACAGCTTCTCCATTTCATCAGTACCTGGGTATAGGAAGCATAAATGTTTATTTTTGTACTGTCTTGAGACTTGGATATGTGGCTGAAATCCTCTGTATCTTCTGAGGCTTCATGGTTCAAGAAGGAAAGCTGATGCTTGTCGGGTGTCTGGAAACAGTGGGGTGTCCTGTGGTCAACAGACTGCTTTTTGACATCACAAAGTAATGGGATGCAGCTGGGAACTGAGCATTTGAGGAAGCACCCCTGGATTCAAGTGGGCCAGATCTTTTTTCTCTTTACTTGCCAGAGTGTGGCTGTGTCAGGTAAAGAGAAGAAGCAATTTGTTTGATACCAGGCTGGAAGCTGAGCCACAGCACCGATTTCTGTGGGAGAGCTGACCCACTGTGGTGTTGCTGTGTGCCAGAGAACTCTGAGGTTACTGGTTTTGTGCTTCAGTAATGTGGGGAATTGGAGAGGAGCTGCCCTGGGCTGCTGGCCTGAAAAAAAGAAACTCATGTCTGACTTAACGTGACACCTAATGGTTCTGGGTTTTTTTTTGTGTGACCTTTTTTTCTAGCGCATCTCTAATGCATTTCTTCTAGAGGTATAGTTACAGGATCTGTTACACTTGCTCAGTGTTTAAGATTAGTTTTCACTCAGTGGTTTTGAAGTTAGTCTCTTATAATTTAGGTCAGTGAACGGAGTGTATATACATTGACCTAACAGCTTTCTGAACTTCAGCTGATACTAAACCCAGGATTTTTTAATGTTTGTTTAAATATTTTGGAGGAAGGGAGTGGAAGAAACAATATAAAGGGTATAATTTATGATTAGTTTTATCATGTTTTGGAACAAAATGGATATTTACTCTTTTAATGTTATGACATATTTACTACTTATGTCAGGTCTAGTAGGAAGCTTCTAGTAGGAACAGGAAAAGAAAGGCTTCCAGCAACGTGAAATTACCATGAAAAATATATGTGCTCTTAGTCCTCAAATGCTTGTTTACTTTTGTGAATCAGGCATATATCTTGAATAACAGTTTAATTTCTTTAATTGTAAATGTAATGAACTTTTCAGTTTTTCCTGTGTAATGGGAAGACGTGCTTATGGAGGCAATGGATGCTGGCGAGGAACTTACATTAAGGTACTGGAAAAGTAAATGTGTCTTTTTTTCTGGTCAGATAGATTTGTGACCACACATGTTTAAATATTCAGCAGGTCAACAGACCATAATACGAATGGTGAGTTCTCAGTTGTCTTTAACTGAAATCAGTGATCTACTCCATAAAAATGCCTTTTTAGCCTAAAGAAAATATAGGAAGGCATGTGGTACATGTGTGAGGAAAAGAAATGGTCTGCTGCTTGATAAAGAAATCATTGCTATCACCATACTTGTCTTTATTTAAAATTAGTAGCAGCCAACTAATGCTAAATGTTGTCTCCTTCAGAAACCTGCAAGAAGGATTGTGCTTTGTCCAGCAGTCAGAAAATCCAAGCTCCATCAGAATAAGGAAAGAATAAGTTATTTTATTGAAGTAGATTTTTGGTGAAGGTGCCCTTGCTGGCACTTGCATCCCACCTAAACAAATATATTGACTTCTGGACTGTTTGCGTGGTCTTGGTGGTAGAAGTAAAGAGTAAAAAATAAGTAGAAGGGAGATACTAGAGTGAAGGGATTAGAAGAGATGAGGTAACTGATAAAAATGGGGCATGAAGTAGCACAGGGATGCCAGGGTCTCTGGTCAACACAAATGAATTGGTAGTGTGTAGGCTATCATACAAAATTTGGCTGTAAAGCTCTGTCTATTTTTCAGAGCTAGTACTGAAAAGAAGTCCACCACAGAAAGGGTAAAAAAGAGTGGAACTAGTGAAAAAAAACTTAGAGAATTTTTTTTTGTTCAAAAAAAGAGAGAAAAATAACATTTTTTCTAAATTTTCCAACCATTATCAAGCACAGATGGCTGTTTCCAAATGGTTTGCCTCTAAAATATTGCCTACTTCTATGCTAGCTGAATTTTTCCAATATTTTCTAACTTCAGAGCAGATTGCAGTGATCCAAGTAGAAGGTAAGAAGAGAGAGCTTGCCTCAGTAATGTCTATTTCTAGAAAAAACTGGCAACACATCAGTCATACATAGATGGAAATAGATTTTACTGATTCTTTACTGACACCTGGTCAGTAAGGCAATTGGGCAGCTTCAGTTCCTGAACTAAACTGAGATAAACTCCATAAAATCTTTTTTTTTCTTTCCTTCACCATGTTATCAGTGTTACCTCAGTCTTATGAAACCCCACATTGCATAAATTGTACCCAAGAGGTCCTCATATAACCTCATCTCTGTTAAAAAGAGGAATGTGAAAATACTGCATCTGGGTCTATGTGTGTTATATTGATTCTCTTGTCATCTGTGACCTAATTTGGAAAACCTCTTCAGGTCTGC
The DNA here is from genome assembly GCA_013400915.1 of Pardalotus punctatus. NCBI lineage: Eukaryota > Metazoa > Chordata > Aves > Passeriformes > Pardalotidae > Pardalotus > Pardalotus punctatus. The sequence continues at coordinate 740,519 of VZTX01002085.1, read as the reverse complement.
ATTGCAAATAGTTTGGTACATATGGTTCTCCTCCCTCATGTCTTAGTCATATGCACACACGTGCTGTGTGGTGATAATACCAAATGATTAATATCTTTTGTTTTCTGTTTGACTGACAGCTTGTTTTTTATTTTCTTCAATGTGCACAGATTACCCAATTCTGTGACATTAAAGGAGCATGTTAAAGTCTCGGACAAAGCCCAGTGGGGCACTAGGACATTTGAGCTGAAGCAGTAGAGACTGCTGTGAGGAGTTTGAGGTTGAAGAGAAGATAGAAGTGGCTGAGACACCAATGAGCAGGACCAGTGCTACCCAAGTCAGGGCTTCTAGCAGGGAAGGTAGGTGCACCTGTAGGTGCTGCCTGCCCAGGGGAACACATACTGAACTGAATAAGAAAGAAACTTGAGGAAGTAGAAGGATGAATGCATGACTGGGGTGGATGAATGGATTTTCAGAGCTGTATATTATCTGACTCTGACAAGGTGATGGTGTGTCATAACAGTTAAGTGAACTTTTATGTAGTTCGTTGTTGGACTTAACATGAAGTTTACAGAGACACTAAGGCTCTCCAACTGCCTTGGAACATGAGGGTGCATAGAGCAGTAACTCATGTTGGCATTTCCAAACATCTTCACATTTTAACAAAGGGATATTTGTGAGTATAATACCTATTAAAAAAAAAAATTAAAAATACTGGAACAGTCTACTGCAGTTGGTGGATTCAACGTGAGTAAGCTGGAACATCTTGTACATGCCATTCGTATGAAAATCTGTGAGCACTTAATATAGCTTGCACAACCTAAATTGCCAAGTGATGCAAAGCAGATGAGGCCCAGTATGATTATAGGATCCCAGATTGAGATATTGGAGTGATTAAAAAAAAAAGTCTTTTTAGACTTACTGTATATAAAAGACTTCAAGGCAATAAATACCAACCCCCAAAGAAAATTTTTGGACCTGTAAGACAGACAAATGGGCACACACATCTTTCTGGCTGAAATATGTAAAACATGCTGTTGCAGGACTGAGGAAAGATGCTTATATTACATTTGCAGTCTTAGATATGAAAAGGTTTGCAGCCCAAAACCAGGGACATGTATTTTTGGGGGAGGTATTTATCAGTTAATGAACAGAAGGAGCAAGCTGACTGATAAAAAGTCAAGCAAGTACAGACTGCCTCTGCCTCAAGGAGAGCAAACCTGGCTAATGATTCCAGTCAGAAAATCCTCAAGAAGGGGCTGTGGTTGTTTTCTGATTTTTATTTTCTTTTTTGTAGGAATAGTGAAGGTGCTAATAAGAGATTGTAATCATATAAAATAAATAACTTAATGTTTTTAGGTCATGGCTGTCCACAGGTAAATTTATTTAGCTAGGTTTTATATTTAGTTGTTAGTAGTTGTAATGCTGCTCTAATCTTGCATTTTATTAACCCCAACAACTCTTTTGCATAATATTATATTTGCATTTTGTAATAATCTCATTTTCTTCTATAGCTTTTACTCATTTATCTTATATGGTATGTTTTCAACTAAAAGAAGATTTTTTTTTTTTTAAAAAGGATGTGAAGACTTTTATCAACTCAGGCACACTTGATGATGGGAGAATAAAATCTGACTCCTGAAATGTTCCTGAATGTGATGTGAGTAAATGTAATAGGCAGATAAGAAAAATTATGATGAAAAAAGATGTACCAAATTGATGGTCATAAACCTGGCTGCCTGGTGTGGTTCTCTGGTAGCTCAGCAGAGACCCACTTCTTCCTCTAATCTAGTCCAAGCGCTATGTGCACTGAAAAATTTAACTTGGTCTGAGGTACATAAGTAGATTTAAACATAAATAATAAGCATTAATATTTTGTATATAAATGTAACCTTTATCTTGTCCCTTGTAAAAAGAGGGAAAAAAAGAAAAAACATATGAACTTAGTAAGGGAGAGCGAAAACAAATTCAGAGCCAAATGGGTCTGTTAATTGCATGAAGCAGTTGCTGAGACTAACCATGTGCTTATCTGCTTCCCTACATGGTGATTAGGAGGGTGGATTTGCAGAGACTTCAGGTGCTCTGATTGTGTGTCTGTTGTTCCGAGCATACCACATGCTCTGCACTGTGTGGTAAAACACACTGTGGAACACGTGGTGTCTGAACTATGTGTGTGGAGCAGGGCACACATGTGGGCGACACATGGTCTGCTTCTGCTTTCCTCCTTTCTTGCATAGTCCTACCATCACAGCCCAAAACCCCAGGCAACTCTTGGTTGTTAGGATTTTTAGTATGGTTTGCTGTGGAAGAGAGAATCTGACAACCATCTTAAGTAGCTAAAAATGCTATGTCAGGTTCTATTCAAATGAAGATATTTAGCTCTTGCAGGGGACACTCCTGTCTTTTGTTCCCATCTTCTCTTGCAAGGCAGGAAGAAGAGTAAATGTGTTCCTTTGCTTGTCTTTCTATGCAGGCACAAGACTTTTTTCCTTTTTTGAAATCTGATATTTTAAAGACCAATGTTTAAAGAAACATGAACATAATAACGGAAATAGCAGTCCTTCACTCTATTACCATCACTGTCTGAGATTTCTTTCTATGTTCCTCTGAAGTGATCCCAGTTGGAGGAAGGAGGAAAGGGAAGCTGCTTGTTTGCTCTCATTTGACTTTGTTTGGGCTGACCACTAGATCAGCAGCTTTTGAGTTTTATCTTCTATTCTGAGAAAACTGTTATAGAGTCTCAAAGCACTGGGTGATGCCCAGGGTTGGTTTTGGCTTTTGGTTGGTTTTTTTTTTCCCAATCAAAAACATCTAAGGACATAGTTCCTGAGTTTAGATGCACCTCAGAAGCAGCTCTCTGATTTGCTTCTGAACCAATTACAGTGTCCTGAGAAGTACACAGCAGGACTAATCAAACTGTATGTACAGTTTGCATTCAGGTGTACAAAACCAAATGAAAAAATGAAGATGAGGTAGCTATGTCAGCAGATCTTTCTTACAAATTTCTTATAATTTTTATACACTGTGTTCAACAATCAGTCAGCCCATGGGTAGGAACTGATTGGGACATGACTGTGTCCCATATATTTTAATTTTATTGGGGAAGCAGAATATATTATGGGGCATCAAGAGTGCATCGGCAAAACTGGATGCCTGAAGCTGACAACACTCATGACTGAGACTGAAATCAACACTCATGGTTGAGACTGAAATTTCACAAGTGAAGAAGAATATTCACATTTATTTCTGAAGTAAATTTCCACTGGAAAAAGAAAATTCTCACCAATACCTTTAGAGTATGCCTTCTCCCATTCCCCATGAAGATTCTTACAGAATAACAGAAGCTAGCTGTCAGTGGTAGTAGCCTGCAACCCATAGCAGAGTAATTGCAATTTCTGCCATCTGCTGTTTGCATGCCAGAAAAGTTCCTTGAGAAACTGAGTACCTGTTGAACTGTAATTAGTAGCTCTTGCTTAAAATGATAATTTAAGTCTGTATTTAGTTCATATTTTTGGCTTTTTTATGGATTCCTACTATGGTTGCCACTGTAAAATTCTGTTTCTTATTGTAACTTCTTTGGGTTGATAAACAGACATTGATCAGAATCATAGAATTATTTAGATTGGAAAAGACCTTTAAGATCATCAAGTTCAACTATTAACCTAACACTGCCAAATTCATTCATTAACCATGGCCCTAAGCACCACATCCACCCAACTTTTAAAGACATCCTGGGCATCCAGGGGTGATGACGCCCTGGGCAGCCTGTTCAAATGCGGGACCATATTTTAATGAATAAACTTTTCCTAGTATCCAATCTAAACCTGCCTTGGTGCAACTTGAGGCCATAGCCTCTTATCTTATCACTTGTTCCTTGGGAGAAGAGACAGCCCCCCACCTGGCTGCAACCTCCTTTCAGGAAGTTGTAGAGAGCAATGAGGTTTCTCCTGGTGGTGTAGCAGGTCCCTGACCATTTTCCCTTGGAGTATGGATTGTGGGGGCTTCATTCTGATCCCTGTTTCTGTCTTCCAACTCAGGGAATGGGGTACCCAGAGAACTGGTCTTACTATTGAAGACTGAGGCAAAAAAGGCAATAAATGTCACCCTTTTCCTCATCCTTTATCAGAGTTTTATTCCCCAAATCCTGTAAAGGATGAAGATTCTTTTAGTCCTTCTTTTTTTTCTAATGTATTTATAGAAACATTTTTACAGCAGTCTTTTAGAACAGTAGTCAAATGACATTCTAGTTGGGCTTTGGCACTTCTAATTTTCTTCCTGTGTAATCTCACGACATCCTTGTAGTCCATCGAGGTTTCATGCCCCTTTTTAATTGCTGCCTATGTGAAGAATTAGTAGTGGAGACTAATTTGAGGGCTGTATCAGGGTAGGAAAACTTTCTCCACACACCTGAAAACTACCCACCATGGAGGCAGCAGACTTCCCCTAAGATGTGGGTCCAGTGTGCCTTGGGGACTGACTAGAATGAAGAAAAATAAAACAACAGTAGGCATTAAGCAAGCTATCAAATTCAGAAGCTGCTAAGTCAAGATAGCTGTAGCGAATCTGAAAAATGTCCCACCAGTAATGTGCAAACATTAACAGTTGAATGAAGAGGTTTATCTTGTGAGGGAAATTATTTAATAAATTAGCATTTCATCTCTTCCCCATCATTGTGATAAAAATGAGACAGGTGGATGATATGAAAAGAACTAACAAACCATTGGTGCAAATATTAAAGGATTCAAGGAGGCTGTAGTACACTCTGTCAAAACCTCTCATAGCCCTTAAACTGGTGGCCTCAACAGCAGAAGCACAAAGCGCGGCTGAAAGGAAGGTAGTTTCTCAGTGGCACTTTCAGTATCATGTTTAAGGGAATTATTACAGGCTCTGCATCCAGTCCTGACTTCTTTGTTGCAAATAAATTGAGGTGTAGAGTTGGTGGAAAATTTTGGAATTGCAAAGAAAGTACAGCTGGAGACTGAGATGCCCTCTTCTTGGGAGGCTCTTGATGTGGGGCCAAGGAGTGACTTGTGGTGGGTGATGTGAACTGGCCTGTGCACTGCGCAGATCTTGGAGCACGTCATCTTTTCTTCTGTGACCAGATCCTCTCGCTAAGGGAGCTGCTTGGATTGCTCTAAGCAGGAGTCTGTGAGCAAACTGGTATGTATGCAGTGTGGACACTGAGAGGCCAAGGACTGTGCAGTGAAATAGAAAGGGAAACAATTTGGCTACACAGATAAGAATTTTCATGTGTTTTGGGGCCAGAAACTCAAAAAAAGGTTTTCTAGGTAGGGTGCTCCACAGCATGCCTGGGGACACTGGAAGTACAATGCTTTCCGTGTCATATAAGGTCATGTAGTCTCCGGATTTAGGACATTCTTCATTCCCGAGGTGTTGGAGAGGCTTGGCTTCTGAGTTACCTGTCCCCAGTGGAGTGAATGTGGCATCCTAAAAGCAGCATGTACAAGGCATAATACAGAAGAGTGCTGCTTAAATTTTACAGGAAGTTCATGAAACCTGACACTTTTTATACTAAAAGTATCCTATTAATCCTCTTTCCATTAAAAAGGTAGTTCCAGCAGAAAATTCATATCCAGTTACAATATGAAAGAAAATACTACTATTCATGTTAGTCAAGGTTAGATGACACAGAAATTAAGCTCATCTGAAAATGAAAGACTGAACTTTTAGAGACAGAAATTATGGCAATGCTTCTGTCCATGGAAATGAAAATGAACATTTGATCTGAACTCATAATTTGGGTTTGGGTTTTTTTCTATAATGGTATAGAATAATTGTACTGACTCAGTCATCATTCTTTGGGAGTTACGGATGAGATTTTAAAGCCATATATATAATGATTTATATGAATTACAGTAAATGACAAGAACCTCCTTTAAATCTGTCGAACTTAATTTTCTGCTCTGCGGAGCACAGTGATTGAGACAGTGAAGCTGAATGACGTTTTACACTGTGCATACTGCCAGCTGCCAAAAGCCTATGGCATTAGCTCAATCCACAGTAAACCCCTGGACAACTAGTCAAGAAGATGCGATGCATAATTCTCTCTTGGCAGTGCTTCCAAGGGAACTTCAGGCATCATTTTGCAGTGCCTACAATGGCAAAGCAATTGGCATTCTTGATGAGCAGTTTGGCAGACCTGTACCCAGCTATTTCAAATATTGGTGGGTGCTGCTAAGTGGTTTAAGGGTCATTCTTACTTTGGACCTCTGTAATGTCAGAATCGTAATTAGAATGAGTGTGATATTTGCCTGTAGGCCAGCTATATCCAAAAGGGAGTATGTAGCATACTATCTTTTAAGATAAATAGTTAGTCGGTATTCAGATTCTCATAGGTTATTATTCTATCGGGAAGAAAAAGTGATGAGAGAATTGCTTATAATAGTGCATCTTCATTTGTTTGCAGAACAAATCTTCATAAAATGATATCTTCCTAAATAAGAGTAGGAATAATAAAGGGAGTCTCTTTATTCTAAAAATTCTCCTTAGTGCCAAGAATATGCTTGAAATGCACACCCTGAGCTTTCTTCTATGCTTGTATTGCAAGCGTTTCTCTGATACCTTTTTATTTCCCATTGCCTTTTCTGGCCACATCTGTGCTGCTTTTGTCTTTGGGGTTTGGGGCTTATTTTGCACACGTAGTAGTACCAACAACTTCAAAATTGCTTTTAGCCACCAGGAGAATCCATCTTGTTGCATTACAGAACAGCAGAGCAACATCTTCATGAATTAGAATGGTAATTTCTTCTGTTTCTACAGGATCTTAACTTCATGTTACGTTTACAGTGAATTCTCACTATGCCTCCAAACGTAGAGTTTGGACTCAATACCTTTGATATACAACTAGTCTTGCTATTTTCTTTTAGTGTATGTCAGTTTGCTTTGAAATTGAGGGAAAAATGCCAAAGACATTGATGTTGTTAGATTCAATACCAAATTCATGTGTCTAGGATAATTAATAAAATTTATCTTCCAATGTTTGGGATTTTTTTTCCTCTCCACAACTTCCCATTTAAACATGAGACTGAAGACACTGTCCTTGGGAATCTGTAATTTGCACATTCTATGACTTCTTCTAGGCTTCAAGTATTGATGTAAGGGATATGCCATTTCTATACAGGGCCTGTAAGAGGGAGCTTGGCTGTGTAACAGGTCTTATGGATTTTCTGGGGTTGGAGGACATGAAGCCTGGGAGTTTGTCTTCTAATCAAGAAGACATTTTCCTACTTGATTATTTTAATTCCTTTTTTCCAGAGCAAAGGCAACTGGAGGTTTTCTTTGAAGGTACCTTGCAAACACTATCGTGAAGTATTCCATACCATTCTTTACTTTGTCATGTGCCATTGGATTGTCATCATCCACAGCCACTGGCAATCTGCTTTGCTAACAAAGTTTTCAACAACAATCTTCATTTAATCTGAGGAGAAAATTAACATTTTATTTTTTCATTTCCATAGATTTTAAAAAGTTTTCCCTCATATGCTGCACTAAATAAATTTCAGATGAAATATGAAAGTAGTAGTGGACATAAATGTGTCTTGTTTATTACATTTTCATTATTAACAAAGCAATTTAAGTCCCTCACTCTTTAGGAATGGAAATATTTAGGTGCATAATGTGCTCTTTTCCTTTAACTACAGTTATCACAAAATATCTGTTGTGACCAAGTATAAAGGATAATAGGGCAGAGTACTTCAGGGATTTGGATCTGCAGCTGTTGATGCAGTTTTGGAAAAAACAGAAAACTTTGGTATATGTATAACGAAAAAAGTACTCCATATGTGTGACAGCTCTGTTGAAAAGTACCTATGCATGTCATTTCTCAAACTCACTGCATTTGTTACTCAGAGTAGAACAGACAGGTAAAGAATTTAATTTTGTTTTACTACAATCAGAAAGCAATATCATCTTTCTCATCACACAACTAACAGGGGAAGAATTAAGTTGTATGTAGCTGATTCAATTCTTAGTGACAGAGCTACAAAAGAAATACATGAATAAAATATTGTTATAAATGCAGTAGCATCAAAGCTAACTTGGTATCATGTAGAGGGGTTTCTACTGTTAAACTGTGTAAAATAAGCTTTTAAAATCTTTTTAGAAAGCTGAACTTTAACAAAAAGACTGTGTTTTCTATTGTATTTTTAAACTATTTACCTCATCAAGATCAAAATTTTGGATTATGCTTTGAGAAAAATGCTGGTTTTTTTTAAAACATAACAAAAAAAGAAAATACTCAATCACTTGTTTGTGAGTTCTCTTTTTGAGTATAGTGGATTCTTTAGGTGCCTGGAGTAAAAATACTTCCTCCACAATTTTATTGAGCAGATTTTTTTTTTTTTAATATCTTGAGCAGTGGGTGGAGGTGAGCTTTCTCAGTGTGGTTTGAAAGGAAACTTAATATAGTATATGCAGGAGTTCAGATCTTGTAATCTCATTTTAATTATGCCCCAGTCTCTGCTGTGTAGCTTTGGACGTGTTGTGTGATTTCTCTGTGCTTTCATTTTTCATTTGTATGTCTTTGCCTAAATTGTAGATTGTAGTATAGGATAGATCAGCATGTAATATAATGCAGATCAGCACTGCTATGGCTTAGGTGCTTCATGGGGTGGGCAGTACATTTTTTTCAGGAGTAATTTAGGTGATTATGCAGAGATTATTTTACAAGGTGTTAGAAACTGGACTAAATAGAATATAACATCCATTCAAATGTGATAAAACTCTTCATACTATAAACCCAAGATAATCTGTGAGTTTCTTTCCTATTGCTACTGATATTTTCCAAAATTAAATTTGTACCTATGTAAATTTATAGATACTGTACATTATATATACATGTTATATATGTGCATACATATTGTTTCCTTACAGATAACTTATTTCAGTCTTCTGTGTTACTTCTACTTTTTAAATTATTCTCTGGATCCATTGCCACAGTTGGGCAGTTAGGGTTTTGGCACAAGAGATGGGAAATATTCTGATGGAGATCTACAACCTAGTTTAGTCAAAGCAATATGTTATGCAGCATATCTTCGCTTTTCAAATGCCAGAGTGGGAAAGTGCACAACGGGTCACTGTGTTGCTATAACTCTTTGAGTCGGATGAAAAAAGTAATTATCCATTGTTCTCAGCATAGAATCATAGAATGCTGTAGGTTGGAAAAGACCTCTAAGGTCATTAAATCCAACCATTAACCCAGCACTACCAATTCCACCAATTCCTCAGCCATGTCCCCAAGTAGCACATCTATTATGTCTCTAGGGATGGTGACTCCTCCACTACCCTGGGCAGCCTGTTCCAGTGCTTGACCACCTTTTGGGGAATAAAGTTTTCCTAATGTCCAATCTAAACCTCCCATGTTGCAACTTGGGGCCATTTCCTCTTGTCCTATCAATTATTACTTGAGAGAAGATAATGACCCTCACCTGGCTACATGCTCCTTTCAGGTAGTTTTAGACAGCAATAAGGTCTCCCCTGAGCCTACTCTTCCCCAAGCTAAGCAACCTCAGTTCCTGCAGCTGCTCCTTGTAGCACTTGCACTCCAGACCCTTCATCACCTCCGTTGCCCTTCCCTGAACACTCTGCAGTGCCTCAATGTCTCTCTTGTAGTGAGGCACCCAAAACTGAACACAGTTTTCAAGGTGCAACCTGACCAGTGCTGAGTACAGAGAGATGATCCCTGCCTTAGTCCTACTGGCCTCGCTATTCCTAATACAAGTTAGGATGCTATTGGCCTTGTTGGCCACCTGGGCACAGCTGGGCCACGTTCTGATGGCTGTTGACCAGCACCCTCAGGTCCTTTTCCACCAGGCAGATTTCCAGCCACTCTGCCCCAGGGCTGTAGCACTGCATGGGGTTATTGTGACCAAAGCACAGGAGCTGGCATTTTGCCACATTGAACCTCATCCAACTGACCTCAGCCCATCAATCTGGCCAGTCCTGGTCTCTCTGTAGAGCCTTCCTACCCTTCCTCAGATCAGCGCTCCTGCCCAGCCTCGTGTGTGTGAACTGACTGAGGAAGTGTGAACTGACTGAGGAACTGCACTTGATCCCTTTGTCCAGATCTCCAGTAAAAGTATTAAACCTGCCAGGACTGGCCCCAGTATGAAGCTTTGGGGAACACTACTTGTGACTGGATGCCATCTGGATGTAACTCTCTTCACCACCACTCTCTGGGCCCAGCCATCAGCCGTTTTTTTAACCAGTGAATGGCACACCCATCCAAGTCATGAGCAGCCAGGTTCTCCAGGTAATGCTGTGGAAGACAATGGCAAAGATGTTCTTAAAGTTGAGGTAGACAACATTCACAGCCTTTCCTTCACACATCAATTAGGTCACCCTATAAAGGAAGGAGATCAGGTTGTCCAAGCAGGAACCACCTTTCACAAACCCATGATGGCAGGGCCTGATTCCCTAGCTGTCCTACATGTGCTGTGGGATGGCCTGCTCCATGACCTTCTCTGGCATAGAAGTCAGACTGACAGGCCTGTAGTTTCCTGGATCCTTTTTCTGGTCTTTCTTACTGATGGATGTCACACTTGCCAATGTTCAGTCAACTGGGACTTCCCCAGTCAGCCCGGACTGCTGGTAAACAATGGAATGTATCTTAGTGAACCCTTCCACCAGCTCCCTCAGTCCTCCTAGGTGGGACTTGTGTGACTAAGTGGTGTAGCACATTGCTGACCATTTTCCCTTGGATTTTGGGGGCTTCTTTCTGCTCCCCATCCCTGTCTTACAGGGGGCTGGGTATCCAGACGAAAGGCCTTATAATTAAAGGCTGAGGCAAAGAAGGTATTAAATACCTCAGCCTTTCCCTCAAACACTATTAAAAGCAAAATACAACATACTCACTCCCACCCCACCCCCCCCAGCAAATGATTTTGTTACAGAATTAACCATGCTCATTTGTTATTAACTCTAATTTATTCATGGTAGGCCTAACACTAAAGCATACAGGTTTTTTGAGGGGGGCTTATTTGCATTAATATAAATTCACACTTCTGTCTGGCAGTAAAGAAATTCGGTACATAGGGGTGCTGATCCTAAATGTGTGAGGAAACCTCTGTGTAAATGCGAACAGGGTCCTATACATTTGATCTAGTGAAACATTTGTATCTCAGGTATAATCTATGCTTCCTTTAAGGTGAATAACATGAGCTTGATGTTCTTTTGTTCTCTAGATGCTCTGATGCAAAGTTGAACTAAATATCCATGTTGTCATAGTACTATGAAGGTGCTTTCTTCTTTTCTTGGCATTCAGCTCTGTGACCTATTTTAATTCTGTGTGTGATTTTCTGGGGGTTTTTGTCTTGCCACCACGTAGCCTTCCTTATTTATAAAATGTCTCTCTCCCTTGCAAAAAAAAACCCCAAAAAAATACTATGCTTTGAATAAAATGTGAGCTAGGAAGGAGAATTATCTGAAATATTACAAAGATTTATTTCTCTAACTAAAATGATGTTAACCTCATTTTAATGAAAAGGAATAATTTCCAAACCGAGTGTTTATGTCCTTGCAAATGGTAATGGGCAAGTTGTGAATAGCATATCAGAGTCTGTAGTGGTGATATTGTCAGGATCAATGAAACCTCTGCTAAAGCCATGTCACATTAGATTGGCCTAAAATGTCATTAAAGAGCAATGTAATTTCCTCTTTCCCCATTTTTGTCAATGCTATGTCAGAGATGTGTCAGAATAAAAGCTTTTTTAGCCATTTGTTGATCTAGCTTAATTTACTCTTTCCATAATTCAGTGCTTGAAACATATTAATCACCTGTGTGTGTTTAATGAGGATGTTCAAATTTTGCAGGAAATATGATGTTCCAAGGCTGAGTGAAGACACTTATAGTGCACACATAACCCAGAAACCTGGTTGTGGCCATCCACACAGGCCAAGGGCACTCATCCTGTCCCTGAAGGCAGAGCAGTGGGTGCTTGTCTGGGAACAAAAGCTGCAGCTCCAGCTGGGGGGTTTGCACCATCTCTCCCAGTGGTGGAGCCAATGCCTCTACCCAGATGGAGCTGCTGAGGGAGAGACTGCAGTGCAGACCTTAGACCGTGGAATGTACCTAGACCTTTCTCCTGGGGCAGGGATGGGTGGCAAATCTCCCTGCAAAAGGTGTGCCTGGGTGGGGGACCTGCTGCGTCAGGGGGCTTAGCTGCAGGAGGGGGGGTGAGAAGACTGCATAACATCTGGGAGGCTGAGAAGGAGTCAGGTAACTGGTTCCGCATGCAATCTGCTGTGGACCCACAGCAAGTCAGCCACAGACTCCTCCATTGGGAGGGAAGAATCTGGAGAGACCTTACAGGACCTTCCAGTACCTAAAGGGGACCTACAAGAGCTGGAGAGGAACTTTTTACAAGTACATGCAGTGATAGGACAAGAGGGAAGGAATTCAAATTGAAAAAGGTTAGATTTAAATATTAGAAAGAAATTCTTTACTGTGAGGATGATGAGATACTGGAACAGGCTGCCCAGAAAACCCAGGGATGCCCCATTCCTCGAAGTGTTCAAGGCTGGGTTGAGTAGGGCTTTGAGCAGCCTGGTCTAACATAAGGTACCCATGGTAGGGGGGTTGGGACTGAATGACTGACTTTAAAGTCCTTTCCAACCCAAATCATTCTATGAGTCAATTAATGTGGACATCATTGTCTTTCTGCAATTATATGGATAAATTTGGAATTTATTACCTAGAAAAAATACATAGCTGAAATATAATTGTCATTGGAATGCTTATGCTCATTAGGAGCATGGATAATACATTCACATTAGAAAACTTGACAGAGATTTTTCAATCTATTACTATAAATACAGATTTTGTGAGTTACTCATTAAGAGTAAGTTTAAAATTATCAAACTGGGGTTTTTTATAGGTGGGTTTACTTCAGTATGATGCTTGCAACTGAATTGTCAGTAAGAATTTCTGTGAATAAGATGATGACATTTGATTTGCCTAGACTTTGAGCAGTACCTTTTTATTGGCACCTGCTTCGTTATGAGTGAAGTTATAACTGTCACAGCTGCCACAGATTTAGTTCTTGTTCTATTATTCATGTGTTCTTAACTGAGGGTTTTTTCTTGTGGACTGGTGGCTGTGAGGTGATGATAAATATGTAAGTGAATGTGGTCCTCTGAGGACAATGACTTGAACACTCTCATATTTTAACTCTGCTCTTGTAGGAAGTTACCAGTAATGGGTTGACAGTTTGTCCTTCCTGGGAAGGTTTTGAGGGACAACTGTCAATTGCAGCATTGACTTCAACGCTTCTGCAGCTTCTTTATAGCCGTTTTCAGAGGCTTGGAGAAGGAGGCTAATTTGAAGGAGCATCAAACCTTGAAGTCCATGTATTGCTCTGTACTCTGGCAGGTAGAATCATCAGGAAGTGGAAAAGTAGTTTAAAATAAGTGTAGTTCACTTCATCTAGAAAGTTTTATTGCAAAATCATTTTCCATCATCTGTCTGGCTGTTAACACATACTGCTAAACATACAACTCTATGGTGGATTTGAAAGACTGTATTCTAGGCGTCTCTTGCTGACCCCAGTGGGTTTTTTCTCTACATATGGCTGGAAGCTCAGAAAGAATGTGTAGATTGTATTGATTAAAAAGGAATTGTGAAAAAATATGTCAGCTTAAGAATTTGAAATACTGTGTCTCCGCTTTTGCTTTTAGTCTCTGCTGCCTTTTTTCTTCTCCTTTTTTCTCATTTCCTGCCTTTTGAGAGAGAGAGGGTGGAATATAATTAACAAGACTGAACAAGTTCTTGTAATTAAAAGCCTCAAATGTGAAACATACTTTATCAGTTCACTTCTTTGTTAGAGTTCAATTCTAAAGCTGAAGTATCTGAGATTACTCCTGCAAATTAGCATTATGGCCAGCAGTGGAAAAAGCATTTATAGTGAACAATTTGTGTATTTTCATGAGTGTTCAGTAACCAGTCTCCAGCATGGGACAATCACCCACATATTCTGTTCCATCCTTCTTTTCCACCCTGTTTCTTTTAGTGGAAGTGCATTCACTTTAAAATTATCTTTTAAAACTTACTTGCTATAGATAGTAGTCAGCAATCAAAAGTAAGCTTGCTGTGACATTGTCTCAACTTTGGATGACTTTTTCTGTTGTTCCTGACAACAGAAAAATTAAATGCTCTATAAAGTTTGGTGGGTTTAATATCAGTTCAACCTGAGCATATCATCATGAAAGAAAAAGATGATATGCATTTTTGCATTTAGTTCCCTTGGTGACTCCTGTTTTTTGTCACCCTGGGGCCTTACAAAGTGTAGGTTTTTGGGGATGGCTAGTCTAATTCATCTTAATAAACAAAATGCTTGTAAGGCTGAGACAAATTTCCTAATCTCTGCTCCGTATTTGTCATAGGAGTCACAATTAATAAATTGCTGATATATAGTTTGGTTTTGAGGATTAGTGGAAATTAGATCTGTATTTTTCTGTTGCTCTGGCATTAATGATTCTGCTAGTGGTATTGCCAGTGAAGCTGGATAAAGAGGTGGCATTTAGCTCAAATATTCTTGACTCAACATTGCAGTAATACTAAGTCAAAACAGTAAAGTCTTTGATGTTTGCTTTGATGCTTTTGAAAGGAAATGTTTTGACCTTACTTAAAGGACTTTGTTTTGCATCTACACAAAATCCATTAGTTGCCATAGAACATTCAAAGTCTGTTAAATCCAAATTTTCTTCTAAAAGGAAAAAAAAAAGGACTTGGTAAAATTTCAGACAATACTGTGTAGTTTTCACGTAGTTAGCAAACTCCTAGAAAAACTGGTTTCAGTACTTTCCTCTTTAATGATCATGTGCTTCCATATTTGCATAGTAATAAGAATAATAAGAAAACAAGAAAGGGAAATGTAAGTAGCCATTATATACAAGCATGCACATTCAAATATGTAAGCCTGTTTTACTGAGAAAACCTATTAGCAATTGTTGACTTCAGAAAGTGATCCAATTTATTCATTTTGCACTTCATCTTATTTCAAAAGGCATTTGTCTCTTTTTGGCTCCTCTAAATATCAATTCCTGAGCAAGTGTTTAGCCAGGCCTGCTACTTTAGAAAAAATTAGAAAGATTCTATCAATGTTTCCCATTTTTCTATGTAGAAAAAAGTACTGTTTTTTATTTATAAACATGTTTTATAAACACATATAAAATATTTATGTTAATTATAAAAATGTATTTACATGCTGTATATATATACTTGGAGGTGGGGTTATTTCCTGTCCTTAAGTTGGAAGAAGTATCTGCACATAGCTACAGAGACAAGCCTAGGCCTCCTTTTGCTTCAAGTATTCTCGTAGCTAACAATTATATTATTCTCGCCTTTCCTTATTTCAAGAAATTTCTACTGGTTTTGTTCTGGGAAATCTGCTGGCACCAGTGGTGAGAGCTGCCTGCTCATATACGTAAGCTCAGTTTGTGGAAGGAAGGATACTGGGGTTTTTAAGATTTTTTTTTTTTTCAGCCTGTGAGCAAGTTACAAACCCCAGCCTATGAAAAGTAAACCTGAATAATGCACTATTTTGAAAAAAATAGAAAGTTGGGAGCTTTGGCTTTGGAGCCTTTTTCCTCAGTAAAAAAACACTGGGATTTTTTTCCAGAGTAGTTTTATCAGGTATTTAGACACTCTTCATCAAAAATTATACATTTAATTTAAAAAAAAAATTAAAAGGTATGCAGATCTCCCTATGAAAATTTGCAGAAAGTCAATTTTTTCTTTATTTGTGGTTGTATAGGGAAGTTTATCCTGGGCTATACTTTTTATTTCATTTATATGGATCATATTCATTTGTATACATCATATTCATTGTTTATCTGAAGTTATTCAAACAGGCTATGTGAAGTAGATGTCATTGTAAGTAGAAATACTAATCAGAACTGGGTGTTGCAAGGGGGATCATCAGCTAAAATATGCACATACTCCATTGGAATATTTTCTGTAGGAAAATGGATAGCAGAACTTTCTCCTTCCTTGTGTGTCATCTAACCCATAATACAACTTAAGTCTCTGCTTGCAGATCTAAATGGGATGTAAATAATATTCTTCTATTTAAAAACAAAGTCTTCATTTTAGAGATCTTGCACCCACCACCCCACTTTTTCTTGATCCCATAAAAATAGATTCAAAGTCCTGGACAGTCCAATGCTGTTTCATGCTCTTAAAAAAAAAAAACAAAAAAACCCCTGCTATTGGTGTACAGATGGCATCAAAAACTGCCAACAGCTTTCAAGAATCCTTCAAGGACAATTACTTCTAAGCCTTTATGAAAATAAGAAAAGGCAACTTTCTCAACACCATTTTTCTGGATAATAATTAGAAGATTTGGAGCTGCCAGACAGGTGGTTTGAGCTGTGACAGCTGGAAGTATAGCTTCTTTCTTAATTTTACTCTCTGCTAATCAAGTGTTTCTGAACCGCTTTGTAAATAGTGATTTTTTTTTTTCTACAGAGTAAACCCATGCTGCTGTATTTCCTCTTTTTTTTGTCCTTGTTCCCCTCCAAACAAAGCCTTAGCCATGCATGAGGGGAAAAAACAAACTTTTGTAGAAATTATTTTTCTTTCTTATGAAGTTTTACTTTATGTTTCAAGTGAGAAATGTAAGTCTCACCACATTTTCTTCCAAGCAGAAGGAGGATATGCCTTCAAAAGAACAATAAGAACCTACTTACTTTGTTTGCTCCTAAAGATAAAACCAGAGATTCCCAGTACCATTACTTGCTAGAGCAAATGATACTCTTAATGCAGAATTCTCTCTGTGGAGAAGAATCAGAGAAACCAAATATTTTGAGGCAGATATTAGTCATGACATTTGACAAGCATATAGGAAGACTAATAAACTGTGATGTGATGGTAGTGTGAAAGTGTCCATTCAAGCTGTATGGTTTCTGTGAGATTAATCTGGTCATTTACAAAGACAGTAATATGTTATAGAATCATAGAATATTCTGAGTTGGAAGAGACACATCAGAATCATCAAGTCCATCTCCTGGCCCTGCACAGGACACCCCAAGAGTTACACCATGTGCTGGGTGTTGTCCGAAAGCTTCTTGAACTCTGTCAGGCTGGTGCTGTGACCACTTCCCTGAGGAGCCTGTTCCAGTGCCCGACCACTCTCTGGGTGAAAAACCTTTTCCTTATGCCCAACCTCAACTCAGCTAATGGGGAATAGGACAGCATGACAAAACTCCAAAAGACAAAGCTTCCCAAGTGAGTTCCAGTCTGAGTCTGCACCAGAACATCACAAACTGCCATGCATTCAGTCTTGAATCACATTTGAATTACATCACATATCAGTGCTGTTCTTGTTTGTGAGTGCTGTGGAGAAGATTGCTAAGTGTTCCTTTCTCATAGGAGAGAGAAATCTACCAGTTTTTCAAACTGCTTATCAAGATCCCTTTCCAAACCATATCTGATTTATCCTGGCACACCTGTAAACTTCCTCTCTGTTGCACATGCCCAGCATGAGAGACACCACCTGCTTTTTCTCTGCATGGTTGCTGCCTTCCCAGATTAATCATTCTGGACATATGAGGTACAACACTTGTGCACAAACCAGCCCTACCATGTGTACCATGGGCATCAAAGGCTTGACTGCAGTGCAACATGACTAAGGAGATATGATAGCTGCTTTCCCTGATGCTGAATGACAGTCACCCAAGTGTGGGGGATAAATGAACTTGAAGAATCCTCGATAAGAGTCCATTTTGGGGCAGGTTTTATCTTGATGCTGGAACAGATATTGAGGCTCTTTTGTCTCCCCCAGGGGATTGCCATTTATTGGCTGCATTGGTACACCTTGCTGGAGCAATGCTTTTGACCTTGATGTTCACAGCACTCACCTCCAGCCATTCCCTGTCAGCCAGGACCATTGCCTACTGCTCCCACTATCTGCCTTGCCTGCCAGTTGTTCTTTTTCCCTGTGTCTGCTGCTTTGCTACATCAGCCAGTCTGCCGTTATCTTCCCATCTGTTCATTTCCACTCTTGCTGTTCAGTCCTCCCCAGCCACATTTCTCTGCAACCCCTATAGGGTTTCAGTTCTTTTAGAAAGGATACACTTATATTGATCAATCCACCTGGAGCCTTACTTTTTCTTTTTTTTTAAAGAAGAAAGGCTCAACCCCTTCTTATTATTCTCTTAGTATAAATTCATTTTTCCATCAAGAGTGTAAGATGCAGCGTTCTTTTAGGGTAATTTTTCCAATCTAAAAGAGTGGACAGGTTAGCTCTTTATGTTTTCTAGGTACATTCTCCCCAGTTTTACCATTTAGTTATGTTTAACAGGAATCTTGCCAAGAGTTGCAAGAATTACCCAATCTATGTGTGAATCGAGTTTGATCAGCTGAAACTTTTGATTGATTACAGGCAGCTTTCTTTACTGTCTGACCAAGGTCAGCACAGCCCCAGTGAACTCCCCACTGAAGTTCCCAGGGAGACTGCTAGCATATCTGAAAATCTCTGGAGAATAGAGATTTACTTCGTCTCTTTTGCAGAAGACTGATCATATATCCCAGTGGGATGACTGATTTTTGTTATTTAAGAGTAGAACCACAGTTCATGTACTTTCATTTTGTGTTAAGTTGTAGCCATTAGGTCCTGTTTTGTGGAATCTCCAACAATCAAATCTTTGCTTAATTTCTGTCCCATATTTGTGCAAGTTAGCATTCCTGTATTACTGCAGTGTGTTACAGACATTTGTAAGAGACCTGCAGCTTTCAGACAATTTCTCTGTTTATTTGAATGCCTTTTGAATTATGTTCATGGCCTCCAAAATGCTTGTAATCCCACCCAGCTTAGTGTGATCTCTGAATTTAAAAAAACATACTCCTTATTCCATCATCTAACTCACTGATAAAAATAATAAACAACACCATGCTGAACACTGTCTCTTGTGAACTTCACCCAAGTAATCCTTGTATTTGTCAGTGATTAGATGTTGTTATCAATAGCTGTAAGCCTGTTTTAGTGTTGTTTGCCTTTGACTGCATCCGCTTTTTTTGCCTGTGAGGATATCATTTAGTAAACTGTCTTATTTGTGCACACCATTTTTTAACCTGTAAGATCCTTCCATGTGCAAGCATGTTGTTTCAGTACTTTGGAATAAAACTTGCACCCTTGGCCTTGGGGTTTTTTTGGACTCTAGTATTTAGCACAGCATTTCTTTCCTTTTACTCTGAAGCTGGTATTTTAGTGGATGTGCACTCATGCTGGTTTGCAGCTGTAGGAACAAGGGTCTCAGATGGCACAATGGAGTGCTTCCACCTGTTTGTGTCTTTGATTTGCTTCTAAAATGTAAATTGTTGCTATGTTTAGAAGAGCTGTTCAGTGCATCTTAGGAATTAAAGCTGACATTATTGTATGCAAGTGCCAGAAGAATTCCTTTTAATACACAGTAAATTATGTCAGTGTCAGATATAATAGGTGGGTATGGTGTACTTGTCTGTGGCATCATTCTCATTTTGAGTCTAAGTGAAAATGAGAAGTCATGAACAAATGATTGATGAATCTATTTTTCCTTCCTGTTGAGTACCAGTTTTATTTAAAATTACTTAGCTTATTTTTTAAAATTCACATTTGCACCTGAAACTGAAAGTATTTTTAAATTTTTCTGTTAGCCTAGTGATACTTGAGGTCCAAACATGCAGTGCCTATAGAGCCCTTTGTAACTATTCTTGCTGCTGGGGAAACCCTGGAAAGAAATTTTTCTTAGAGCACTTGGTATTCTCAGTCAATGTGCAGCTCTTACTATCTCCCTTGAAGTGCTGTAGTGTTCCCCTTCACATTTAGTCAGCTTCAATTGCCAAATATAGATGTAGGACTGGTACTGATCTTGCTCAGTTACGGTGGCTTATTTGACATGGTAGTTTAAGGGGAATATTTCTTCACTCCATCAGTCACAGAGACTTCCGTGTTCCATGGCCATCTGTGGAAAATAAGGAAGGAAGTCCCTTTCCCAGGTGCAGCAGTGGGAGATACAGCATGGTTCTTTGTCAGGAGTTGATATGTCTGTCATGATGGTGACAAGATTAAATTTGATCCAAATTTAATGCAAGCATGAAATGCTGCTCTCAGGAAACATGAGATTTACAAATGAATTATGGGGAATTACTAGTTAGGCAGCTGGAATAGCAGTGTCTATTTGTTTGGACCTCAAGATGAATGGAAATCTGGCAATATGATGCAGTTACAGAAGAGGCAAGTGTTACTCTTCTGTGAAATGTGGGGAAGTAATTGGTCTACACAACTAAATAAATGCCACTCAGGTCTCAGGTGTACTGCTGTGTCAGCTGTGGACACTGCACTTTTCAGCAGCAGTTGAAGAATGTATTTTGGATGGCAGGAACATTTGTTAGAGATATAGAACTATGTCAAGGGGGGTTGTTTTATTTTAAATGTAATTTTTAAAAATAAGTTAATTAGGAAGTGCAGTCAACATCTGTTATTGTATAAGGTATTGCCAAAAAGAGGGCAGGCTCTTCACTCACTGAAATATTTAAATATCAGATTAGAAAAAATATTTTCAGAGATAGCTTATATGTGTATCCTTCATGAGGGCAAAATAGTCAGCCAGAGGTTTTAATATGCCTTCTATGATTTTTTTTATTATCCCTTTGCAGAAAAATTCCCCATCTTTACTTTTACTGGGACTCTATATTTTTAAGGGTTTCCTAAGAAGAAAATATTTTCAGCCTATGCTGAAAGTCTCCTTATTACTTTACAGCATTTACTGAAAGAGTTTTACCTGGTATTTATGCATTTTTGCACTAGACTGGTGAGCTGCAGATTTAGGGGAAAGCCATGAGAACATCCTTAAAATAAATTCTGATATTTTTCTTCAACAGAATGAGCAAAATATTAGATCAGCTAATAATGTTGCACTTCAGAAAGCTTCCATGGATGTTGGGCATGTGGATACAGAGGACTTTCAATAACATGGTACTAGGGTTATCTTTAACTACCTCTGAATGAGACACAAAACTTTGTTTTATATTATCTGTTCTAAATATATATGACAGTTGGGAGTAACAGCAACAAAGCCAAAATGGATTCAGTTCACCTTCCTGCTACTCATTATTCACCATTTCTTTTCCTAGTTGCTTCAAAATAGAAGGAATGAGACTTGCATGGAGTCTGAAGGAAGACACATAACCAGCCAACTTTAATCTCATACAGTACTCCTGCAGAAAACTGGTGCCTCTCATAGATATCTCAAACGTTCTGCATCTTTCACTATGCAATTGGTTTTATTGAACTGTTTTGTATTGCACTGTGGTTTTAAGCATTATGTGAGCTGATAAGGAAACTGGCTCACAAAGCAGCACATACTATCTCAGATAAAGAGTGAGGCTGTTTTTTCTCCAGTACTGCTTCATAAAGCCAGATAGAGTGGGCAGCAATAAATTGAGCCAAAGAGGTAAAAAGGAAAATAATCACATTCCGTACTGCATCCAAACATCTTTGATTGCTTAGTGTCTGTCTTATTCAGGGCAATATGCTCCTTTCTGCTACAAGGCATGGAAGAAATCAAACAGAAATACCAGCTCTATCCAGATGATTAAGTTTGGGGAGGGAACAGAAGGCATTCAGTGTTTTGCTTTTTTTCTCAGGAATAGCAGAATTCAGTCTGTATCACATAATAGTTTTGTTTTGTTTTGTTCTGGGATGGGGGAGAAGGGGGAATAGAGGAGCCAAAGTAGCCAGGTGGATGGGGAGACATTAGTACTTTGTTTGCTAGTATTTTTGACCAGGAACATGTACAGTTGTTTTCTTCCTTGTCTCTGATAAATTCCCAAGTTTCCTGGGCATGTGAACTTACAGATAGACCAAATATATCCAGCTGACAAAACAGAAAAAAGTTTTCTTCCAGGAACAACCATTGTCATGAGGCAATTGGTATTAATGTGCACTTTTCTGGAAGCATGCACCTTAAGTCCTTGAAAAATTCACTGCGCAATTATAATGGTTTGAGTGCAAACTGATATCAAGAGTCACAATTTTTTTTCTATTTTTCATTCTAGGCATTCCCCAAATATAACTTGGGGTTTTTTTTTAATACATGTAATTTCTTTCATATCAGCATAGTCTTTTTCAAAATACTTCCAACAGCATACTCCCAGTAAAGCTGAAATAAGAAGGTTCAAAGCATAAATTGTGGTTGCCAATTTACAGTACCTTTGTTCCAAAGTAATCTGGATGAAAAGGGATAAAAAACAGTTTGGTGATATCATAGAGATACTGTAGCAATGTCTTTCTCTCTTGCAGGTTGTCACCACCTTCATGGTGTAAGATCAGTATCATTGAAGAATACTTTTCTTTCTTGCTCTGCTTCAGATGACTTGCTTGAAGCAACTTATCTGTTAATTTTAGAGCTCTTGAAGAACACTTCCCTTCCCATTTTCTAAGGAAATGGATTAAGTTGTTTCACTAAACCATGGGCAATATTGGGGAAAAAAATGGATGTAACTGGTCAGATTAAAGTTAAGGGCATGGGTGCATGAGGTGGGGAGGCAATAGAGTGTTGGAAAAAGCCCTACAAAACTGAATGCTGATAAGAACAGAACAGCAGATGGCCTGTTCAATGTCCTTCTCTAGACTTGGACTCACTATTCAAGTCAATAACCCTTCCTTTCTGACAAGTACTTGTGAAACCCATTAAATCAAACACTTGCAAATTAGGAGTGCTGGGCATGTAGTTGAATCATATGGGATTAATTTAGGACCTTTGTACATACACATTATGATGCATCTGGTTAATTATATGCTTAGAGAGGCTCTCCTCCCTACTTTCCACAGAATCTTTCCTGGCTTAGAGCTGGATTTACTTTAGGACTGTATATAGAGATGGCAACTCACAGTAAAATAGAGGACTTCAAAAGGACTGTGTTTGTAACATGGCTGATTGGGTTTCTGCTTGCCTATGGCCCAGAATTCCTGTATGGTGCTGAAAAAATTATGTAGACATAATGACTCTCAAGAGTAACACCACACTCTGTGTTGCTTATTTTCTGAGGGCTTTTTAATCAATAACTGCAGCTTGATTAACTTAAGATGGGAACACTTCTATCTGTAGTTGGGGCCAGTTTAATAGGAACTGCGGTCTGAAGGTGAAAAGTGCAATAAAACATGAAGTAATCTGAAAGATCAGGCATAGGCTTCTCAAATTTGTCAGCCCAAATGGAGCTGACACTTTTGATCATTCTTGTCTTAATCTTTGTGCTTCTGTTCTCAATGTGTCAAGGCATGAAAGAAAATGTGTTCAGTCAGTTGTAAACAATGAGATAGACAAAAATTTTAATTTGGGTATATAGATGTCCTTTATTTCCATGTATATTTATTTGAAATATGGTTATATCTGTTGCCTTATATTATATTGGTATTTGCTGGTAACAACAGAATAAAGAAATTTTAAGCATGGCTTAATGAGAACAGGAGTCTTGCTTGTGGGTTGTTGGGGAATTAAAAGCAAGGAGTGCTGCTTTTTTCTTTTCTTCCCCAGGAATGTCAGACACGGGGAGAAGAATACAATAGAATTGCATAAGATAGAGATCCCCGGGAAAGACTAAATGAGAATGCTGTGGGCAGCAGAGCCCAAAGCACTGTTGTTCTTAGACTGGAAAGCCAAGGATGAGATGCATAATTGTCCAAAAGACAATGGAAAGCCACAGAATAGAATCATGTCTGATGTAAATTACTGATGCTTTTTGGGAGGCTGTGTGGCTGTCATGAGCACTAATTTCTTTGTATTGATTATTTTCTGGTTTTGTTTCTTGGTGCTTTGCTCCCCTCTCCACCAGCTCGCAGAGTGCTCACAGAGTAAAGAAGCTACATGGCAACAGGTAGGTTCAGTGAAAAGGCACTTCCTATTTTGTTTAATTGCCTTGAAAAGCTATTTTGTACCAACAGCAACAGTTGAAATAAAACAGAGAAAGTGTGGGCAAACCTTGGGTTTTCCCTCTCATGAGAAACATGTCCTCATATCTCTACCTAATTATTTCAAAGTTCAGTATTACACCTCCTGGACACTGTGTTCATGTACCTTTGCAAGGATGAGCTGATGCCAGGATTCCCAGGGTGGGGTGCTTTTTGTTGTTGACCAGTAGCAGGCATCAGTGAAGAAGTGATAGGCTACTACACTTAAAATAATATATTTGATTTAACTATGTCTTTCTTATTTAAAATATTTATTAATTACGTTTCAAATACTACTTCTGACTTGCTAACTTGTTTTTAATTAAACCCTTGTTAAGTTGATTGACTTAATTAAAATAAATGAAACACCCTGATGAGAACTGGGTTGTTTTGAATCTAGCTAACCTTCAAATGAAAGTGTTTTTTTCTGCAGTGTAATTACAATTGAGATTAGCTTATTATGCACATAATGAGTGACCTTTCATCTTGTCCAAGGTAAATAAATACGGAGAGGTATTTGCTGTATGAGTAGAAAATACCCAAGTTTTAATATTAGATGCAAACTTAATGTTTGTTTTGTCTTTTGGGACTCTCCTTTGTTCAGAGAGACTTGCTATTTTTATCACTAAAGTTCTGAAAGACATGAGTCAGGAGAGAGGCCCTCATGCCAGATGCTGGGCAGGACCTTGGAAAGAATACATGGATTCAGCTACTAAATCAGGCTTCATTTTTGACTGTAACTTGTGTTTCCTAGGCGGTCTCTGGATGTCCTTGTGCTGCTACATCTTGAATAAAAATGAATCTTCAAGACTGTACTTTCTCTCTTTTTCTCCTTCTATCAGACATGTTAGTTCTCTTTAAAAAAACATGATGAAAAGCCCTAGTGATTTTTGTGTAGGCCTCAAATGCAGAATTATTCTCATCAAGGCTTCACTTTGTTTTTCGAGGCCTCATTCATTGGGAATACTTCTGTTAATTTTATTGTTATATATCCTCATACTTCATTTAAGTGCTGACATGGGATACAGAACTGCTGTGGTTTAATGAGTGTGATAATGACTTGAGACATAGCATACACATAGAGGAAATAGAGATAAACAATACAATTATACTTTAATTGACAATATCTGCATAATATAAAGCATATTGGCACCATCACAATCTAGCTAACATAGATAGCATCAAAATGTAAAGAATCGTGACTTTGCACCATGAGTAAGTCATATGTTATGTTCCTGGATATGTCACACAATGACTCTATACATTGTTTTCATCAGCTATAAAATAGGGAATAGCCATTCTTATTTACTTCTGCAAAGTAAGTAAATTTAAAACTTAGATCTAAACATGGTGCTATTTTTCTCTTCATTATGGCAGCATGATGTAAAGTACTGAAAGTAGAAGCCAAAGTGGTCTCCTTCACTGGGTTTTCTTAGTGCCAGTATCATCAAGACCCATTAGTCACCAACATCTGAGGAAAGCACAGTGGGACTTTATGGTCAGAGAAATAGTACCAGTGTAAATACCATAACAACTTTCTTCAGTATGCCTGTAGACCTACTTCAAAATGCAGAATAATATCCTGCAATACATGCATTATTTCCTCAAAACAAGTTTTAAAATTAACGGTCAAACTGAGGCCCCTTCAGAGGCAAAATTTATGTTTCACATTATGTAGATATACCAAGCCTTTCCTTTGTTAGATTTGAGGTTGCATGAATTACTGTGCATCTTGCATCTTCCTGATCAGAAAAACACTTTTTGTGCATATTTAAGGTTCAGAATACATTCATTTGTGATGGTAATGGAATGTTGATTTAGGCCATATGCTGGGGAAGTGAAAAATATTTCATTCATTTGATCCAGGTGCAGACTGTAGATGAGGAAAGGGAGATGAAACTGGATTCCATCTTTGCATGGGCTTTTCCTCAAATTCAAAAGCAAGAATTGTAGGAGGTAATATTTTCCTTTTATATTTTAACAGCATAGTAATGGTCCCACACACACTAGAAATCATTGCTATTGTCACCTGTCTCTGCTAATCAGGCTTTCAGTATGAGCTGGTATTAAGTTGTTAAGATATCATTCAAAGTCAGATAAAAAAGATATTAGGTGCTGATTAGCTTATGGAATGACTAAGTCCGTAAGTGTTAGTTTGTCTACAAGAAGGATTTAATAATATGAAAGTCAAAACTGATGATTTCACAATGCAAAAAATCATGCTTGAGTTGTCTGTGGCCAATATTTTCAATAATCTGACCCTGCCTACCTCGAATGATTGATGTCTTCTTTTACTTAACTTGTTGCTTTACTGAGTTATTTCAAATAAATTGTAAACTAGCATTTAAAAAGGCAAAAGAAAGACCTTACTATTGTCTGATATGCATCATGGTGTTGTAAAGCTAACAGCAATCCAAGTCACCAGTTATTCATGTCCATAAAATACCAGAATTCCAAACAGGAAATAAAAATAATACAAATACTTAGGAGCAGCAGAGAGGGCAGAGGCACCTGAAGAGCCAGATGAGGACAATGTGCTGCCCCACATTGAGGCAAACAACTGTCATATAAAAACTTCAAAACCTGACTCTGAACTTGCTTACCGTGGAGATTTCCTTGGGTTTATTAACTTTACATTGACTTCAGGTTGCACCACACTAAAGGAGTTTTATGTAATATGGCACAGTTGAGGTAGTAGGAACCCAAGCACAAGTACCAAAATCTGGCTGTGGTGGCTCACACATGAGCATATGTTAGGGAAGTTCCTCATCTTAATTGTTTAACATACAGTATCCTTGGATAATTCTTTTAACCAAATTCATCTTTCTTTCTGTTAGCCTTTGCTATAGCCCTTGCTGTTTGAATGGCTTGGAGGAGATAACTGATGCCTAGAAACTGCTCCTGGTTTCCTGACCTGAGCTTAATAGTCAGGCAGATGACAAAAGTAAGCATACCACGTGGATTGACTACTTATATGTACCTTAAAAAGGTTAAAACATCTTGTTATTTTTCCATCATGCTTGCAATAGTAAAGGTTTCATGCTGTTTTGAGAGACTGAAAATCAGTTTGCAGTTGTTCAGGGCTTCTGAGTACCACTGCATAGTACTCAGTAACCAGCAGTGGCTGAAAATCATTGTCACTTAGCTGCTCTTGGGAAGGCTGCCTTGTGACTTGGTTGGGGACCACTGCAGCTGGCTCTGGGTGACACCTGCCCCAACACTTCCAGGAGGTGCCTGTGCCACCCACTGCCAGGATTTTAGGGGAGGTCAGTACCAAGTGACCTAGTGGTAAGGTGGTAGGGGTAAGGGATGAGATGTGTTTCACAGTTGTTTTATAAAAGCTCCCACTGCATCTGGCTGGGAAGTAATTTGTTTTGAGGATCTCTACAGCCTCTGAGATTCTGTGGCTGTCAGTCTATTGCTGTAAATTCATAGTCAGTGTTCTCTCAAAAGTCAATTATATAATTTAACAAAATACCTTTTGTAATACTTTTTAAATACAGTGTTAAGTGGTGGTAAATTATATTGTTAAGAAAAAAATAGTCTCTTCAAATCTAAAAGGTAAATTAGAAATGAGAAGGATGAAGCTACTAAAAATTTTGCATATTTTTATGCCTCTCAATTCTCAGGTGAATATCTATGACTACTGTTGTACCAACAGAGAAATATTATTATTTTAATTCTTCTGATGTAGGCAATCAATTAAAATATTATACCTGTCAGTTTGTCCTTGGTCCCTCTAAAGAGCTCTTACTTAAGTTTTCTTACTCCTTAATAACTTGGTTCTACTTGGTTAAAGCTTTGAAGAGATTAATTTCCTTTCTCTGGCAAAGAATAAGATCAAAGATACGGTAGCTTGAGGCGTTGATATTTTCTTAATTGGAGCACGTTTTTTGTTCTTAAAAGTCTTATGTAGAAATTAAAGTGCAGCTTTTTTTTTTCCAATCCTCTCTTGTTCTTTCTCACCAACATGATCAATTGCGAGTCTTATTTGCGAGGCTTTGGACCCTGTGGTTTTGGAATGTGGTCTCATCTTTTTCTTCTGTATAATCTTCTATCAAGAGCCTCTGGGGAGGAAGCAGAGACTCCTTTCTTTCCATCACAACACTGGAAGTTGTGTTATTGTGGTTTTCCTTCAGAAAAGGAAGTTTCTTGTACCTTGGTATATTCAGCTGGGAAAGGTTGCTGGACAATATTACATAGTGTTTTGCTCTTCCATTTATTTTTTAATTAAGAAGAGTTAACATAACTTACATAGATTGTATGTCTGTAGGCTAAAAGTTAACCTATAGCATTCCTGTTCTGTCAGAAGCTTCTCTTGAAGTTTCAGTATCTGCCAATATTTTTTTCATATCTGAGGTCCAGTATATTTCTGTTTGTAGTCACAAGGCAGTATGTTTATATTTGCTCTGAACTCACATCAAATTCAGAATGTTGTGATTTTGATGCACTTCAAGCATTTTGATTAAAAGAGTCAGTCAGA
Source organism: Pardalotus punctatus (assembly GCA_013400915.1). Lineage (NCBI taxonomy): Eukaryota > Metazoa > Chordata > Aves > Passeriformes > Pardalotidae > Pardalotus > Pardalotus punctatus. Next base: position 712,115 of record VZTX01002085.1, on the reverse strand, counting down.
TTAGTCCACTGTTATTTCTTTGATGAATGCACTGAAACAGAGTTGTGATTTACCAAATACTGCTGTGGTCCGGCAGCAACCTTTCAAACAAAGGGTACATTCTGTCCTAGAGTTTGCGTGTAGTGTTGGGCAGGTGAGTTAACATTTCTGTGTCTGAAGTCTGCTTCTCCAACATGGGAGCTAGAGTCTTCATTATTCTCTTGTTCACTGAGAATGTATAATCTTAACAACTAAGACTCACTTTCATGCAGTCTGTAGTACAGTTGTTCTCCATTTTATCTGGAGTATTTAGGTAAATGGAAGTTTTAATTTGAAACGTGTAAGTAATACCTGTTATGGTCTTATCAATCACCGACCTCTAGAAACACTACCCAATTCTGCATCTCAATACATTTTAATAGCCATAGACTAAGAAAGAGAATATCTATCTTGACTCTGAGGCAATGTCCTGGGCATGCATTGCCAATTATATGGATGCCCAAGTTGCCTTGGCAGGGATACATTCCCACCTTACTCATCTGTAGCTTATTTTATTTATTATAAGGTCACTTAGTGACCTCTGTTGTGAACTGTTAGCACAGTGGCAATAAGTTGTCTGTTTAAAAGTTAATGATGCATTTTGCAGACATTGACTTAGCTCCCTTTTTTCAAATACCCAAATGATCACTTTATCTTTCTTTTGTGGAGAAGAAAATGCCACAGTTTGAGCTGCATTATTCTGCGCTGGACGTGCTTTGCTCGTTCAGTTTTATGCTCCTTTGGGGAGAGGTCCTTCATTGCTCAGTACATTATCTATTGCTATAACGCTCCATACAGAAGTGAGAGGAGCTACAGCAGGTCTACATGTCCATTATTTTAAAAAACCCTGCATTTCTGAGGAGCCTGGACTAACTCATTTCAATAGGATTTACCAGTGATGTCAAGGGCTTAAAATAATAAAGGTCACAACATTTTATCCAGATTCAGTTGAGCATTCTTTTAGGTCAGCTTTCAAGCATATATTGTTTTAGTTCCAACAGGTATTTATTAAACATGGAAATATTAGGATGTCCTAAGATCAAGGCTGGTTCATAAAGCCACAGACAAAAATATGTTGGAGTGATGATATAAGTTTATGCAGGAAAGAAATAAGCTTTTTCCCTGTCTTTCATTCCACTGTCTGATTTACTTTGTTTTCCTTGTGACGACTTTTAGATCATTTTTTCTGAGAACTTAAAGGACATGTCAGTAAGTCCCTTTAATGTGAAATTATCTATGTTTGCCTTCACTGTGTAAAAGATACAGACACTCTTAGATGATGCTGCCTTTGATAGCTTCTGTGAGCCAAGACCTGTTTGCAGAAGTAAAAGTAAAGTACAAGGGCAAGACTCTCTGTGGAAAGTTGCCATGATAATCCACTTCTCAGTGAACATTCATGGGCAGAAGCATTCTGTATGAGTGTCTTTGAAAGACCTGAAATATTGTTTTTTGGTCACATAAACCTAGGTAGGGTATAAGTACAATAAGGATCAATTCAGTATTGGCAGGAAAGTGGATTAGATTGGTTTTGGCTTTGTCTTGGTGTGGAAGTAAAAGCACTGTTAGCAAAGCAGTCAGCAAATACGTGGATTTAAGTAATTTTCCCACAGAATGATAGGTGATAGCCTCAAAAGGCTCTATTATCACTAGTTTCCAGTAAAATGAGAAGGAATGAAGACTGAAAGATCTTACTACTTTTACTGCTTTTGATTTTTAAAAAATGCATCTTCTCACATATATCTTTGTGAAATTCTGGACGCAGAGAATTGATAGCAAATTTTTAAAGATTAAATTCAACCTTTTTTCCTCCTTCTGGTTTGCTCTCTGGTTTCCCAAAGTGAACAGTTTAATTGCCCAGTTATGTATACAGGTCACTCTTTTAATGGAGATTTTTCAGAGAAAAAACCCACAGAATAAAACTGATACTGTATTTACTGACTTTGCTAAGTGTCTATATGAGCAGGCTGCTCATGAGAGAAAAGTGCCAATCAAATGGATCAAGAGAGCCCTTTTAGTTCAAGAGTTCCTGTGTAGCTTAGGTATGTTTTGAAACCAAACATAATAGTTTATTAACTCTGCATGATCTGTGTTCTTCAGTTTAGAATTTGACTTCAAAGTTGTGTGTCTTTCACAGTTCTGAATTACAATGTAACAAAATGAGGCCAAATTGCTTGGTTTGGGGTTTTTTTGTGGGTCACATGATACTGTCCAATGCAGTTTGAGTGTGAAGAGGACTGAGAGGACTCTGGGTGGGCAGTTACCATTTATCTAGGCATGGGTTCACTGGGGCTTGGTGGATTTTTGCATTTGTTTCTGCATCTTGGTTTTCTAGAGACAATTCAGATAATCTGAGCTTCCGACATTTTTCACTGGGAAGTAAGTTTGGCAGATATCAAGTAATTATCTTCTTCCTTCCTACAGCTCTCATAGGTTTTTAACTTTCTTCTGTTTGGAGCAGCAGGTGGGGCACTCTTATCTAGTAAGGGCCCAGGTGTTATGCACAGGGAAGGTGCCGTCTTACTACATCCAAATTCAAAACTGAGATATCTTAGTTTCAAAAATTACACTGTTGGAGAATTTAATACAATAGCTAAAAACCTAGCCAAAAATAAAATTCCTTTGTTTTCTCTTTTCAAGTCAAAGGTGTCAGAAAAAAGTTAACACAGGAATTTAAGTTTCAAAATGAGCCTTAAATTCTAGTTCTTGTTTGTAGAAGGACATCAAATGTCAGTAGATACAGAAGTAGTTTAGTATAGTGCATTTTTTAAATATATGGTCATTACAGCTGCTTCACCTTTTACTCAGGCTCTTTTGTCAGGATGTGACTCTTTATCTGAAGGATATTATCTTACAGGATAAGGACTTCCCTTCCTGTAGCCTTTCAGAAACACCCATTGCTCGTGATCATTTAAGGACGCTTAAAGTCTGAACAAAGAGTTTTGAACATTTCACAGTTGTGTATACACAATACTTCAAGAAAATTCTCTGTGTTTTGTTTAATATAAATTCAATTATATAGCGGTTTTTTAAGGTATTTTTTAAATTTTGATAGTGAAATTTTATAGTTAAGTTGCATTTAATTTGTTTTACAGTCCTGCAGTAGTTGGAGATTTCAGGAAAATATGCCCCCATCTTGTGGACCTGTTGTTACACAAGGCACTTCTTAAGCAGTGATTTCCTCATGTGATGTAAAGTAGTAGGTGAGGATGAAAGGACAAAATGGTGGACTTCTTCTTAGGAAAACTTCCTTCTAGCAGAATTTTAAAATGAAATGCTCTAGGCAGAAAGCCTTATTTCTGACTTTTTGCTGTGATGATTAATGAGATTGATGAAAGTTTTTCACTTTGTCTTCTTCATCACAATATATTATTCACTCTCACCAGATTATGCAAGCAGATTTTGGAAAAAGAGCAGAGGCGTGGCTAAATTGTACTGATGATGTTGCTCCAGCACATCTGTTTTATTTGCTTTTAAATTTTTTGGTAAAATTTTCTGCCACTTAACAAGGGGGTTTTGTTTTGCTTTAAAATCTAGGAGTATTTGGGGTGACATAACACCTAAATTCAGTCTCCAGGTATGTACATCAATGGTGTAGTTTTGTCTTAAACTGCTTGACTGTGTTTGCAAGATGATGCTTGAATGTAGGCATCACCTGGCATTCTAAGACTAATTTTTTAGGTAAAAAACATGGTTATTCTTGTGTGTAAGATAGCATAGGTTTTATAACATACACATTTTTCTGTGAATTATTAGTTACACTGGGATTCTGCAGTGGTCATAGTTTCTTATCCCATTTTACATATTCTCTGATTACTTTGGGATTTCTTTTGTAGCTCAGCATAATTTTGGTGAATTGCCATTATGCCTTGAATTACATGGAATATAGATTAAAACTCTGAATATATTGTCAGAACTACTTTCTTCTATTTCTCTTCCTTTCTTCTGTTTACTAAAAGGCACTGAAAATAGGATCAGGAATGAGGTTTGACGAGGGCTCTACTCTGAGCTACAAAGCTGTTACCATGCAGGGACAGGACAAGGGGGAATGGCTTTAAATTGAAAGAGGGTAGATTTTAGATTAGATATTTGTAAGAAATTCTTTACTGTGAGGGTGGTGAGGTGCTGGAACAGATTGCCCAGAGAATTTATGGATGCCCCATCCCTGGAAGTGTTCAAGGTTAGGTTGGATGGAGCTTTGAGCAACCTGGTCTAGCGGATGCTGTCCCTGGCCATGGCAGGGAGCTTGGAACCAGGGGGCCTCTGGAACAGGTTGCCTGGAGAGGTCGTGGAGTCTTCCTCACTGGAGATATTCAAGAACTGTCTGGACACAATCCCATGTAATGTAGCAGAGAGGATGGAGCAGATGACCCACTGTGGTCCCTTCCAACCTGACTCATTCTGTGATTCTCTGGTCTTTAAGGCCCCTGCCAACCCAACCATTCTGTGATTCTATGAAATAAATGCAAAAACATCTAGCTATCAGGAAAATATGAATAACATTTAATTTAGTGCCTTAACTCTTTATTTATTTTTATGGTGCAAGATGAGAAGTTTTAGAAAGGGTCAATGTTTCCTTTGCTTTTATATTAAAAATACATTTTAGTCCACTAATTTTATGGGAATATGTGTCTTTGTAGAGAAATACTAGTAGTTTTCCCAGAATAGAATGAGCCTGAGATTGTCTCTCCCTTAATGCTCGGACAAGCTATTGCACAGCTGGAACAGTGTCAGAAGGTCAAGACTAAGGAGTGACAGCTATCGAGACAGATTTATCTAGGTCATTTGCTATCATTCAGCTGTCTGTTTACATCTGTGCACAAGGGAGGTCATAATAATAGAAATAATGCTCTTTGGAATACTTCTTCAATTAGGTTATGTTTATTCAAGCAGCTGATTGCATTACCAAAATCGTATTTAAAAGAATTTAAAAGTACACAGGAAGACAGAGAGCTGTGTAGAGGAGGCATTTATGTGTAACATACATCAAAATCTGCCATAATAGAACATTGATTCATGTCAAACCTGATAAGTTATTAAAGGATTGAAAAATAAACAATTTCTTATCATGAAAAGATATTTCTACCTTATTTTTGTCTGGGAAAGAAAGAGGTGGAAATTTTATTCTGCTTTCTTGTACAGGTTGTACTGCTTCTTTAGGGCCACGCGGTGTCTTTACCTATCTGCTTTCTGATAACTGTTAGAGAACAAAGAAACGGGTTAGGAATTCAGGCTCAGTAAGTAGCAATGATATAGCAGTAAATGTCAAAGGCAACTAATGCTTCTTTCTGCAATCATACTGCTGTGAAGTAACAGTTTGCCAGGTTTTATTTATGTTTCCCAGAAAGACAGCAATCTCTAATGCCTCAGATTATGGGACTTTTTCCAGTAGTCCCCTGCTCTCCCACAAGATTCATGAGATTTTAACTAGGTCCAAAGAACCCATTTAACGTTTTGAAATTCAAAAATCGTGTCCCATTTTAAGCTCTTGTTTCAACACCCTCAGCTCTTCCTACCAAGGCAACAAATGCTCTAAGAAATGCTAAGGGGATCCAAAGCCAAGTGGTTCAGGGTATTTTTAGAGGGATATCACTGTTAGCTGGTGTTATACTGTTAGTGATAATTACATTGCATTTCAAATTGGCTTTTGGCTGATGATACCTTTCAGGTGGCTTTGCCTACAGCCTCTGATAGGTTGTTAACTGTCCATGAATTTTTCCATCTCATTTTTAATTTTTTACAGTCTTAACTTCTATAAAATCTTATGAGTTCCTTGATTGACATGTAAAATCTCTGCAAATTTTTTTCCTTTAGTTAATTTAAAACGTTCTGGTGGGTCATAAGACAGCACCACATTTTTGAGTTATAGAAGGGAATAATGGCTCTTTGGCTTATGACTTCCCAGTGGTATGTAAATCATTAAGCAGTATACAAAAATAGCTCGTCATCTTCTGAAGACTACAGTTTTACGGATTGCCTTATCCGTGTATGTATCAGCATAGCCTAGTATTTTATATCCTAACAAAACAAACAAAAAATTTAAAAAAAAAGAAAACATGTTCCAGAAGAACATTCCAAAGAAGATGCTTAGAATCTCAAATGTACTCCCAACTCTGCTGGTGATTTGATGTTTTACGTTAGGCAAGCTAATTTGTTTTTGTGTGCCAGGGCTTCTTGACTGGTTCATTGCCTGCTTTGCCTTTATCAACTTTCGAAAAACAGTGTTTTATTATATCTATTGCCAGAGAGAATACAATCTTTCAGCTCACTCTAAGGTGTCTGCACACTCAGCAATAATGATTTCCAAGAAAATAAGTGAAGCAATTAAACCCCTCTTTCTACCAAGCAAAGTTGTTAGAAATGTTCTGCAAGGGCATATGACATCCTGTGTGATCCCATTCTCTTGCAATCAGGAAGGAGATTAGTAATCTCAGAATTCTGTCAGATGGCCATAAATTGCTGGTATCAATTGTAATTCTTGTCTATCTTCATGTTTCAGGAAAATTTCACCTTGAGCCTGCAAGCTGACAGTATGCAAACCCTGCATGTTCTGTACAATCACAGTTCGCTGTTGGCTTCTCAGCTCCCTCTTCAGTTTTCGTTCTTATTTCAGGTGTTGAAACAGCTTTAATTTATCATTTTCAGTCCTGTGGTCCACAGACCTCAGAGGTGTGTCTACTAAGGAGATTTTGAAGGTGACAAGGAAACACAGAATCATATATTTATATAACTCTGTCCATATGTGACATTTTAAAAGATAATCAGACATTATTTAAATATTTTTAAGAAGTCTGCCCTGTGAGAAGCTGTGAGAAACAACTTTCTCATGTTGTAAAACTCACTATAGAAGAGCATCTCATGTACCTCTTGGCTGACTGGGGAGAGTCATCCCTCTTCCTTAACTCAGCAGTGATCAGCCCCAGACTCTTGCTGTGGGGAAGAGAACCATGACAATTTACCTGCTATTGTTTGCTCTGAGCAACTGCAGAGAGTGGGAGTGAAAGCATTTTGGCTGAACCCCACTGTCTGTTGGGGGGAGGAGTGATTGGGAGCACAGGGTGAATCATGTGCAAGGGGAAATGCAACCAGCTCATCCCAGTTCACCTCACAGTGCAGGTGGGGAGGAACTGATGCCGATGTAACAAAATGTTTGATCTGTGCCTTTCTTAGAGAAGCTGTAGGTTTCTTCTTACCTGAAACAGGTTGAAAAGTACCTGCTTATGCTGGTTTTTCCAGTGGCTTGTGTGTTCTTAGTGACTACTGATAGTTTAAAATGCATTCAAGTATGCATTTGAATTTGAGATGTGAAAAATAAGTTTGGGAATATGCAGCGCCAGAAGAGGAGTGGAATCAGTCAATACTGGTTTTAGAACAGAGCACATGCAGTCCATACTAAATTGGTTGTGCAGCAGTTGCAAACTTGTTACTATCCTGACAGACTCCAAAATAGATCCTTCACATTTGGACTATGAGAAAGGTGTAAAATCTCAGAATGAGTGAAAGAAAAAGACAATGTGTGAAAAAGAGGAAAAAAGAGAATTTTCTCCAGAATGCATATTTCATTTAAAAATCTGTATTTCATCAAATGGGAGAGTTCTGTTATCAATAAAGTCTTAATCCACTTCCTTACTAGATGCTTTAGCTACATATTATCAGAACATACATTCTTTAATTAAGTATTGGAAAGTTTCATTAAATTGTACTGTAAAGTGCCATATAAACAGCTTTTCAGGGCATCCATTTACTACTATCCTTAGAACAAAGTGACTCATTTGGTGTTGGGAGATAGTTTCCAGTGCTGTATCCTAAGCAGTAGTATGCACTCATGAGATTTTAAAGATTGAACCAGAAAGTTTAAAATGTATATTATAGAATGATAGAATGAACCTTTACAGTAACAAATACGTATCTAACATTATCTAAAGAGCCTTTTTTGTGTTTGGAGACCTCTGCAATTTTTTTGTTTTGTTTTGAAAGTGAGATTTGCATATTTTAGTTACAACAAAACCCAACACAATCAAAGCTGGAGGATTCAGTGGTAGAGATTGCAGGTCCATCAGTTTTACACAAGTATTTCTCCTTTTCTACCCATATTCATAGTGACCTACTGCTCAGACTGGATGTCAGGCTTATATCTCAGTCTGTGTTTTTCCTCTGATATTGTTCATTGTATTGTTATGATATAAATATATTGGGGGACTTAATAAAATAGTAACATCCATTTTTCTCAGTGTGGAAGTTGAAATTAATGGTTAAAGACAGAGATAATGAGCCACAATTCTTGGTTCTATTCTGGGCTCTGAGCTGACTCACTACATAATCTTACTCAAGTCATTTAAATTCCAGTGAAACAGGCCCCACTGAGCTGTTAAGATAATGCATGTTTCAGCTTTCTTCCTCAGTGGATTTTTCTATACAATTTTGCCCCTCTGTCATCAATGTAATTTTAATATTTTTTTCTGTAGGATCCTTGTAATATACGTTTAATAAACTTGTTTATTTACATTTAAATCCCTTATTGAAAGGTGCTTTTTTTTCCAGATAGAAGGAGACCGGTAAATCTTAACCTGTTCTGCGGAGATATGTTTTCTAAAATGATCCTCTTCCACATCCAGACAAAAAGACTTTTCAAAAAGCAGTGACACCCATAAGTGCCCATCAGTAGGGTTGCCACCTGGAGATACTGTCTCATTCTCAGGTTTCTGCAGTGAACTATATGATCATTTGTGATACACAAGTCAGGCCACTGAATATTTGCTCTCCACTGGAAAGTGTACCTCTGTCACTGATGTGTGAAAACTTGAGAGATCGTTGCTTTTTAATTCCAGCATGTGGTCTGGAAATCAAAATACTGACCAGTTTTTGCCAGTAGATTTGTTTTTCAGCAAACTGTAGTGGAACTTAGTATATGACAGTGTACTTTCCCTTCTCTTTCTTTCCAGGAACTGCATCCTCTATTACTGGGCTCTGTCTTTTTGGTTGCCTTGGTTCATTCCAGCAAACATCCTTTTCGGGTTAGCATTCAAAATTTTAAAAACTGAAGTATTCAGCATTCGTCCAGTATCTGTGAAGTTGCTCAGGTCTTTTTGATGGACATGTTGGATGACCTGTGGGTTGCTTGCATCCATATAGTCCTTCCACAGTCCTCAAGCCCAGCTGACTGAGGAGAGTAAGAAATTATGTCTCAGAATGACTTCACATGACCGCACATCGCAGCAGTGGCAATGGCAGTGCCAAGCAGTTGTGATTCATACCCTTGGCACTCAAATTGCCAGCATTCAGAGGAAAAAGATCACTTTTGAACAAAGAAATGCCTTATCCCACAGAGAGTACAGACATTATAGAGTTATTAATCAGGCCAGTCATCCTGAAAGTATATTTAACTGCAGGATTTCACATAGAGGAAAACCAGAACTACAGTAGGAAGTGATTGAGGGCTCAAAGTAGTGGATAGAATTGCATATTTTAAGGACTCCTTAAATTACACCTGGGGAAAGGTTCACTCTGTGCATGCCAATGAAGTTATTCCTGTTCATGTGGTTCACAGTTTTCTTTGGATGGCAACTACCCAGTATGTTAATTGCAGTTGTTTGTAAAACAGGAAGACAACCAGTTTAATTTGCTCTGTTTTCCACTTTAGTGTCACCTCAGGCTGTTTCTTTGTTATATCTCATATGCAAAGCCAAGTCAGCCTCATCATTAGTGAGATGGGAGACCTCAAAGGAAAACTGAGATTTGGCAGGTAACTATACTGGTGATTTTTGCTTGCTAACACTCCTTCTTTGTACGCAATACAGAAGCATGAGCTGGGAGTTAAGGATTTCATAGCACTGGAGCAGCTATTGTCTTTATGAATCATAAAGCTGAGGTGCTATTCTCCTACGGCCATTGCAAAACAATTCAGATAACTTGGAAGACCCTGGTTCAGCTTCACTTCTTTTTGGAAAGTGCCTGAAGTAGAGCAAGTCAAATTCCTACCTTGTCATCTGGATGTTGTTGTAGTTCAGCTGAGGAGGAAGTAGTTTTGCATAGAACAAAGTGGTTGTTTAGTTTTAACAAGACTTCAGGCCCTCAAGGAGAACTTAAAAGTTGGATCAGGTAGCTGAAGGTCTTAGCCCATTTAGTTTTGAATATCTCCAGAGGTGTAGGTTCAACTGTCTCTCAGAGTATCTCACTTCAGGGTTTGGCCACTTTGATGGTAAAAGACGTGCATGCCATCACTTGGTCTGTAAATGCTCCAAGTAAAAGAGAGTTGCTTTGCCTTTTCCCAAATAAATCAAAGTTTTCATGTTGCCTCCTGCCTGCAGATGAAGTAAAGTGTAACTGCTTGGGCTTTAGGGACCTCCAGGTTAACACTACCTCCTGAAGCTCTTTGGAGTCCAGGAAGTCATGGTTTATCTCTGTGAAGATTTTCAGATGTCCAGAACATGAACTGAGTCAGGCCTGTGTTCAGTGGAGCCTGTCACCAGTGGGTCTGTAAGTTTAATGAAGTCTTTGCTTCCCAGAACGGAAGGATGGCGGGTGTATTGAAAATAGATCTCTATTCTGGTGAAAGTTACAACAGAATCAGGGCAAGCAGAAATTACAGAAATTCTGAAATGAATTCTCGGCAGCTTAGAGGTCTTGGCAGTGCAATTAATGCTTTCAGCAATGTACATTTAGAAAAGAAATACGAATGAGTTCTAGGATGTATCTCAGTTTGTAAAATTGCAGGTTTTGCCAACCTGCATTTCTGATAGCTCTTGAAAGGTGTGTGGTTTCACCATTTACTAATCTCTTAGGAATTTCTTTTTACTTTATTTCTTTATACCTGTAAAATGTGTTGTGAAGCAGAGTCATTTTGATTTGGTAACTCTTTTAGCACCCATTCTGCAAAGTATATGTGTCTGCACAATGTAGCAAATAGGTAATAGAGCATTTTATATTTTCTTAGACAATATCACAAAATTTCATTCACTTTAGAGTCTTTATGTACTTGACTAAAATTTGTTTGGGCTTGGATATTATATTAGTTTCCTCTTTCTGCTTCCTTAGGTGATGGAACTCAGGTAATGAAATTCTAACTTTGCATAAATGGGCATGATTCCTGGCAGTATCCAAAAGACATGCACGTTAAATTGAAAAGTTGCTCCAAATATGTAATGATATTAATTTTTATTTAAAGTCAGGAATATTTCTGTCCTTAGTAAAGTATATTATACTTGAAACCTTGTATTTCATTTACCACTATAAAATCCTGTGTCAAACAGTCTAAATTCTTGGTCAACTAGTTTCAGCAAGTCAGAAGCCACTATGTTATTAACAACTATGGCATTGGTTGCTCAGGGAGAGGTTTTTACTTGGTCATCAAGGAATGTTCTGTGATCAGTCCATGTTATCATGGAGCTCTGTCTCCCACTGACATGGATATCTATTCTTCCTCTGATGTTATCGTGGAGATTGACATCTTGTAGCACTACATTTAATGAAAGAAAGACTGAGGAAATTAGAAATAACTACAGTTCTGCAAGAACGCAGTTTCAAGTAGTCTTCTCAGTGCATATGTTTGTTAAACTGAGGTTGAATCTGTGGATACATCTTAGCTGAAAATTTCATAAACCATTTTCTGCAAGATTTAAAGGGCAAATTTTATTAATTTCAGCACCAAATTGTCATTTACCTGCTTTTCTGATCAGCATTTTTCTCCTAAACCCTTTTACCTCTAACACATTTCATTTAGACTAGCTGTCTGTTAGAAATGTGTTTTGGGCTGGTCACTTATAGTGCTGAGACTAAATACAGATTTTCCATTTTGTGTTATCATCCTTCTGTGATTATGGAATAATATGTGCTGTATCCTCAGCTCCTTGGAAGATACATGAGATTTCAGCAGTCTCACTGAATTCTTTTGCTATATTTATATCGACCCACAAATGAGATGTAATATGAAAGGAGTTAACTACTGAGAAATTCCTGCTGGAATCAGCTGCTGTACAACTGTTAATACTGAAGTTGTTTTTTATCTCCGTGTTTTTATTGAGTCTTATTTCTGAGCATATACAGCATATTCCCTCTCCATAAATAATGATCAGTTTATCTTACTGCATAATGGAGAGATAGGAACACCTTCCTGACTTTCCCACTGGGGCCTCTTGCACTTCTAAACCTACAGAAAGGGAAACTATCTTTGGTAATCAGAAGATGTATATGCCCAGTTGTATAGAGGGAAAGACAGCCTAAATCTGTGTCTCAGTTTTTGCAGCAGCTGACAACTTGTTATTGTACGTTAATTATGGCCTAGCTTACAGGAGGATCTAGAAGGTAATTTATGTGGAGGAAATTCTTACTGCTTTATTAAAAAGGGGGAAAAACACCCCAGTTGTTTTACCTACCAACCTTTCTGCACCTAGGTTTTCATCCTATCTTTCTTGAAAATCCATCTATACATGTGTGCTCTTGCTCTTCTCGAGTGTATTGCTTTTACCAGTCTACCCTTCATGGCACTTCTTAGGTCATGGTAAGGGTGACAAAACAAAGTGAAATTTGATTTTGTTTTGCTGAATTCTCATTCCCAGCAGTTTCAAATTCAATTTGCTGATATGTTTTTGGGAAATTTCATGTCTGGAGAGAGTTAAAGAGAGAGCTAAAACATTTATGGGTGCCTCAGTTCAGTCAGTATGGAAGTTATGTAAAATGCATGTCAAACAGCACATTTATAAGTAATGTTGGTTTACTGTATTACCTGTAAAATGTTGGGTTGTTTTTAACTGATATCATTCAAACAGGATATCTGATCACAGTGCAGCTGCCTTTGTATTATTCAATGGTCTCTTTTTTTTTCTTACTGGACAGCAAAAAAATATACTTTTTTGGTTTTTTCACTGATAATGTGTTATTTTTGAGGTTAGGGATATCTTTATCATGTTCCTCACAGACTACTTCCTAAGTTCTTTTCATATAAATATATCATACTATTTTTGCAACTTATCAGTTATTTTATGAGGGAAAAATAGTGTTCAGTTTGTAATAATGGAGATACTTCTTAGTGAAATCCTCTGATATAGGAAAATATACTGTTGATTTACTGGGAGATGGATGGTTGTATTTCCAGCTTTTTCTCTCAGACATGGAGTTCACATTAAATGGATGTGACACCTGGGGACATGGTTTAGTGGTGGACAGTGTTAGATTTATGGTTAGACTCAAGGATCTTTCCAGCCTAAGTGATCCTGTAATTATATGTTCATGAATGTAGTCATTATTTTCATTATACTTTATTTGCAAATAGGTCAATGTATCTGGGAATGTTAAGGGGAGGCAAACAGCTAAGGAACAGTTAATTCCCTTTAATTTTGTGAAAAAAATTGTGGAAGTAAAGCAAAGAGAGCGTTCCCTTGAGGGAAGAAAGGCCTTGACTTTTTTTTTATTTTCAATGGAAATGAATTAGCATAAGACACTGATATTTAGAACAAACACACTTTTGGGTTTCCTTCCTTTTCTAAGTCAGAGAGGAAAAATCTTCCCATTTGTGCTTTCTCTGGTATTCCCATACAAAATGAAACTTTTTTGTTTTCCTAACTTTTTAATCTAATTTTCTGTCAGGTTCCTGTTCATGTTTACATTATTTCCAATTATTTCTTCTTCTTTGAGCTATAATTAATCCTCATTATCAGAACATATTACTTGGTGTTGATGGATGCCACTATCTGACATGTATCTCAACCTGTCTTTTCCTTTCTTTCATTACTCCAATAAGTGTTAACAATTTTTAAAAATCTGACAAGAATCTTAAATGTCTAAATGGTACATTTATTGTAAGGCACACTGAATATGCCAGCATCACAGCAAAAAGATTCAAACAAGTAATTTGATGACTGAAGTGAGAAAGGGAGAAATATATCCACTGTTTACTTGCTGTTGCTGTGGAGTGTGTGGTATTAGATAGAGGATATGAATTTTATTTGTTGTGTCATTATTTAAATAAGCAGTTATTTCAGAAACAACTATACATCTTTATATGAAACTTTAGTTAATTAAATGCTTTGCAATACCTGCTGTCTTCAGGATGTTGAGTGTCTGGTGAGTCATAGTTATCTAATTTCACTGTTATTTTCTAAACCCAGTTCTGTCTTATTTTGCTGTGTGTATTGAACTCCATGTCTAGGCCCCTTCACTGATTCCATGTGATTCTTTACATATTCAGCAGACTTGCTTTTCCTTTTCTTTTTGGGAGCTTTTAAGATTGATAGGTTATGCAATTATCAGTTGCAAGTCCAAAGATTAATATCTGCACCCTTCACTCCTAAATACCAAAGACTGTTTGTAAGATTTTAGTTTTCTTTGTAGTTGTACATGTTGTAGCCAATCCTTTAAATTCGTCTTTCTTACTAGTAAATTATTTTAATAATGGAAGTGCCTTTTTAGCAAATTGCTTGTTGGCAAAATGCTCACATTGGGTATGTTTAACCAGGGCTTCTCTCAAAGAAGTTTGGGAAGTTCTTAAAACAACTCAGATTGCCTTCTCTACCAATACTAGGGTGGATCACTGTGCCCTGGCAGTTGGCTGCTCTGGCTTGATTCTGGATGTCTCTGGTCATCTCACTGGCCCAGCAGGCAGAACAGGTTATTATTTGGCAGCGTGCTTCAGCAAATGTAATGTGTAGTAGAAGCAGTTGTGCAGAGATGGTAGATTCTTAGTTCAGTCAGAATTACTGTGTATGAGTTGTTTTTACCTGCATCTCCCACTTTGTTGAGTATTCAGGAACAAATTGTGTTCATTTAGTGAAATCATCCCAGATTACTGATATTTTGGGCTAAGGCCAATGGCATGAGGCTCAACAAGGCCAAGCGCCGAGTCCTGCACTTGGGTCACAACAACCCCATGCAGGGCGACAGGCTGGGGTAGCGTGGCTGGAAAGCTGCCGGGTGGAAAAAGACCTGGGAGTGTTTGATGACAGCAGCCAAACAGGAGCTAATGTGTGTCCAGGTGGCCAAGAAGGCCAATGGCATCCCGGGACAGGCAGCTGAGGGTTCTGGGAGTGTTTAGCCTGGAAAAAGGGAGGCTCAGAGAGGACCTTCTCCCTCTCTATTACTACCTGACAAGAGGTCATAGAAGCCTCTTGTCAGGTTTCTTCAGCCTGGGTTCAGTCTCTTCTCCCAAGTTACAAGCAATGGGACCAGAGGAAATGGCCTCAAGAAGTGTGAGGGAAGGCTTAGACTGGATTTAAGGAAAAGAATCTTCNAGGGAAGGCTTAGACTGGCTTTAAGGAAAAGTATCTTCATGGAAAGAGTTGTCAAATACTGGAACAGGCTTCCAGAGAAATTGTGAAGTAACCATCCCTGGAGGTATTTTGAAGGTATGTGGCACTTGTGGATGTGATTTAGTGGTGGACTCTGCAATGTTATGTTAACATTTGGACTTGACAATTTTCGACATCTTTTATAACCTAAAAAATACTATTATTCTATGTTTACTTGTTGTTTAAAATGAAATTTCATCAATCAAAACTCTTTTGTTCTCCTCAGCTAAATTTATATTTATTTCGTTGTTTGGTTTTTTTTTTTCCCCTTGGCAGCCGGAAGCATCACAAGGNCCTTTCTTTCATTACTCCAATAAGTGTTAACAATTTTTAAAAATCTGACAAGAATCTTAAATGTCTAAATGGTACATTTATTGTAAGGCACACTGAATATGCCAGCATCACAGCAAAAAGATTCAAACAAGTAATTTGATGACTGAAGTGAGAAAGGGAGAAATATATCCACTGTTTACTTGCTGTTGCTGTGGAGTGTGTGGTATTAGATAGAGGATATGAATTTTATTTGTTGTGTCATTATTTAAATAAGCAGTTATTTCAGAAACAACTATACATCTTTATATGAAACTTTAGTTAATTAAATGCTTTGCAATACCTGCTGTCTTCAGGATGTTGAGTGTCTGGTGAGTCATAGTTATCTAATTTCACTGTTATTTTCTAAACCCAGTTCTGTCTTATTTTGCTGTGTGTATTGAACTCCATGTCTAGGCCCCTTCACTGATTCCATGTGATTCTTTACATATTCAGCAGACTTGCTTTTCCTTTTCTTTTTGGGAGCTTTTAAGATTGATAGGTTATGCAATTATCAGTTGCAAGTCCAAAGATTAATATCTGCACCCTTCACTCCTAAATACCAAAGACTGTTTGTAAGATTTTAGTTTTCTTTGTAGTTGTACATGTTGTAGCCAATCCTTTAAATTCGTCTTTCTTACTAGTAAATTATTTTAATAATGGAAGTGCCTTTTTAGCAAATTGCTTGTTGGCAAAATGCTCACATTGGGTATGTTTAACCAGGGCTTCTCTCAAAGAAGTTTGGGAAGTTCTTAAAACAACTCAGATTGCCTTCTCTACCAATACTAGGGTGGATCACTGTGCCCTGGCAGTTGGCTGCTCTGGCTTGATTCTGGATGTCTCTGGTCATCTCACTGGCCCAGCAGGCAGAACAGGTTATTATTTGGCAGCGTGCTTCAGCAAATGTAATGTGTAGTAGAAGCAGTTGTGCAGAGATGGTAGATTCTTAGTTCAGTCAGAATTACTGTGTATGAGTTGTTTTTACCTGCATCTCCCACTTTGTTGAGTATTCAGGAACAAATTGTGTTCATTTAGTGAAATCATCCCAGATTACTGATATTTTGGGCTAAGGCCAATGGCATGAGGCTCAACAAGGCCAAGCGCCGAGTCCTGCACTTGGGTCACAACAACCCCATGCAGGGCGACAGGCTGGGGTAGCGTGGCTGGAAAGCTGCCGGGTGGAAAAAGACCTGGGAGTGTTTGATGACAGCAGCCAAACAGGAGCTAATGTGTGTCCAGGTGGCCAAGAAGGCCAATGGCATCCCGGGACAGGCAGCTGAGGGTTCTGGGAGTGTTTAGCCTGGAAAAAGGGAGGCTCAGAGAGGACCTTCTCCCTCTCTATTACTACCTGACAAGAGGTCATAGAAGCCTCTTGTCAGGTTTCTTCAGCCTGGGTTCAGTCTCTTCTCCCAAGTTACAAGCAATGGGACCAGAGGAAATGGCCTCAAGAAGTGTGAGGGAAGGCTTAGACTGGCTTTAAGGAAAAGTATCTTCATGGAAAGAGTTGTCAAATACTGGAACAGGCTTCCAGAGAAATTGTGAAGTAACCATCCCTGGAGGTATTTTGAAGGTATGTGGCACTTGTGGATGTGATTTAGTGGTGGACTCTGCAATGTTATGTTAACATTTGGACTTGACAATTTTCGACATCTTTTATAACCTAAAAAATACTATTATTCTATGTTTACTTGTTGTTTAAAATGAAATTTCATCAATCAAAACTCTTTTGTTCTCCTCAGCTAAATTTATATTTATTTCGTTGTTTGGTTTTTTTTTTTCCCCTTGGCAGCCTGAAGCATCACAAGGGCCATATTGTTCAGGATTTCAGAGAGCAATCGTTTATCTTTGTGGATACAAGTAAACGGACAATGGTGTCCCGACCATCTGCTCAAGCTGCTTGAGAACATTCTTCTGTGCAAATGGCATGAAAGGTAATTTAACCTCAGAAGGTGCCAACAGAGCTTCAGTTCTGTTTACCATTGTGTCTTTACCATTCTAAAAATAAATCAGCTGAACAAAAAATCCTTTTTCCTTTCCCAATTTAAAGAACAGATCATCATCAGAGCTAATTTCAGCTAATTTCACCACAAGTGGCTGTTTTTCCTTTCTAGTATTTTTTTGAGTAGCTGAGAGTTTTCCTGGGATAAATGGTATCTGTCTTATAATTGTGTTTGTTGCTGTAGGAGGCTGCTGTTTTTCAGAGTACAAAATAGCATCTAATCATGGAGTGGTACTCAGTGCTGAGTGATACACACTTTCAACATATCAACTGCAATTCTGCCATGACCCCTTGTTATTTTGTTTTGCCAGACACTGTACTTAATTGAGGAAGGCAGCTCTGCTAGTAAGCAAGTTTTTGCTTTCAGAGGGGTATTCTGCCCCAAAAATGATGAGTGTCTTTTCTGGTTGCTGTCTTTCAAAGCCCCACTGGAAGTAGTTTCAGCCTCTGGTCCCAGTGAAACTGTGAAAAGATTTAAAGTTTCACTGCCAGTTAAAAGTTTTTATATATGTATAACCAAATGAGGGAAAAGCAGTTCCTTTCTAAATTTCAAAACATATTTTGAAAAGAAGGGCTTGACATTCATCTCACTGTCAGTGATTTTGCAGTTCCTACTGGCTATGATGGTTACTCTCAGGACTAGCAAAAGCAGCTTCTGGGTGCTGCCCCACAGCTTGAAGCTCTGTATTACCTTCTGCCATCTGCTGTGCTAATTTCTTCAGTTCAGTGCTACAAATAAAGCAGTTTCTGGCTCCTTCATGCTCTCTTTATACTCCATTCCTCCTGCTTTGTGGTAGGTCAGACTGGTCCAAGATAGGAGATGGTTTTCTGGCAAAGTCTGGAGGTCAGATCAGACCTTGTAGAGCATGTTCTCTAGGATGCTGCACAGTCATCTTGCATGCTGCTGCGGGAGGAGAAGTAGAAAATGCATTTTCCTAGCTGCTTTGTCAGATAGCTTGTTCTGAGGGCACGTGGGAATGTCAGCAGCAGAAAGAAGGTAGATAAAATCTGTATTCAAGAATCAAACTTGGATTAAACGAAAAATGACAATAGTGTGTCTGTGAGAAGAGAAATGTGTCTCAGCTGGTTTTGTTGCTGATTTAGCTACACTGATTTAGCTAACCTAATAAAATACAGTGTCTTACTGTAAAAAATACATTCTGGATGTAAAAATGGACTATGTTCGTGGATTTAATTGCTAAAGAGTATCTAGTCTTGATGGTTGCATAGCTTTTGCTCCAACTTAACATAAGTCTGATTCATACTTTTCTTGGACATTTTCACTTGGATTTATTTTTTTAAGCAGAAGAGGTGGAACATGACAGATTTGAAAATGTTTTATATAGCTTTCAACAAGAAGCAATTTATAGCAACTTGAAGTTACATAACTTCTAGCTCCACTTTTTTTCATGGCATGATTTAGATAGATCTGGTACTTTCACAATAATTCAAAGGAATATGTAATCAGTCAATCTATCTTACCTATTTTAAGCATTTCCATGGTTAAAGAACCATCACTGTAGTTTCTACATTCTAAATCTGAATACAAGTGACAGTTTGCCATAAACAAGTATTTTGCAAAATATCAAAAAGAAAAATGGCTTTATTAACTTATGAAATGAAGACTTCCTCAAATAAAATGATCCCATGCTATTGCTCATTGTGTTCACTACACAATTAGTATTAATTTATGATTCAGGTAAAAAGCTACTTCAGGAAAAACTGTGTTTTTCACAGGAAGATGATGGGTTTGTTCACCAGCAATAGCTAACTTGTAGATTTACAAAACCACACAATTATCAGAAAGACAATGGAGTATTACCTTTCAGTAATTGTATTGGCCTAGATATAGGACAAATGAACATAACAAAATTTTTCACACAGAAATATTTAGAATAATAAAATAACTTAGAATCTAGGAATTTGTCCAGATGGCTTCAGAATACTTGTAGCCAAAGGTAGTTTGGATTGTTTCAAAAAGTAGTTAATTCAAACCATTTTGCAATAGCGTTCAAATGAATCGTTGCACTTTTAATCAAGTGAATAATTCATGAATATTCATTTAAAGGAATTTAATCAAAGCATCATGTGAATATTTTCACAATGTTGTACCTCTAGCAGTATCAAAGCAATCCTTCAACATCAGCTTGCACCTCTGTGTAGTATGGGTGTTTGGGTTTTGCATCATTTGATCTCACAAAAGAAGCCAGGAAAAATAAGGTTGACAGTGTAGCACAGAATTAGGCACCTGTCTGGGATATAAAGGTTATCCTGCTGAGAAAAACAGACTAAGTTGAGGAAAAGATGAGGAGAAGTACAAATCAAAAGCTAGAAAACCAAAAACAACCCCCAGAAAATAAAACTAACAAAAAGGAGCCAGCAGAAAGAGCAGCCTGTGTCTCAGGAATATTGTCTGCTTTTGACTACCTTATCATATTTACTTCAAATCCTAGCATGTTCATTCCTTGTTTGTACTTCTTCCACATCTGTAGGGTATATTTCAGTATTATTAGAGTACTTTTTCAATCCACGTGGAAATTTTACTGGAAAAAAGAAGAGGAACATTAATAGAAGTTATTTGATTTAGCTGGAGCTTTTTTAAAGTCAAGGGCTGCCACTGTAATTCACAGATTAAAATCTCTGCTACTCTCAAAATAAGAGAAAGAATTCTAGAAGACCCTTTTAGTTTTCCATGAAGTATGGAAACCCTGCATGTTTGGGAATTCAGTTTATCTTCTGTTTCTCGAAAAGTACAGGTAGTTCTGCGTGTTAATTTTTACATTTTAGTGAGCAACATAGCATTATTAGATTCACAGAAAGAAGGAATTAGAGATTATGTAGGATTTGACTTCTACCGCTCATCTCTTCTACCTCACAGGCCATGTTTGGCCTTCATTTGTTGTTGCTCTTTGAGTAGTAGTCTTGCCTCAGATGAAGTGGTCAGGAATGAGAAAAGAATAAAAGAATATTGTTACTCTCTCTTGTGGAACTTTTATCATAAATGTGTATGTGATTAAAGGCCTGAGACAAAATGTGAAGAAGCTGCTTCCCAATATCCAGTGATACCATTTCATGGTCCTCACCCATACCACATAGCACTGACACGTCATTTAATGAGCTGTAATTGTCTGCTGTCATCTGTCATGATCTTAGGCTGCAGCTAGGTTTTAGTTTGTAAGGAGGGCACTTTAGTGCAAGCATATGTTGGTGTCTAAATGTTTGCTAGATGTCTAGATTGTCATATCATCAATGTACTATATGTTTTCATGGTAGTCAAGCCAAAAGAATGATTATCCATCTCCTATAGGTTCAAATTACTGACACCTTTGTACACCACTAGGACCATTTGTAATGCGGTGGTGCACTTCAGACATCCCTGTGAAATTGATAAATATGCCACAGGACCTGTAGGACACCTGCAGCCTCCTGATGGGCTTGCTGGAGTTAGGAAAGAACATTCCAAGGTATCTCTGAGGCCAACTGGATTGGGCTTTGGCTGTCTAGGTAACAGCAAACTTAAATATCTTTCTTGCAAGTAGACGACAGATGCTGGGTGTGTTAATCTGAAACTGAACTCCACCATATGTAACTGTGTCTTTATCGGATTTTCTGCAAGCAGCCTCACTGGCATAAGAATCATGCAGAGAACTAATAAGATTGAGGAAAGTCATCCAGGTTTTGTCTTGTTTGCTGTGTGCTTGTTTATAGGAACCTGACATTACTATATTATATCAAAGAAATTTTCAAGAGCGCAACCACCAAAATCTGGCTTGAAACTGCTGCCAGTGCAAATGTGCTGGCCAACAGATGTGCAGAGGAGGAGCTCAGGTTAATGGTCCTGAGTTGAAACAAGAGGTTTAGAATGGATAGAAGGAGAAGCAAGTGTGAACAAATGGCCCCAGAATTAGTTGAATTAACCCTGTTGTGGTACAACAAAGGGTTGGGAATTAAAATGGTTTGTTACAACCAGCATTAAAAAATTGTGAAGGCACAGAAAAATATTTTCAAAAAAACCAAGCCAGCAGAAGGGCTTAGGGTGGTTTGTGGGTTTTTTTGTTTATTGTTTCTGGGCTTTAGAATTTCCTGGTGAAAATTCTTTTCACACTGTCAACAGTCTTGTAACTGTTCTAACACTGTTTTATGCTAGTTTCTGGAAAGTGTACCACTGAAGTTCATAAACAGTTGATTACAGTATTGTCATTATTAATGTTTCAGGATTTTTCCCTTTTGTAGAAAGTAAAGGATGTCATGTACAATTGGTGATCACTAAAACTTTATAAGAAGATGGCTTTTTTCTCACTGGTTTAATATCCAACTCCCATGCCCTCAGGCATGATTTTTTCTTTTTTATTTGTTCCATTCTTTTCAAGCTACCAGCTGTGAACTGTGTTCTGCTTGATCCTTGAGCTGATCAAATATGTTGTCAGGAGCATAAAGTCGCATAAATATATGCACCATTTTATTGGTTCTGGAGAATGCATCCATGCATAAGATATTTCACTCTTTTAAAAACAGTTTAATAAAAAACTGAATTCTTTGTTTATATTTTCATCTTGTGTAGAAAAAAATAATGATCCATTTAACTATTTCTAATTTCTCAAGTGTTTAGTTATGCACAATCATCAGTTCTAGCTGGAGCTTTTCTTTATGTGGACATGTACATAAATATAATTATGTAGAAATCTTGATTTCTGTTTGATTTGTTCCTCTACTTCATCTTTTACCTACTGTTTGATTTTTTTTCCTCTAATGCATTTTGATATTTGCTTCAAATGTTCTGCAGTAGAAACACTGCTACATTTCTCAGATATTTGCAAACACATTACTTTTAATCTTATATGGCCCATCTTCACAGAAAATAAAGTAGAAATTGGTATGTTTAAAGAGAAATGGGTAGTAGTTTTTGGGGTTTGTCTTTTGTGTGGTTTTTCTTTCAACTGTAGGCTAACACTTGCAGCTGCAACTATGCTGCCTAGAAAAGATCTTGTCATCCTAACAAGATTGGTATTATAAGTGTGTATTTTGAATTCCTGTTTTAAAATGTTGATGCCTGTCAATAGATAATAATTTTATTAGTAGTTGGATCAAGTTTTATCAGGCAAAGAATCTTAGATATTATCTAGAGTATGATTTGCTTCATAATGTTGAGATTAAAGGTGTGTTAAGTATCTTTTTTTTTATGACATATCTGGGAAAGTGTGGCATTTCACCATTAGAAATGGTGCGGCAAAGCTTATAAGCTTTACTTTAGCGCTGTAGTAGTTAAATCAGTATCAGAATTATCTTTTGCATCTCTCTAAGTTATGGCCAGTAGTTTTCAAAGGAGAGGGGTTACCTCTCATACATGATTAGCTTTAAAAGTAAAAATACCATGGCAGTTCCATAGTGAAGCCTTGGCAAATCTTGCTGTCAGAAAGGAACATAGTGCTTTGATGCTTCTTCAGAAATAAGACACATTCCTTTTACAGTGTTTACTTGCAAATTTGCAATTGAAATGGACATGATGTCTTCCACTTCAAAACCTATTGATTTGACAGGTGTTAATTCTCGGGGGAATACCAGCATTTTAATATTCTTTCAGTGTACTTCTATTTCAGCACTTTAAATCAAGTCATTAAATATTTCTGATGGTTCTAAATTTTTAGAAGAAAAATAGGTCAACCAAGTCGGTAAATCATTTTGTCATTAGGAAGGGTGATGCCTTGAAAGATAGTAAAGTGATGAGATTTATTCTTGCTGCATGTGAAAAAGTTACACTTGCAACATGATAGATCACCTCTGGAATTAAATCTTCCTTTTGAATCAGCCATCAGTGAATAAAACAATGAGATTACAAAAAGCAATTTAATCATTGGAATGTTAAAATTATAATAATTCATAGTTTTAAACCTTAAGTAACATTTAGACTACACCACTGAAAGAAGAAAGGATAGAATGTACATGGGAGTGCATGAGTGAGAGGTACAAGGGATTTCAGGGCATTACCCCATAAATAGGTTGATATCAAATAATGTTGGTATAGTTGAAAGTTACAATATGCTAATGGTCTTTAGAAAGCTTGAATTAAATTATTTAGTGACCTTACCATGCTGATGGAATATTATCTGTTTCATTAACTATATCCATTCCAAATGGGATATCTCTTTTCTAGGCAGCTTTAGTACAATGGTTAACCACTTAAAAAAGTCAAATAAACTAACCCAGCCATATGCTCTAAAGTAAGGGAGTTGATGGTAAATTTTGCAGTACATGAGTAGGAATTTATACAGATGTTTTTCCTATGATGTGGTTTTTCTGAGCTTAGCAAACTTCAGTCCAAAGGACTGCAGTGTGTGTCCTATTAAACACAGCAGTGGTCAATAGACAGTGCTTTACTCCCTTTTCTTCTATTTCTTGCTTCATTACAGGGCAAATATGCTAGAGAATTGACTTCTCTAAGGCACCTCAGAATAACAACTGTTGGAATTTAAGTCTGATTAAGGTTTCTATTCTACAGAGTCATCTTGTTTGGGTGGTTCTTCCACTGTGTTTCTGGACCTTAGAACTTAATTTAGCATTTGCAACTAATAGGCTGACATAAGTCACTATGTGGAACTTCCATTTTTATAAATGCATAGACTGCTGGCTCTGTGTTTCAAGTATGAATTCAACTTTTTGAAATAGTCACAATAAAGTTAAGATAAACTCTTACGGTTACTAACATCGCAGGTAAAAGTGTTAGGTCATATCTAAGGCAGAATTAATGCAGACATAACCTACAGTTAATAAGTTAAAACAATAAAAATCTAATGTTGCTATGGGATTGGCTCTGTTAAAGGTGCTTCATAAATATTCCAGGTTTATTTTACACAATTACTTCTTGCATTCAGCACCATTTTTGTAGTACTTAAATGAAGTAACCCCAGCTGCCTTAGTCACCTATATTAATGAAACATAATATATATACATGTTTCAGAATTGAAACTGAAGGGAATATAATGAGCTAATAGTAATTGAGAGGAGATTAACAGGTCTGTATTATGTTCAGTAATACTTAAGTAGACTTTTTCTCACTTTTTATTCATTTATTCCCAACAACCTGTCTTCTGAGACTGATCCCTGCTGGAAGCTTTATCTTTTTTAACAAATGTGTCATCAGAGCTGCTTTAATTGTATAAACTCTTCCTAGGCAGCAAAATTAGTTTGAACCTTGACTGTGCTTTGAGTAAAGCTCAAGCTCTTGAAAAGCGCTGAAGGTCTCTTGGAGAAGAGTGTTCCTAACCATACTGAAAACATTGGGGTACAAAAAACTTGAAGGCTGGAAGGCAAACTAGAATTTAGTAGATTAATTTCCACTAATCACACAGGAACTCTTGTGGACGGGTGGCCTCTGTTCTTTGAAATACACTGAGATTCACATTTCCATCCAATACATGTCTTTCAAAGAATAATTATTTTTGAATTAAACACCTTTTGATTAGAAAAGGCCAAGTCATTGAAACAGTCTGAGCAGTTTTATTCTTGGTTCAATAACCATCTAAATTTTTTTGATAAACCTTTGTGTAGATTTTATGTCTCTCTCTAGTATTTACTTAATTAGGTACAGTATTTTTATGTGTTTTATGAGACACTACATACATTTCAGAAAAGAAGATGACTTGGAGCTGTGAAAAATTCCCAGTCCACTTACAGTTGTGTTATATCATTAAAAATTCTGAAACCTTAATATAACTGAACAAAACTGTTAAAATTTGAAATAAGTTTAAAAAGTATTCGAACAGTTTACAATTAAAAACCTAATTAATCATGGAGGATTGACCTGTATATGAAACAAATAGCTGAAATCTTGAGTTTAAATGAGCACGTCATCTTTGAAATTTTGTGTCCTGAATTTTTTACATAGTTATGAACAGAGAAGCTATGGATAGTTCTTGTAATTTATCCCAACTCTTAAAAATATAGGCCTTTTTTCTGAAGGCTGAATTTTTCTGATTTTGGCTGCTAATGGCTAAATTTCTATTATACTATGGCACCATAAACTGTGGCCAGTTTCTCTCTATTTTCTTTTCTGAGCAAGCACTTGGTACCAAGCACAGTCATTACTGTTTGGTTATTCTTGGAATCCTTTGCTTCTCCTGGTTCACAACATTTCAATGTGGCTTTGCAGCAGTAAGGTGGGAAGGGAGTTTGGGGGAGGAAAGAGAACAGTTGCTGAGAGTGCAAGAGAATTATGAAAATCACATGAGGAAATAAAGGTGTTCTTCATGCCAGATAAGAATATGGAGTATGATCCTAATAAATAACTTCATCCTCTCTGTAAATCTTGATGATAAAAAAATAATTATTTTTTTTCTGATGGCTAGATATTTTAATCTTCAGAAGAAATATGAACAGCAAAAGTCACTCTTACTGCCTTTTCACACCAGCAGATAATATTTTGGCCATGAACTAATATATTGTGGATGCCTTGGACTGTGCAAAGCATAATTTACTTTATTATCGGTGTCTGTGAGGTAGCTGCAAATTGTATGTTATGAATGACATTTGTGGGTAACTCATGAAAATATTAGTTAAATACATGTACAGTGCACATGTATAATTTCCAAAGAATTGTTATGTGACATATAAAATTCTTAATTTTAATGATTTAAACTAAATTATTTTCTACTTGATTTTGCAGTGGTATTGCTTATTATCTGATTACAACCAAAGTGCTTTTACTGACTTACTAACACGTGTTTAAATAAATTTTAAGTGTAATGTGTTAAATGCATACACTGTAAAATACTTTGATTAGCTGTGGTTAACCCATAAAAAACAATACTTAAGAAACCAATGTGGTTCTTTTCATTACTTCATGATGTATTTGAATTTTTTTGTAATATTGACATTGTGGAAAAGTAAAAAAGTCTTAACTGGACTAAAATAATCTATATTCTAAGAAATTATTTAGTTATAGATTGAATTTTCTTCAGCCACCTCTATGTTCAAAGGATAAATGTCAGAAACAAGCATTTTCTTTTCTACTGAAACTTGCATCTTTTCATCCAGCCATGTAATTTATGATGTGGTGATTTACATTAGAAATTTTTATAGTCTTAGCTGTAGCTGTGCAATTCCAAGTGTGGGTAAAGGTAATTTAAAAAGAGAGGCAGTATTAGTTTGAAGAGGTGAGGATGGTGAAAATCTCCATTTGTGGATTGAAATGTGGACATGAAATGTTTATTTTCATCTATTGGCTGATAAAACTGAGCTTATGTTCTATATGATCACATCACACTTGTCTACTTGTCCTCAGACTGGCAGCTGTAAGTCCTTCTATGAATATGAAAAGAAACAAATAAAGGAAAGAAATGTAGTTTTATTAAGTATTTGCAATACCATTTTGCTGGTAGCCACTGAGAAGTTTGTTTAATCGGTGAAATTAATTGTATAGTAAATATCTACTATTGCCTTTACAGTCTTCTATAGTTTTCTATATTCTGCTAAAAGATGGATTTTTTTCTGTCTTCTGTGTTAGCTTTGTTGTGTATTTTTAACACAACAACACCTGAGATCTGTTGCATATTCCTACAGGACAAAACCTTTTAAACTATTTTTGACTGTTTTGCATCTTAGTTCATATCTGGATTAACGACAAGTGAGGCCTCTTTATTTTGTGTATGAAAATTTGCAGATTTGTTTTGACATTGACTCTCATTTCAGTGGTCTCACCCAGTCAGTGCTGTTCATTTCAGAAGCAGCCTGGCATCCCCTAGAAAGTAGGATTGTGTTTCCACTACAGCCCCCTTCACTACCTGTAGCTTATTTTTGAGCAAGTAATGCACTAGAAAAGCAGTGAGCATCAATAACATGATACAGAGAACATACATAAAATTAAGGTCTAGAATGCCTGAACTACCTCTGAATTTTTGGGAGTCATCTTCAGATTCATTCCTTCATGCAACCATAATTCCATCTCAAGGGTCTGAAGCTAATTTTTGGAAATAATATTGATTTACTGGGGTGCCTCACATCTTTCTTGATAATGTGCATACTGGTAATTCCCCCTCAGTACATTAGAGTGCTACATTGCTGCTCTGTCAAACTGCACATTTCTAGAAAACTGATTGCATTTGAGTATCTGTTGTGGTCAATCCCAGGTTATTTCTGCACATTTTCCTAGGTTTCAACATATTTTAATGTTCACTAGAAATTAGCAATGCTAAATAATCTCACAGAAGAAAATGTGCCCTAAGACAGAGAAAGTATAAAATGCCCAGGTTGACCATAACAGGCTAAATTGATCCTACTGAATTATTATATCATGTCTAAAAAATACAGGGTTTTTTTCTGAGCTTCTGTAGATGCATATCATACACTCAGGCTGTTCTTTACAGTAAAAAGTGATAGGCCTGAGTGACAACTGATTTTCTTTTGTACTTTCAGGAGCAACAGGAATAGAACAACAGAAATAGCCATATGAAATGGGAAATTTGGGCAATATGTCATTAAAGAGAAAACAACTGCTGTGTTGAACTAATTGCA
The DNA here is from genome assembly GCA_013400915.1 of Pardalotus punctatus. NCBI lineage: Eukaryota > Metazoa > Chordata > Aves > Passeriformes > Pardalotidae > Pardalotus > Pardalotus punctatus. The sequence goes on along the minus strand of VZTX01002085.1, from coordinate 684,008 downwards.
TTAGCCAGAAATAGTTTCATATTTCTTGTATAACTGGGTCTGTCAAAGAGCAGTATAAAGCCCCAAATCATAAGTATTTTTTGATTTACACAGTCCTGCCAAACTTCCTGTAAAGCTGGCAGTTTCTAAATGAGTTTCATCTCAATTTAACACATTGTAAACTTTTCCCATGTAGCCTGTAGGGGAACTTGGAGAAATAGAAAGTCTTCAGGACCAAACCCTCCCATCTTTCTTTCTCAGCAAATATGTATGTTTATGTATTTAAGGTGCACAACACTTGCCTTAATGTTTATCCAAAACTGTATCCTTCTCTGCTGTTGAAACCTTCATGCTGAGTCGTGGACGCTTTTCTGACAGGAAGAGAACGTGAGGCTCTGTGGAGATTAGAATCTCCCAGATCAACCTTTCTTTAACCATTAAAGACTTACATGGACAGCACGATGACATATATGAGCCGGTTTAGTCATTCTGTGACTGATTCACGAAAAGTCAGCCAAATCTCATGAGACACCTTAGAGGAGCATGAGGTCTGCTCTGCACTCTGCCTGTGGGTACATTATCTTTTGGCACAATATACAAGTTCCCAAAAGTGGTTCTCCATCCCCAGGAACACAGGAGGGAGGAGAACAGGGGCTGTTCCATTGCCCCTGCTTTCTACTGACTTTTTTTTTTCCCTGGCCAGAGTAATTCCTAATTACTGTATAATTTAATTCAAGGCAGTTTTACTGCTAGAGCATCACAGAGTGGCCTCAGTGGTCCCCAGGAGACACTTGTGTAAGAGAAGGAATTGAACAATGCTTTCTCCATTAATGGACCAGAACAACCTAGGCCACTCTAACTTCCTGAGCAAACGTCTCCTGAGTATTAACAGTTCCTATTTATCTGCTAATGGATAAATCAAGTTGTGCAGAAACATGAATATCACAGAATCCCACAGCACCCTGTGGTACAGGCATCTTCTCTTGCAATGTCTCATTTGCATACTTCTTCCTATTGCTTTTAACCAGGTCTAATAGGAACAGGAAATAAAAATACAGGATGCCTTTTGTTAACATAATTTATATGAACAAAAGAATAAAATTTGAGCAGGTTTTCACAAAACAAAACTTTTATATTCTACTTCTGAATTCTGTGGCCCTAGTAAAAGAAATCTGACTACATGGTGAATGTTTTCTAAGTGCTGAGTGTGATGTTAACATGGGCTTCATGCTTGATTGCAAGTATCACAAAAATCTGATACTTTATCATTCTAATACACTGATTATTTTTTTCATTGATAAACATAATTCTGAAACAAAATTCTATTATAAAGCTATCAGCTTTATTATTGTGCATAAGTTTTCATTTAACATGATGATAAAGCTGCACAGCAGCTTGGGAGAATATGTTTGTTTACCTTTTCTACAGTTAATAACTTTGTAAGTGATACCAAGCATAGCTGAGAGCTCAAATAAAATAAAAGCTATCTATACTTATTCTTGCAGATTCCTTTTCCATTTCCTGCCAGTCTGTTACTTTGATGTCCTGGGTTTGGTGCAAGAGAGTTCATTTTGTTCTTTGTAGCTGGTACAGTGCTGTGTTTTTGGATTTAGTATGAGAATAATGTTAATAACACACTGATTTTTGGTTGATTTTAAGTAGTGCTTATACCAAGTCAAGGACTTTTCAGTATCTCCTGCTCTGCTAGTGAGGATTTGCACAATAATCTGGGAGAGAGCACAGCCAGGAAAGCTGACCCAAACTGCCAAAGGGGTATTCAATGCCACAGAATGTCATGCCCAGTATATAAACTGGGGGGAGTTGGCCAGGAGCCACTCATTGTGGTTCAGGAATGTGATTAACCTTAGTCAGCGGGTGGTGAGCAATTGTATTGTGCATAACATATTTCTCTTGGGTTCAGTTACTCTCACTCCCTCTTCTTATCATTATAATTATCGTTGTTGTTATTGGTATTAGTATAATAACATATTAGTATAATGGTATAATTATTAATAAATTGTTATTCCTTTTATTGTCATTATTATTAACATTATATTTTGTTTAATTTATTAAATTGTTCTTATCTAACCCCTGAGGTTTATATTTTCTTTCCAATTCTTCTCCCCACCTGGGGCTGAGGTGTAGGGGAGTGATCAAGTGGCTGCGCGGTACTTAGTTGCCAGCCAGGGTGAAGCCACAACACTCATCTTCCTTTCAAAATGCCACCAGGAGCTGGTAACACTGCAGGTTCCACAGAGCAACTCCTGTAAATTGGAAGGGCTCACTCTTCCGCTTCAGCTGAGTGTGCCCCTGAATACTAATGCTCCCAACTTTAAGAAAGCTTTCTTTTACGATTGACTATACAGTATTATATAATCTGCATTAGATAAGTTTTAGTCTTCTCATTGCTGCTGTATTCAGTGTGCATTATTCTCACCCCAAAAGAGCACTCCCATCTTCATTTTCTTTGCCAGTCTTTCCAGCTTGGTGGTTGCAATTTTGATTACACTTTATGCTTCATTTAACCTGACTGTCCTGAATACCATCCAGTAAGGAATGGCTTATTCTTTAGGATATTTTCTTCCTTGATGACTGTGTCACTTTTTGTTAGAGAAAATTGTTTCTTAGTTTTACATTCAGACTTTGACTTATATCTGTAAAGTCTGAAAACCTGTGAGGAAATGTAACTCCTCTCCTTCCTCTCATAAATCTGTGATATTCTATACCAGTGCAGTGGTGGATCTTTCATTTTAAGTATGAAACTTTACTTTTCCTGTTTTCTGTCTACAAACTTTTAACTAAAGGAGTTAGGAGAGGAGGTGTGGGGAGGAGGCATGACTGTGGGTGTTGGGGGAAGGAAGGAAAAGGATTTGAAGGAAGTCATGAATATGTGCTGAGTGTGTTTTAACAGCATGCAGGTATTTCTAGAAAGACATTATCCTTGCCAGCATTTGTTGTAATCTGAAGGTAAGAATAGCTACATGAATTCCTCAGCTGGGAAGGATCAGTGCATGAACTTTATCTTCAGAGCTAGGTGATGTTCTTCGAGCAGTACCTAACATCTGAGCCAAGAAGGGATTTTTGCAGTTCATGTCAAAGGAGATCTGTTTTATGTCTCTGTTTTATGAGAAGCACTAGTTTGTAATAATATTTATCATCATTTTGGCAACTGCTTGGGGGTAATTCTATCAGCTTGCTTGTTTTGGAAAGACCAGCTCAGCAAAGTAATAAATAAAATGGACAGTGTTGTGATATAGGCTAGCAGGATAATAGGAAGGTGTCTCTGTGAATTCCTTTCATGTTGACAGTGTCTCATTTCCAATCTTGTGCAAATAATGAGAAATAATTAGTAAAGGAAGACATTTTTCATTATGGAAAGGAGCTTGTAAATGTATTAGAGAACCACAGACACTTGTATTCCACTACAAGGTCCCTACTTTGTTCCCCAGTCACACCCTGTTAATTTTTCCTTTTCAAAGACACCAACTTCATGGGGTTTTGTAAACACAGGGAATTTCTTTGCAATGACAAGTTGGTTACAATGAAGACAGCATAGTGGCTCTTAGTGGCTAAACAAAAAAAAATCAGTTTGGATGAAGAACATGAACTTAGAGTAATCCACTTGAATATTCTTCCATTCTCTAAAATAGCAAAATAAGTAATTTTCAACACTTTCTTAAGGGAAATAATCTACCACGTTAAAAATGTCACAAACCATCTTTTTATTTGCAGTCAGTTTTAAACTCTTCTGATGTAGTGCCACTGCTGTAGGTTAGCATTGTGCTGCATACCATTAAACTGCCCAAGTTTCTTTAACACTGTCAGAGACTGTGTATTTGTGTTGTACATGCAAAGATGTATTGTTCTGCCTGATGGGGAGTGCAAGCGAATTAATCTCTCTTCAGTGTTTTTTCTTTGAAGAATTCCACAAAACACCAAACCAAAGAAACCCGGTATTGACTGATCCACAGGCTGGTAGCTGGACTGTCCATCAGTAGAGTTTAACACTCATGTCCTAAATATAGAATTATGTGAAGAAGTGAATTAGGTAGTTCAGAGGCCTCCTCCTGATTATTTGTTTGTCTGTAAGTAGAATTTACTCCTTACAGAGGTGCCCTAGAAAGAATTTATGCTTCGAGGTTTTCACAGATAAAAAGGAGCTAAGTAAAATGCAAAGAATACTGACACCCCCAAAGGCAGTACTTGATTTGTGTTAATGTTCCACATGTGAATAAAATAGTTGAGTAGTACTGGGATAAAATTTATGCTATCTCCTGGTGTAATGATGTTAACCATACATAATAATCCCTCTGAAATGAAATGTACTCCATAGGGTGTTTCATTGGAATATCATCTAGTGTCCATATTTTGGTTTTAGAATCCATATTTCTTAAATTTTTTGTGATTTAATATACGTTGTCATTTAAGAAGAGAAAAGCCCCCACAATTAATTGAAGCAATATATACAGCAAAGCTAACGAAAGCAAAACCAAACAAATCATGTGGACATCAAAACTCCCAATAGCCAGCTGTACACCTGTCTCCTCACTATCCAGACATTAAGCCTTTGAATACAAGTATTCATCCACAGCAGAGAGGTGATCTGGAAGGGTGTGCATGGCTTCATGCTTCCCCGTGTACTCACCAGTGCTGCAGAGCTAGCGAGGCTGGAGACTGTTCTGCTGCAGTTGTCAGCGGCAAATTTCTGGTGCACAAAGGAATTGTGACTTGTTTTCTGAGAAGTGAAGCAGTGCTGCTGTCCCTTGGTAATACAAGCTGTGTCCCTGGAATACAGTCAGTGGGGGAATATGAGGAAAAAGAGTTGGCATATGTACATCAGAACTGATAAGAGCAGTTCTAGTGGGACCAGGATGATGGTCACTTGAGAAACGTGTGAGTTGTATCGAGAAAATGACTTACCCATGTTTCATCCATTAACACACACTTATTTAGATGACCCATTTTTAAAGCAAGAGTCTCACATGTTATGTAAATATGCTATTAGATTTCAAGAACCTGTTGGAATGGTTCCCAATTCTGCCTTTCTCTATCTGGATTGCCAGTGCCTTGACAAATCCAAACAATGTGGTATGTTTTTAGCATGCCCTGCCAGAAAAGCAAACAAACTAGGGACAGAAGAGACTAAGGTGATTTAATCCTGCTCATAGGATATGACAGCACACTGAGGCACAGACTTAACATTCACTGAGCTTGAAACAGAGGATAGGCTCGCTCATGGTTCCCCTTTTGTTAGCAGGTTTTCATAGGGTGAGAGACTGGACTGGGTAATTAGTATGACAGCCTGTCTCTGTACGTTGTTAAATTCCATGTAGATACCCTTCTCTTCAGCTAAATGACTTTATTCAGACAAAATAATTTCTTTCCCTTGGAGACTATACTTGGAGTTCACAGAAGAGGAAAGATCAAAATATCTTCATGAGCAAAGCCACTGTGATGGAAGGGAACTAACTAGGTAAGACAAGCCTAGATGGTCCTAGCAGGCAACTGAGGTCCAGTGCTGCAGAAGATGACCGAGAAAGTACTTAAAAAAGCAGGAAAGTAGCAATGAATCTTGGCTGGTTTATACATACTGAGGCACTGACCAGAGATTAAAAGATGAGATAAAACCTTAAAGGTTTGCATGACACAGTTGCACAACTGTGAGCTGAGACTGAGCTGTCAGATTGGCTGGTTCCTATAGAGAATGATCCTCTCCTTTATTAACTCTATTTTCATTTCATGATACCTTAAAGGAAGGGCCAGGATGACTACACCTGCGTGTTTTATGTGCTGAGACGTTTTATGTTCTGAAAGGAATTCAGGCATGAAGTGGTTTGGTTTTGGTTGGTTTCAGGGGTTTTTTAAGTCTTCAAAAATAATGTATTTTAAAAGATATGTGTAGGTATAAGAAACAAGTGAATGAAGATAATGTAGAGAATAAAAGCGTTCTATTTTAACCAAACATTATGTTTTAACTTTTTTCTTTTTGTTACAGTCTTTGAATATAAAATGAGCACAGACAAATAAAAATGACTGTACAATGACAAAGATGATACATTGTGACTTGAAGCAAGGAAACATCTTTTTGTTGTACCTCTTTTTATTTTACATCTTTTTATTGTGTTTATAAATATACATGCATAGAATTAGAGCCTCAGAACTTTTAAATCAAATGTTCTTAATGTCTCTTGTTCAGCAGGCTGGTTAAGGGGTACAACAAAGTTTAGGAACAATGGAAAATTGTGAGGAGTTTCATAAGAATATGTCTATATAAAGCTATGTATAGGCTAATATTTAAATCTAAGCAGCATGAAATATGTACAATTTACCTGAATGTAAGTGCTCAGATGGTCACTTAATTATTGTGTGGTTACAGAGATAGGCTGGCTGTAAAAATCCTATCTATAAATGCAGTCCCTATTTAAAAGGGATTGTTAGAGGAAATGTGCTAACACCCTGCTGATGGTTCTCATTTATAAATTTCTTTCTAAATGTGAAAAATTTTCTGTACAGATTCACATTTTCAAGTTAGTGGAAAATAAATGTTATAGAGTCCCTTTCTTTCTTCCTTCTTCAGAAAACTAAAACAAATAGCACAACTATTTCCCCTCACACTCTGATTAGTTTCACCCCAGAAGGAAACTTGTGCTCTGTAGCATAAGAACTTTCTGTAGAAGCATTTAGAAAGCCCTTAAGTTTCAGATAGATAGGTAAGTCAGTAATATTCCTGGTGACCATAAAGATGAAATCTTTTGAAATGGGTTACATAACTTGCTGCAAGTGCAGAGATGGCTTGGCATACATGTTTAATGGTTTCACCTGTGGTGATGCTTGAGGGCAACCTCCAAGCATTAATGCTGAACTCTAATTAGTGTAGACAAGATCACAGCATTGGGTTTCAAGGGAATGCAAGATAACCTGCAGACAAATTACCACTGAAGTAACATGACGGGTCTTGACAGTATGTTCAAATCATTTACAAAAAAAAAAAAATAAAATCCATCAACTCCAACATTTTCTGATATATTGACTACCAAAACATTTTGTGCCCAATTGGTATCTAGACTTCAGGATAAGTATAGAAGTGGCACTGTAGCTGGAGGGTTTATGGTAATTCTATAAGCAGCAAAGTGTCTCTGCAAAGGAGAGATAAACAGCTAGTAATCCTCATAATTCCCCACTGATAGCCTATCCATCTCTGCTATAAATTAGAAAGCCCAGAGATTAGGAAGGCTAGGCAGGGTGTAGCTCACAGCATTAATCACAGTATTAGGACAGCAGTGCGCTTGATTTCTGTGTCCAAAGCACTGGTATTTCTCTCTAGGTTAAAATGACCTAATGTAGTTTGGAATACATATTGTTCAAGCTGCCTACTCAATACAGAAATTATTTTACAGAAGACACTTCTTAAAACAAAAATATTGACTGCAGACTGGGGGGCAATGTGGTAATTTTCACTGTGAGGGCTGTAGCTGAAGTTTTATAATATCTTCAAGTTTCCAAATTAAGATTTTTTATTTTTTTTATTTTTTTTTTTGTATGTGTTTAACATTATTCAGATGGATTAAGGTCAGTTTGTCCTCATACCTCTTGATTCTAGGAGGATATTGTGCAAATGCTTCTGATCTTTTGGAATCTGCATGTGGCCACAGGCAGAACTGGTAGTGTCATCATGTGTGTACAAATTCCTATTTAAACATAAAATATGAATGAGCACCTTTAAAAATTAGAGGTTAAATATTAGTTCTCTGAAGCACATGGTTAAACTAAATATATTTAATCTGAACTTTTCTTGATAATAACATTTCATTGAGCTGGTAGTCAGATGGGGAATGAAGAACTGTGGTTTGGCTTCCAAAATAGTATGGCATATATTCCAAATCCTATACAAATTTTTATTTAAAATACTTAATTCCAAAAATGGGTATTTCAGTTGTCTGCTTTTTATTAGATAATACATCAGATGATAAATTTCATGTGTTCAGAACTCTGCTCCCTCATTTCAACATCCTTTTGAATATATTGACAGTAATTGTACTGTGCAAACGTAATTGATGCATACATTATTGTCACTTCAGCCTTTTGGGAGGCCTAGATCAATAAACTGCTGCTTCAGGGACCATTTTGAGAAACAGTAAGTCTTTTCCAAAACTGGAAGTACAACAACAACAAACTTTTTATCCTTACTTGCACAGTAGCAGTGTACAGGGCTTTTGGGACAGTGAAAGTGTTTCCATCCTGTTTGATCTTCTTGCTCTGGAGTGATGATAGGGTTTCTGGTTTTGAGTCGTAAGATAGGCTAAATGGAATCTCCAGAGAAAGGAATTTCCTCACTACAACATGAAAAACATCTGGTCAGCAAAGGGAGAAAAACACTTTAATACATGTTCATAGAGGGGAAAAAAACATTATCTCTGAAAGGGACAGAATTTTGTGGGAAAAGGAAGATTTTGCTTTAAGTGTTACAGATATTGTGAAAGGATATGAATTGACATAAGACTGATAGAAACTAATAGGATACTGGAACAGATGTTGGCAAAAGAAGTATCATTTTATTTCCAGCACAGAGTAATATAGACGCAGCAGATTCTGTACCAAAGTTGAAGATTCATGTAATTGCAAATAAATATCTGCAAGATGACAGCATAAGGCAGAAGACGGTCTCAGAAATATTTTCTTTAAAAAACCCAAACCAAACAGTTAGAGGAAATACAGCCTATAGCGTAAATATAACATTCACAACAGAGAACTGTGGAAAATAAAGTAAAGCATCAACCCACAAAAAGCAAAAACTTCCAGCAAGAGGTAAGACATGTATGTAAGACATCAGGGGAAAGTTTTGTAAGACAGATCCAAAAGGAAATGTTAGCACTGGATGACAGCAAAGGAATAAATCTTCAACAGCATACAGAATGTCTTCAAAAAAGCTAACTTCTGAAACATTTTCACATAACTTTGAATGTCAGCATGTTAATGATAGTGGTCTGATCTACCCTTCCACCACAGCGATGTTTCAGAAGAGGAAAAGAGATTTTCAGGCAGCTTTTTTTATGATATTAATGGAGTCTTCTACAGCGTATCAGCCACCATGGTTTGTGTGTGGACTAAAACCAGCAGAATTCCTGGTAGGGAGGTGAATAGGGGCTCTTGCATTTGTAGTGGTTGTTCAGCCTGAAGAGGGCCACTCTAACTGAACATTGAAGAAACTCAACCAAAGGCTGGTGTTGAGACTTTGAGCTGTTTGAAAAACTGGCAGAAGTTGTTAGGTAACAATCAAAATTCTGTAAATACTTTTAGGAATTGATGTGTTTCAATCTTAATTATTTTGTAGCACACCCAGGAGAAAATTGTGTTCCCGATGGTAGAGCAGGAGGAAGTAAAATTCTCACCCTCTTTACTTCCTCATGGAAACTCAACAGATGTGGAAATACACTGGAAAGATGTTAAGATCCCTCTTTCTCTTCCAAAGTACTTTTAGATAAAAATAAACCAAGCATGTAGCATCATGAGTGGCCGTTCCAAGGTACATAAGTGAACGTGATAATTAGACCATGGATCTGAAGCATAGGAATTGTATTCCGGTTGTATTTGTATGTCTGTAAAAATACTGGAGTGTGTATGTAAATTATTTTTAGTTCCATTATATTCCAAATTGTTCAACATTGCACACAATGCTGCCACTGGCTCCCTGGTATCCTCAGTTCTGAGTATTTTGTCAAATTAAATCAAAAGTCTTATTCAGGCTATTGACTACCTGTTAGAAGTTTGAATGATTCTGTTTGCTCTAATTTGTTATCACATAGGAATTATGAAAGTAGAAAGAATGTAGGATTTTTGGGGGCAGTATTTGGCAGTTTTAACCATTAAACAGTCCTTTAGTCTTCCCTGTTCATTCTGCATTTTCCCAAGCTCATCATAAAATAAAGAAATGGTACTATTTCCTGCTCTTTATTTGTGCAGTTATGTTTCATTGACTAGGCAGCCACATGTGTCCTGAACAAGACAAAATCATTGGGAAAATGTGTTGTCATGTAGCTGTAAGGGGTATTATAATGATCAACAGAGGGCACAGTAAGCTTACAGAAGCAAGAGTATGGTTTTTCAGACCTTGTTTTACTAACCTCTCTGAAGTTATTTTGGGGAGTTCAAATAATTTATCAGCCTGGGTAACCTTCATGCTTGCTTTTGGTTTATTTCTGATCCCTAAGTTTGGGCACCTTATTGCAGTGTAGCAGTGATATGTGCATTACTTTTTTGTTCATGAGAGTTCACTTGCAAGTTATATAGGTGCCAGCTTGAGGAACTAGTTGGCAAAGATTCAGAAATCCTCATCTTGGCTATTCTCTATCCAAAAAAAAATCTTAGTATGTAAAGCTAAATCAATTCTCTCTTTTGATTAAGAAAGAAAGAGGAAAAGGAGAGACTTACTGATGAAACATTCTGGAGTAGAGTTACAAACTCTGGCTGAGCAGATGCTTACGCTGTCATGACTGGAAACAGAACTGGTGAGATGTGACTTCTCTGTGCAATTTGGTTCCTGAGCTAACAAATCCCATGAAGACAGACACGCTGCTTCCAGAGATTGCAACCACTGCGTATATCCTGATGGGCTGTGTGGATTTGTAGCTGAGTTAACTGCCCCTTTGTCTGATACAGACACCTTCACTTCTTAGTTAGAAATACCACCTTAATTTTCTGGTGATGGTAGTTAAGTTTAAAGGGATCAGGATATCCAAACATGGATACCTACCAGCCTTGCAAATGTAGGAATGAAAGTTCTTTTGTTAGTATGTCGGGTTTGGGTGTGGTATTCCCCAATTTAGTGTTCCCACTGAAATTATTTAGGAATAGTATTCCCCAATTTAGTGTTCCCACTGAAACCCTTCAAACCATGTGCTTATAAATCACTCCTCATCCCTGCCACCTCCCATTGTGGCAGGCTGAAGACAAGAATTGGAGGCACAAAATATAAAGATCATGGGATGAGATAAGAACAATTTATTGGAAACAGCAATGAGACAAAAAACAGTAATAGCAACAATACTAATGACAATATTAGTACAAGAAAAAAGACAAACTATTCATATGTGATTGCTCACACCTCTCCATGGAAACCCGCAAAAATACCTGATCACTCCCTCTGCAATGCCATGCCATCCCTTCCCTTGTCCCTGGAAAATAACAGGAGGTGTTCCAGAATAACCTTCAAATCCTAGCCATGCTCTATTCCTACTGCAAAAATTAACCCTGTCCTGGCTGGAACCAGGACAGAGTACAAATGAAAATACAAAATTTTCATAAACTTTAAATATGATAAAGGTTGTGTGACTTTTAATTTAACTAACTCTTTGAAAAGACAGCTGGAGGACAGAAATTTGACATTTACAACAATCTGGAATATTATGCCAGGTACTTACATAGACTGTTGGGATAAATTCATCAGTGCAATATGGCTGGGATATTTCACTGTAACATAGCTACTATAGAGGGAGAAGTGTGATTAAGTAACCGGCAGTACTTGTATAAATAAATTGAGCATGTCAAAATCTGCAAACATTCCTTTATGTACATTGACAAAGGTTATATTACTTCTAAGGGGATATGATAGTGCCTGGCAGGACCTGCAAAACACCTGTGAAAAGGAATTATATGTGTTCCTGAGGGGGACTGCACTAAATCCAGTGCTTAAAGTCATTAAAAGAGTGAAAATTCCTTTCTAATCAATCTGCTTACTGAATTCTTGCTAACAGCTCTGTACATACAGTTTTCCAGGAGAACTCGGCCCAACAGTGTAAGCCACATCTGGCTCTTCATTCACTTTAGATATAGATGCTAGTTTTAAAAGTGTTTCCAGTAGCACTGTAGATACTGTTCAGCTTAACAACAGTCAGTCAGCTTAACAACAGGCAGTTTAAAACTTCCCTGTATTGAGCTGCTCACTTTGTTATTATGTTCTCTCTGAAAGTTCCCGTATCTGGCCTGTGAAGAGACCCTACTGTGACTGTATAATTTCTATGCATAATTTTTCAACTCCTCATTCTTGGGAGAGGTAGAAGAGGTCTTTTCCAAGTTGCTATCATGTGCATTATTAGCAGAATCTTTTTCAGAAGGGTGAGGTGTCATTGCTGTGCTTCATGAAGTTTGTTAGATTTTCTCATCCTCTCCCAGTGTGCTGTCAGCATGTTTCTCTTTTCCACCTTCTTCTTAAGCAGTTCTCATTCCTGTGATTCCCTTGAACTTCACCCTGTTGAAAATCTACTTTATGTTGGCTTCATTTTGCCTACTATCCTGAAAATGAAAAAAAAATATTTTTGTCAGGAAGCCCATAATATTTCTTGAAGGACACAGTGACTCTTATTTGCAGAAGGGAAGCCAGTGCACCCAGTTTGCATCTTGGACAACTCAGAACTCCACTGAATTTAACCCTCTATACACAGTACATGGAAAATCAGGAAAATTAAGATATATACTCATTGGTCTCTTGTCCAGAGTGGACAGTCCACAGTGGAAAGCAATGATTTTCACTGAAATGCTAAGTCTCTTCATTCAATTACTGTCAGCTGTTTGCCACACTGAATTTTACAAAATATAATTGTTTTTTCAGGGTCCTGGGAAACTCTTCTTGTAATTGAAAGTATTCTAATGCAGGGAAAGAAAAAATAAAAAAAGGAAATGAGCATTTGAATGACACTTCATAGTATATTTATTTAATTTGGGGAATATTTGTTATTGCACACCTTAAGACTGATTGTACCTGGGGTTTCATTGTGACATTATAAGATTGGGATGTGGGGAATTTTTGTCTTTGCTTCCCAGAAAAGCATCATGTTCTCTCTATTTAAGACCTTCATTTAGTGGTGGGAAATTGATGCTACCACATTGTCTATTATTTTGTATATCCTAAATTCATTCCAAATAGACCATCTTTAAGTAGTAAGCCTCAAGGTGCTTGGAAAAAAAACAGAACATACCAAAATGAGGTCTGAAATTAAGATAATGTGTCAAAGAGAAAGGATCTTTTAGGTTATAAATCTTCTAATTTAGCTGTGTGTATTTTAAATTATGTTTGTAGTTCAGCTCAGAAAGGTTAATTTTTTCATCTCTAAAACTACACAAATATCAGCCAGTGCTGAATTCTGAGGATGCAGTCTTGGTCAGGATTGCAAATAAGTAGTTACTGGAGAATTTGGAAAAGTGTGCATGCAAATCCAGAAACAGAATCTGCCTTTAGTTGCAAGGCTTGCTTTAGTCAGTGTCATAGGAAATAGCATTGCACCTCAGGCAAGAAAATGTGACTGTTTAATGTTTGAGACAGATCTCATGCTTAAGCCCAGAGACTGAAGTATAACTGTTGTTTGTTTTTATTTTAGCAGGGAAAAAGCAATAATCCCAACTGGCAGTCCAAAAATAACCAGATTGGAGGGTGGAAGGAAAAAGAAGGAAAAGGGAAGACTAAAATGGAGAGGTAAATTGTTATTCTGTAGCCTCAGTTCCCTTTCAAGGAGGAGCAGGGAGGCAGCATTTTATCAGGAGTGTGTGGAAATGCAGTGGTGTATGACGACTCTGCAAAGGAGGAGAAGAGGCACCACTGCTACACCACATCACTTGAAATGATTAATGAGATATGTGGGGGGAAAAGGGGACCACCTCCAGTTCTCTTCTGGAGATGTAAATACCTTGTGGTCAGTTGTTTCATAAAGTTTCTTAAATACCTCCTGAATATTGGACTGTTACTGTTTCTAGTAATTCACTATAATGTTATCTCTCCCCATTTCTATAGTAACTCCTGGTCTCACATAAATAGTTTTAGTCTGAGTGGTTCAAGCATTGGGAAAGTCTGATTCTTTCAAATCAAAGTGTGCAGGAGCAGATTCTTATTTGTGATTCCTCTTTCGTTGATCATCAGATTAATGGGTGTTGTGCATGTGGTGGGATTGTGGCATGTTTAGGCTGTGATATGTGGATACTTTGCATCTTCTTTGTATTTGTTCAAACGAAAAACCTAAGACAAAATGGAAGGAAAGTTATGAGTTCTGAGATGGATTCTCCCTTTTTCCTGATTCAGAAGTCAGCTGAGGTATGATATTATTTGAGGACTGGAAATATGAAGGGAGGAAAGTAGAAAGTATGAGACTCTCAAAATGCTCTGAATCCATTCTCAATATCTATTACTTTTTTTTATTCCTCATGAAAATAAATTTAAATGTTTTCTTCTTGAACATTTTAAAAGTGCAATATATTCTTCCTGCAAAGTACTGCTGCTAGATATTACATATGCTGCCATTTTTAAGGTTTGAACTATAAATGCAACACAGAGGGATATTTTGCTAGTAATTCATATTATTTCTTTATATTACTTGATTTTTTATTTTATAGCTTTGTTTTATATTACATGTTTGGACGTGAAGCCTTTTCTCTAAATTTTGCATTAGTAATTACAGGAAAATCTTTCTCACCTGTGCTGTACAAGAATAGATTGCAACATGTAATTTTATTCCTTCAAAGCTAAGTGGTCTGGAGAAGGCTGAAATAACCCAGACTGCACTGAAAGACTGCAAATGTTTCATTGCAGAAGAAAATGTGATGTCCTGTGTTTGGGCTGGGATAACCCTGCACAACACAGACTGGCAGGCCAAGCTGGCTAGAAAGCAGCTTGGTCACTTCTAGAGGTATTTGTGGATGATAAGCTGTGGATGAATCTGCCGTGTGTCCTTGCAGCACACAGGCAATCATGTCCCAAGTAATATTATCAATCATAGCCAGCAAGTCCTTCCTTCCCCTCTGTTCGGTACTTGTGAGGCCACATTAGGAGAATTGCAACCAGTTTGGAGCTCCTCACTGAAAGAAATTCATTGACATGCTAGGTTGAGTCCAGCGGAGAGCTACCAAAGTGGTCATGAGGCTGGAGCACATCTGAGGTTGTGCAGGGTGAGGCTGAGAACTGGGTTTGTTCAGCATTAAAAAGAGATGGCTGATGGGAGCCCTTACTGCTGTCTTCACATACCCAAGACATAAAGAGGACCCAGTGCCAGACCCTCCTCAGAGATGGGCAGTAAAAGGACCAGAAGCCACAGACTAAAGGGAACACAGGAAATTGTGACTAAAGATTAGGCATTTACCAGGGTAAAGTCATGAGAGCAAATGTACTGTGAAGCTGAGGGATCTCCATCCTTGCAGGTATGGAGAACCTGGCTGCACTGGCTTTGAAATGGGTGCTTGACCAGATGACCTCTAGAGACTGCTGCCAGCTGAGATGGTTTTGTGCATACTAGTGAAAGGCCAAGTGGGAGATAAATGGCATTTCCAATGGAACTATACAGCATAAGAGGCATCTCCTTAGTTAGAATTGTGTGTATGTTTTGTGGGCTGGAATTTGTTGGGGCTTTTTTGCTAAAACCCTTCTGTCTCTTACTTTCACCTTAACTTACTTGAGAACATTTCTATAATTTCTCATTTTAAGATGTTTTGATGGTTTGCATGTTTGTCATATTTTCAATCATAAAAATTTCTTCTTTATCATAATAACTCTAGCAGCTGATACAGGCCTTGATGATCCAATGCTCCATTTCTTTGTAAGCTTTGATAAGTGAAGTAGATAAAAAAATCAATTTCTGAATTATTCTCCTTTGGATTTTACCTGGATACTGTCTGTAAATAGTAATGATGATTTACACTTAATCTTTCTCTCAGTTTCTGCTTCATGCTCTCAGCAAGCTCCAGCAGATATGAAATGGATATGACGGGCTATAGCAATATTTAGAAGGATCTTTTCAGATCTGTGGTTCTAGCAACTTGTTTCACACATAGTAATTTTAAGTTCTGGAGGACAAGATAAAAAGCTAGCAGTCCTCAGTACAGGTGAGACCCAGTGCAATCCAGTCTCTGGTGGCATTACTTTGAAAGAAGAATGCAAAAATTACATTTTGTATAACTTTCATTTAAATCACTTGCTAGCTTTAAATCCATTTGCTAGACATTATTTACTCTCTGGAGGCTGCTTTCATGAACCTTCTTGAGAGCTGAAGTTACTCAGCAGTTCACCTGCTTTGAACCCACCTAGATGGGCAGCCAACGAGCTAACAACAAAATCTCCCAAGCAGAGATTTCCACGTACCAATGTGACTTGACTCAGATGGTTTCTTTATTGTCACATGTCAGTCATCTGCATGTCTGGGTTGTGCACTGTGTTTGAGCCTCCCCTTTCAGGAAGGTCACTTGGCATCACTCATGAGCTCAGCTGATGACTGTTCATTCCTCCTGTAGAAGTCTCACAGTGTCCCTCCTTTCCCAGGAGCTGTTGGAGCATGGTGTGTGCTGTGTGAGGTACTCTGGTAGGGGCAAGCTCACCCATCGCTCTGTCAATGCAGGAGCTGTGTGGCCCTGCTGTGCCCCATCAGATCAGACTCCCTCTGTATGTGCGCAGATAAGGTGCCAAGAAATATTGTCACTGCTGAACCAGCTTATCCCACTTGCAGCCTGTGCCCATGGAGAGCAGTCTCTGGCAGGCAGGGCACCAGGAACAAATGGCCCAGCTTAGGCTAGCAGTGACTGGCCTCCTCTCGAGGGCGCAAGCAGGGGAACCTGAGTGCATGTGTTTTGCAGTGTCCATGGACTGGACTCAGCACAGTGTCTATGTCCACCTATGTCCATGCTAAAAATGGAGCATCTTGGGACCATGATTGCAGCTGTGTGCATGGGTGGGCTGGTGTGTACAGGAGACACAGTTGCTTCACTGACGACGGCCTGGGAAGGCTTTTGATATAGCTGATGTGGCTTTGTGATGCAGCCTGGTCAGGTGCTCAGGGCAGCAGTCAGACACCACACTCTGTGTAACTTCACTGTTTAGTACTCTTTTCCATTAAGCAACAATTGAAAGTGCTTGTGGTCCTGCTCCTGCTTGCCCTAAAGTCTAGTCACCCCTAGTGGGGCTGGAGAAAGACACAGCTTATTCACACCATGTTATAACAATTTGAATTATCCAGAGAAGAAAGAAAGAGAACTAAAAAAGTGAACTAAAAGGAGGGAATATTACACAAAAATAAGTTATTTTTGTTTGATTTTGTAGTCATTACCTCATTCTCCCTTGGACAGGTTAGAATTACAAATTTTACATAGCAATTTAGGCTAATATTAAACTCATATATAATCAGCCCTTAAAGTCTGTTAACTAGTGTTATACTCAGAGAAATGCAATGAACTGCCAGCTTCCTGAAATTCGTATACCTCCTATGAACTACTCAGACTGCTCTAAAAGAATCGTGTCATCAGTTTGGCCAGCTGACAAGGCATATGGCAAAATCTTTTATGATGCCTGTTATCTGTAATGATAGCTGTTTCTGTAGCTGTGCTATTCGCTGAGTGAGAGTAGAACAGTAGTGCAGCAATTGCTACTAAGTGGAACAAACTGCAAAAGGACAAAAAAAAAAAAAAATTGAAGACCAACATTTTAGAAATGTGAGAAAAAGAAAAGCAGCACAGTCACCCAGGGGAGATTTTATAGCAGCAGTAATCTGAAACACCCAGGCACATTGCCAAGAGCTCCAGTAGGTTGTTAATCAAAACTTCCAAATCTCCTGCCAATCCAAGGCTCTCTTAGCATCAGAAGGGAAAGCTGTCATATAATGATGTGATACTTAACTTACATAAAGAAATTTTCAGGTTTTTTTTTTTTTTTGTGACGAATATTCTTGTCCTAAGCAGATTTTTTTTTTCTTTTCTCACCCTGTAAGAATATCCTTCCCGTTGGAGTTTCAATTGAAGTAATGTATTTTTATACATTAATACATTTAATTTTTAATAAGCATACAGGATACTTTCTGATACCCTAGAGAATATATTCTCTTTTATTGGCTACAATTAGGTGTTCCAGTAGTAAAATGCAAGTCTTGTAATTCTTCCTAGGAATGGCAAAAGGTAGTAGTAAGAAGATTAAGCAAGTGTCTGTGTAAAGCAAACACTTTAATTGCAATGTAAAATTTAAGTAAACTCTGAAAAAGTACTCCAGTTATCTATTTAGTTACCAGCAATATATGGCTTTGCTTCAGGCATTGAATTAACTAAAAAATAGCATCAGCCACTTCCTGTTTGTAGGGATAGTTGGTCTTTTAATATTATCACACAGTAGGCATTTTTTTCAGCTGATGCTGACAAATCCCATTATCTGGGAGGTGTTCCTATTGTGTAATCTTAGCAAGGGTGAAAGCAGCAGTGATTTCAGTCTTTTCCATCTCAATTTTCTGGCTGATGGATTTTTCAGTTCACTTGGAGGGAGTGGAGAGAAGGCGACAGGACATAAAAGGAAAGTGTGCTTTTTGGCGTGGTTTTCCGTTCCCACTGCTCGCCTGGCAAGCCCTGGGTGATCCCAGTGAGGATGCCGGCGAGAAGCAGGAGGGAAGGGCAGGAGGCAGAGGCAGTAACCGCTGGCCATTCGCACCCAGAGCATTCCCCGGCCCCGCGCTGCTCGCTCTGCCAGGGGTGGGGTCAGCGCTAATTTACACAGTCTGGCATGTTTTGAGGAGAAATTCGCTGCTAAGGGAATGTCTGCGAGTACACAGGGATGTCAGTGAGCTTGGAGAGCTGTGGTTTTAAGCTGTGTTTTTATAGGAGCTGTGCTGCCATAGAAACTGAGAGACTATACGTAAGCTTTGGCTTTCTATGTAAATAGCCGTAAGTGCCTTTGGCCTGCCTAAATCTTGGGAGAGAGAGAGATTTATGGGGCTTAGGAGAGGAGAATTTCCCTCCCCCATGACCCTATTTCCCAAAAATACCATATGTCAACAGGATTCTTTTAAGGGAGCTGTTAAGAATATTAATGAAACACAGCATCCTGTGTTTTTTTGTAGGATAACCCATGTCAGTTGATTTGGAGAAAAGCTTTCACCAGTATAGTTTTCAGCCTGGCAGAATGGACTGGAGAAATTTGGCATGGAAATAGAATTCTGAGTATTGCTTTATAGGTCTCAAATTTCATGTTATAGCTGTTGTTTAGCACCCTGTACTTCTGCTTTAGCACAATGCCAGCTATTGAGAGTAGAGTTGTTAATACCATAAAGATCCCTATGTGACGTGATAAATCGGTCTGTTATGGGCCAGAAGGCATTCTCAATAGCCTTAGGCAAAATTAATGTAAAGTAATAAACCCAAGAAGACAGCATGTATACACTGAAATACTTTCAAGCCAGCAGGGACACTCTAACTTTATAGTAGTTTGGCTTTAGTTTACTACACTTACACTGTAGCTATGTAAGAAGTACACAGTCTTGTCTTGGATCACTGACTAGTTTGGAGTGCTGAAAGAACCTATATATTGTAATGGAAGCACAGGAGGAATAAAACCAAGGCCAACAACTTCAGATGTCTTTGGAAATGAAGTTTTACCCAAGGGTTGATAAAATAATTTCACTGTTTTGCTTATCTATCAACACTCCTGAAAGACACAGTTGCACTTCTGTCAAACATGAGGTGGCTGTCGATGGAGGTAGGTGCAGGATGGCATTTATCTAGTCAGGTGATGTGACAGCTTTGAATTCCATGAGTTTCAGTGCAGGCTGGAGACCCCAAGCAAATACTTGAAGAAGAGTGACTGGTCTTGAAAAGCCTTTGGCAGAGTGTATTTGGCTACAGATGAGTGCAGTGCTCTTAGTAATTGCAAGCAAGATTAATTTCCCCATTTGATTTGGACATTTTAAGCTGTCTGAAAACTGTGCATCTAGTCTAAGCTATGTCTGGGTGCCTTTTCCTGCCAATGGAAAAGTGATGATACATCTTGTCTTAATGTGGCTAAATGAAATTACATGTGTTGAATATCCCACTTAGATTGCTATTAAACTGAGTATGATTCTATGTACTTCAGTCCATCACAGGCCCCCTGCAAGTGGCATGCACCTTCATGTATTGCACTCTTGCTTCAATGGAGATGATCAAAAGATCACTTTTTTGAAAGAAAATAGTATACTTGGATTGCAATTCTGTGTTCAGGACAGACCACAAATTGGAACTTTATACCCAAATCCATCAGTCATTTATGTAACAGGCAGTCTAAATCATGCTTGTGATACTGGCAGTCTACTTGTAGAGCCATAAATTATTGATCTGCTTCCTGCAGATAGTTTGCCCTTTCTGACTTAGACTAAAATTATTTACTGCCTATGTTTTTTACAAATGCTTGTGTCACACCAGCTTTGTTAAAAATTATAGAGGCAAAGACTTCTTGAAGAGGTTTGAAAGATAGAAACTCTGTAAGAGAGTTCAGTCTCCTACGTGATACTGCGTTGATCAGTTTACGAAAACCACTTTTTCATGGTAGTCTTCATTTCCACCTCTCTATGGAAACAGAAAAAAATAACTTGTACAGAAATATGACATTTTTTGAATCCTTTTCACCTTTTTTTTCCTAGAAATCCAGTTACAAAATTATCAGGAAGCTGTTCTAAAATCTTATCCCTGTAAAAGGACTCTGCTTTGCAGCAATGGATTTAATGAAAGAGGTGCTCATATTGGACGTGTTTTAATAAAATGCAGTAACCCCTGTGAACTTTAAGTGTGCCTTAAATCGCTGCGCTTTTTTTTTCATTTACTTTTAATCTGGCAGAAACTGATGGTTTGATTTTCAGTTTTAAAAGGCTGTTCTTTTTATGAGATGTCTAATGAGTTACAAATGTAAATTTCATCTCGGAAAAATACAAGTGTTTTCTACTGCAATTGGTCCCCTGGCATTCTGCCTCAGAATGGAGATGAAGGACATACATGCTGGAGGAAAAATGTGCTTTTGATATCTAACATGGTCTGGTTTTAATGTTGCAATAATTGCAGACTCTTGAAAGGACAGTCTTACACATGTTGGGACACTGTGAGAAGTGAGTGTGAGAAGGACTGGAACATCACTGGGAATCAGTCATTTCTCTCATAGGTGTTTACAGCTTTTCCGTGAGGATGGCAGAAACAAGAATATCACCATAATCCTTGGCTATGGGAAAACCAACTTTTGTTCTGAGACCCATGTTTACAGCCATCACTGATACATATTATTGTGTTGCACATTTCAGCTGGGCTCCTATTCCCATAATTTGGACTAACAAGAAAATGAGTCTCTTCTCAGAATTGCATTTAATACACTATTTCTATTTTTCACATTCAGCCCACATGGTGCTATGCCTGAATAAAAGCAGATTGGCTTACTTTTTTTATTCAGACACTCTGGCTAACCCTTATATACATAAAAGAACTGCATCAAAGTTACCACCCACTGAACATACACATTTTTTTCATGAATTGGGTCCAATCCCTTTTTAAAGAAGCTGTTAAAGGGATTGGGTAGTGTCTTTGCATGTTACGCAGATTCTTCCCACTTCACAGATTCAGCAACAGCTATTGCTGGGAGCTAAAGAAGCCATTTTCCTACCAATTCAAGTGAAATATTAGCCCTGCTCCATAATAAGCTTAGTGAGTATTTACTGGATACTGAGGTAGTAAAAAACCACTAGAGATGTTGAGTGGAATATAAATAGATTACCTTTTACAGGGTCTCAATGAGAGGAAGCTGAGAAATATGTCAGCTGTTTAATTATTAACATTCAGTATAAATCAATAGCAAAATAGGCTTTGATGGTGATCTTCAAAAGGGTTTTAATCATTACTTCCCTCCCATACAGAAAGTAAGTCTGAGCACTGGGGGTTTAGCCTGTGTTTCTCTTAACTGCACTGGATGGCTACCACTGAGATGTTGCACTCACTTTAACAGCAATAATTAAGATAGCACCAGTCTTAAACATATTGGCATTTGGGACTGTTGCCTACCACATGGCATACCTGAGTAATGCCTGAAGCACAGATGACAAACTAATGAACAAAATTCACTTAAATCCCATTGAAATTAATTAAGTTGTATGATAGGACTGTAGATTCGGGGCCCATGCACGTGCATGGTACAGAGTGAAGCCAAACAAGTTTGTGATTCTGCTTTAGTGTGGTACTCCCCTGCCACCTGCTAGGATACTGATGAGCAAATGGAGTCCCGGGGATGCCCATGGAGCCCAATTCCTTCACTAGCCAACTTTCCCAGCTTGAATTTGTGTGCTTCATTTTGCATTTTATTTGATATTACAGAAAGATGTGGTATGTAAGTGCCTGGGGAGTGTATTCCCTAGTATGTATCGAAAAGTTATTCTAAGCGAGGTTGGGAGGAAATGTGGGATGCAAAGCAGGGTGGGGCAGGGGGAGAAAAGTTTAATGCAAGAGCAAGTGAGAAAAGAATAATTTTATAGCAGAAAGTACAGAGTAAGAGTTGCTAAACTTTCTGGGTCTTGAAGCCATGCTGCAAAGTGTTCTAAAGCCACAGCTTCCTGATGGATTCCCTATAGCTATCCAAAATAGGATCTTCCTCTATTCCTGCAGTAAGTCCCCACTCCCTCATTCCGTATTTCTGTTTCTTCAACTAAATTCATGTCCTCCCACCTTCCGGCTGCTCTAACTCTGTAATGCTTGCCCTGCTTCTCATCCCTAATGTACAAACTGTACTCGTACCAGGTTGCAAATGCTCCAGAACTGCCTCCGCCTCTAAGAACTTCTCTTACAACCTGTACAAGTCCTTGCACACTCCTTCACCTCAGCATCCCTTATCTGAAAGATCTTGGAAGCTTGGAAGATGAACTTAGGGCTGCAGCTGGAGCTGTGCTTCAAATGTATTTATCTTCTCTGCAGTCATAGCTGGTCTCTGTCTCTGATCTTGTGTGCTAGCCCAAGGTACCCAGAGTGGATCCATGCTCTGCCATGCAGGCTCCGAGGATGGAGGAAAGCTGTGCTGTTTGTGCTGTGACCCTGCTGCCAGAAGAGCTCTGGTAGAAAGTCATTCTGTGCAGGCTGAGCTCCACACTGTGTTCCACCCTTTCTCATGCTACCCACTGTCCATAGAGTCAGGTGGTAGTCTGCCATGAGAATTCTGCTTTGTATATGGAGTTTTGGGGGGGAAAAGTGAGGCAGAGAACAGCTGGGGGGAGTAGGAGCTGGTGTCTGTGAACTGCATTGGCTGGTGACTGCATTTCCTTTCAGTGTCACCCAGTGCCTTGGAGGTGGTCTCACTGCTGAAGCCGTTAGGCCTTGTGGGTTGCCCCATGGGTCATGTCAAAACATTTATCACCCACTGTGTTTTCTGTTATATTTGCTTTTGGTTTTTTTACAATAATGAAACCTAAACTGAACCTGTATATGTAACTCCTCAGAGTTACACAGACAAATACACTACCTTTGCAATTTTGACAGATCCTATTTAAGATATAGCTTATGTTGTTATTTTTTAATCCATCTCTTTCAGGACTTAGAAAGTATTTTCATGGATTGGTTTAAAAATCTGATTTGCAAAAGCCTTATTTTGGAGTTCATGTGCTTAATACCACATGTGAAATTTGCTCAGCAAGTTTGCTTTATTTTAGTTATTTTCTGGTATACTGATAGTGGTCATAGGAAAATGTTTTTTTCTTTTTGTAAGCAAACATCTAACAGCCACACTAAAAATGTCAGAGTGCATTATTTTCTTCCTTCCTTTACCTCTCTGCTCACATCCTTTTCTTTGCTATTGCTGTTGCAGTGCCTTCTTCAATGAAACAAAGTAGACCTCTTCTACTGCTCATTGCCAACATATATTGCTTGGTGTAGGGTTAATAGCTCACACTTGCTGCTGCTTTACTGCCTATTGCCAAGTTAATATGAGCTTGTTCAGACTCTGTTCAGTCCCTGTAGCTTCAGAATCTGAGCTCTATTGCCTGCTTCCAAATGTGTGCTTGCTTCTTGGATGAGCAAAATACTTCTGCCAGGATGACAAGATTTCATACACTGAGCCATCCAGATCATCTTACCATAATCTCACAATAATAAATCTTCAAAAGAAACATTCTCTTCCAGAAGTCCTGCTAATGTACACTGTGTGTGCTAAGGAAAATGGTTTAGAGCTATGAATCATTTTATTAGAGTTATATCATTTTTCCACAAGAGAAATTCAGAGAATTATTGATATGGAATAGCATGAAATGAAATCCAGTCCCTTTGTTTTTCTTATAATTACCTTAAATTTCACTGCTCAAAAATACATTTTTCAGTATTTCTGTTCTTAAAGTTCTGCTTGAAAGAAATTTATCCTTTCATTTCGTGTCCTTTGCTTTTTCCTTCCAGGTGTTTTTCTACAAATAATGTAATATTTTAATTCAACTTATTTATGGGATATTATTATGCTAATAGTTACACATTTTTTAAATCCCTCAGCGGGTCAGTAAAATGACAAAGCTCAATAGCAAGTCATCTGGGAAAACAGGTTACTTGTAACCTTCCAAATTGATGAAATGAATTCACAGGTATGTTTGCTTTTGTACTTGTTTTTCCTAAACCAGTACTTTGGAGAAAAGTAGTGTAGTGACTTGCTACACAGGTGGTTTTGTATCATTTGTTCAGGCAAGCTCATTTTGCTGGGAGGCTTAATAAATACTATCCAGTGCACTAATTAGCCGAATCAGTGAAATCTGGTGAAGTTCCATCTGCAAAGGATTGAAGTAACAAATATATTATCCCAAGTATATCCAAGCAGATCCTGAACTGTGTAATACAAATTATCAAGATCAGTCCATGGAACAGTAAAAGTTGTTGTTCTTCAATAAATAATTGATAATGCAACAGTAATTCAGAACTTAAAATTATGGTATTTAAATTAACCATCATACTTTATGGAAAAGAACCATTTTTATATCTTCAAATGCTTAACAGTCTGTGACTCAGTCAATTGCTATCTGAATCATTTTGTTTCATTTTGTATCCTGGAACTGTAAAACTTAGAGAAAACTGTGCCATTTTAGAAGAAAAATGCAAGAAAAAATCTTAGAGGAAGCGCTTCTCTGTAGAATGTACACTTTGTGCCCTGTTACGTAAACTTTTTTTTTTAAGAAAGGAAAATTTTTGCTTTGAGGATGTCCTGTTTCTTTTTTCCAACAGACCTGAAAAATTACTTTCATGTGTTCCATCTTCAGAGGTGCTTGCCAATATTCAGGATACCATATTGTTTAGTGAACATGTTTTATTCTGGTCAAATTAGTAATTATTTGCCAGATTTTTTTGTTCCTCTCTTTGTCCATTCCAGCTCTTTTTCTGAAGTCTGTAGGAGTACAAAAAAGGTGTCCCTTTCTTTGGCAATCATGAGCATTGCACTGGCATTATCAAATTTCTGTCAGTTTTTGTAACTGGAGTTCTGGCATGTTGCTATGGCTGTTAAAATAGGATTTATTAATATGCTTTTCATTTTCACATGCTTGTGAACAGGCTTACCTCCTAGAATAGCCTTTTATTTGTCCTTTTTATAGCTGATGCTAAACTAATTATATCTTGATTAAAACAATAGTTGTATGTAAATCTGAAAAATGAAAATAAAAGTGGGTATTTTATTTAACTTGAGCTAAGAGCTGAAAATTTAGTCAAAGCTAATTGCTTAAGGTGTCTCTATAGGCATTGGTGAGAAAAGGACAATCACAGAGTATGTTAAGATACTTTCACAATTTAGAGGATACAGGGATTGCTGTTTCTCTCCATTTTCTGAATTGTACAATATGTACATGGACTTCATTGTCTGACCGAGAGTGGCATATGTTGTTGCTTCTGGAGAGGAAGTAACCCAGATACTTTTAAAACAATTGATTAACGGATGCAATTTAAAAGCAGCTTGATAAAGACATTGCCCTGTAAGTCTAACCTTGTAAATTGTACCCACCTGGAGCCTTTTCCCACCCTTTTCTTAAAAGGGTGGGAAAATTCTCTGTAGTAAGAGTTCTAATATTGGCTGCAGTTTTTACAGTTTTCTCTGAAATTCCTAGTACATTTTTTCTTTTAGTAGTGTGAACTATTAATAGCAGCTGTTGGAGGTAGGAGAGTAGGGCTACCAGAACTGGCAGGTGGTCAAAGATGCTTTTTCATTCCATGCTGTGGAAGCAAGTGATTTCTCTTGCCTTGGTTGTAACAGGGTGGTCTCTCTCTGCTACCAAATGCAATGTTCATGGCCACACTCACACGTGGTTGGCAAATGTTTGCTTTAGGCAGGTGCTTTGTTGTGTTGAAATTGTTAGGTCTTGGGATGCTTAAAACTAACATTGCATGTAGAACCATTTGAGAGACTGATAACTACATTTAAACTTCCCAGCTGTGAATATTCAAGGCTGTGTTTAGAAAACCCGTATCACTAGCCTGTCCAAAAAAGCTGCACAAAGGGCATGTCTAGATTCATGAGGAAGGAATTGGTATTTGCTATGCTATAAGGGAGCTGCTGTCTTATTGTTGCTGGCCAGATGCACAGGAGGCTAAGCAGTCTGAGAATGTTCACTGTCTTTTACCATCGCTGGAACTGTAATAAAAATTATCATTTCCTGCATGTTTTCTTCAGTAATTTAGTTTTCTGTGACCTTGAATAATTTAGTTTCATTTGCTATTATCAAAATATTTGGAAAACATTCTCTGGCTTTCTCATGTCTGTGGCAATCCTTTTTGTCCAGTAGCTAAACATAATTTTTTTTGCAAAGAACATTTTAAACATCTCATTTTGACTTCTTTACTTGTATTTGCCATAAGAATAATATTCGAATAATTTGCCTCAATTATGTTTTTATATTCCCTCAGTATTTGACATATGTCTAATATTACCAATGAACAGTAGCTCTGTAAAAAAACTTTTATAGTATGCCCACTTAAATGCTAAGTGTTATGTCAATTTTATAACTTTCTTTAAGATGCAGTAGATAGTACTACATTTCTTTAAATTCTTGACCAAAACATTTAAACCTATTTTTCTTTTAATACTTAATGTACATATCTCTTTTGATGCTTAGGCATGGAGGCATGATGTGTTTTCTTTGATCTGAATACATGGACTTCTTTACCATAATTGGTAATGCACAAATATTAACTGACTTTCTGAATAAATGGGTCTTGGAAATGCTTTATCAACTTAATCCACTAAGGAAATAGGTACATAAATATATATTAGACCACAAAAATTATTCACATTCACAGAGACATAATCCTCTATATCTATATATTTGCATATATTCATGAATAAAGAACTTGCAAAAATTGTTTTAAAATAGAAGAAAAAAATTGTTCAAAATCAGGAAAAAGCACATTTAAGGTGAGTTTAGGAACAGAGAGATCTCAAATGCTAGGAATATATGTGTCATATGTCTTCTGATAACTTAAAAAAAATTGGAAACAGACACCACTAATTCCATGATGTCAGAATGTATTGATAACCAGACATGTGAGAAATATCTTGCACTCCTTAACTACTGGTCACTAGAGTTTACAAAGTAGTTTTAGCAGTGACTGGTCCTATGTATACCAGCCACTAGAGGGGGGATGAGACACATCTTTTGTCATGAACCTTTGCTGACAGTTGCAGAAATCTTGAGATTCTACAAAATCTTCTTCATTTTTATCCTTTGTAGAGTATGGTCCTATGGCAAATCATCTGAAATCTTCTCATGTTGTGTCCCCAGGGTGTAATTGTCGTTTCAGATTCACAGAATAACTGAACAAATTAGGTGGGAAAGGACCTTTGGCCAGCTTCAAAGACAGAGCCTGTTTCCAATTGTAAGTAAGTTGGTTAGGCCTTTGTACTGGCAGGTTTTAAGGGTTCTCCAAGAATGGATATTCGACAGCTTTTCTGGGCAAACCTGATCCAAAATTTGGCCACCAATGTCCATGGTTAATATTTTTTCCCTGAAATTTAGCTGGAAAATCCTCTGTCACAACTTGTATCTGTTGCCTTGCAACCTTACATTGAGCACCACTGAGGAGACGCTGCCTGTGTCTCCTCTACGCCTTCCCCCTGATAGTTGAATACTATTGTAATATCCATCCACCCACATTCTTCTCTTCCTGATAGTGAGGAAAACAGTTCCTTCAGAGTCTCCTGGTACGTCATCTACTCCAGACCCCTAGTCATTGTGGTATCTCTCTGCTGGACTTAACTCAGTATATCAGTGTCTTTCTGGGAAGCCCAGAGCCGCACTTAGTTCTCACAGAGGGGTTTTTACAAGTGCCAAATAGAAAGGAAGAACCATTTTCCTGAACCTGCAGGCTATGCTTGTTCCTATAGCCCAGTAAGGAAATTTTTGTATCTCTCTCCCGTTCAATATCTCTATTACTTGCTCCTACTTTCTCTTTGATCCTTATTCTTCTCCAAACCTTTGAGACCACCCTGGCTTCCATTCTGGCTTTTTTCATGTTCCTGTTCTCCATCTTACCTCCTCTCTGCTCATGTCCGTATTCCCCTCCCCACTGTCTTCCTGCACTCTTCTCCATATCAAGTGAAGAACATTCATCATTTTATGTAAATGTTTCACATACAGTAGTGATGTTAGATGTTGTCAAGAAGTAAAAGACATGTCAAACATATGAAAAATAAAGTCCTTCAAAGTTCTACATGGCATCCTACCACATTTTTTTCTTTAAAATAAAGTCTTCCATTGACTGCTCTTGGTGGTAGTTGCAAGCTGCTATGTGAAACGGAGAATGAGTAAAACTACAGAGATTGGATTTTACCATATTTTGCATGAAATTGCTTACCATTTCTACAGCTCTTTGTTGATTTTTTGTTCTCAATGAGATGCACAGGGCTCTGCCAGAGGAATGGGATTTATTCTTTCAAGTCATATATAGAATAGATTTATATGGATTTATAGTAGATCTATGTATGGTTTATATGGAATAGATCAAAAGGATTGCTGAAGTGAATGAAATGTTTCTCAGGCATTGAGATGCTCTGTAGTGTTATCACAGTCTTTATTTTCCTTTTTTTTCTCTGCAGAGCTCCACCCATTTTCATGGCCACAGGTGAAGTGGCATTTTCTCTATTTTCCACACGGTGTAACCAAGCAGAACATGCATTTCCAGGAAAAATGAGATCTGCTTAGGGCATAGATTTAAGCTAATGCAAGACTTCGGGGAATATGATGCATAAAGGCATGTGAAAATGCTGTTCTTTGAACATAATCTGTAAATACAAAAATTGGTAATAGTACAAATTATCATTGTCACATTCTGTTAGAGAGTTTCAGTAATTCTGTGACAGTTTTAAGGATCTCAGATGAATCTTTTAATGTACCTCTCACTTGACAGACTGCAGCATCAAATCCTGAGCCAGGCTCTTTCAGCAGAAATGCCAGGTAAATTTAACCCTATAGTCTCAAGAAGAGAGAAGGCAAGGAAGACAGGCGACTGAAATTATCTAAGTGGTTTAAAATCCCTTTTAAAAGTGATAATAAAATATGTGATTGCTGTGATGCAACACAAAAGGGACTTGTATCAAATAGCATCTATTCCTAGTCACTGTAATGACCAGGAGTCTAAGTGATCTGCACGAACCTGTGGTATGACCAGTGTGGAAGTTCATGAAAGTTTACTCCAGATGTTAGAGAAGTGAGGAAAATAATATTAAATAAAAAAACAGAAAGGGAAAAAAAAAAAAAAAAAAGAGTTACTAGAATGTGCTTGACAGGCTGAGCCAGGAATTCCCTTTTTCCAATATCTGCCAGGATTCACAGTCATGTTTATCTTTCCTCCTTATTTGTGAAACAAGATTGTTCATGTATTTGCAAGGGTTCAAGAGTAGGTGCTGACACTCAGACACCAAAATCAAGACTTCTTTCAGGAGCTACAACAGCTGTATTAGTGCTGCAGTCTGCAGCCCAGAGCTCTGGACACTATTACAAAATAAAAAGTAGGTATAGGAATAGAATTAGGTGGCATCTTTGTTCAAGTACATGAAACTTGACAGTGTGGAGGATAAGGAAGAAATAAAGTTCTGCAGGTAACTCTAGGTAAATGTACTTTTCAGCAAAGAGAGTTGTGAAACCTAACTTATGTGATAACATTAGTAGGCTGGAAAATTATTGGAAAACTGACATGCTGCTAGCATATATCATTTGTAATCACTTTTATTTCTACAGACATTCCTGTGTCGGATGACACCAAACTGAGTGGTGTGGGTGACACACTCAGGGGATGGAATGCCATCCAGAGGGACCTGGACAGGGTGGGCCCAGGTAGAGAAGTGGGCCGAGGTGAACCTCATGAGGTTCAGAAAGGCCAAGTGCAAGGTGCTGCAGCTGGGTCAGTGCAATCGCCAGTTTCAATACGTGCTGGGGGATGAGGAGATGGAGAGCAGCCCTGCCAAGGGCTTGGGGGTGCTGGGGACAATAATGGACACAAGCCAGCAATGAGCACTTGGAGCCCAGGAAGCCAGTTGTGTCCTGGGCTGCATCAGAAGTGTCACCTGCAGGTCAGAGGTCATTCTGCCTCTACTTCACTCTGGTGAGATCCTGTCTGGGATCCCCAGCATAAGAATGTGGATCTGTTCAGCAAGTCTGGAAGAGGGACAGAGAGCTGGAGCACCTCTCCTGGGAGGACAGGCTGAGGGAGTTGGGCCTGTTCAACCTGGAGAAGAAAAGGCTTCAAGACCTTACAGCAGCTTTTCACTACGTAAAGGGTGACTACAGAAAAGATGAAGGCTACTACTTTTTAGTAGGGCCTGTGGCAACAGGACAAGGGATAATGATTTTAACCTAGAAGAATGTAGATTTAGACTACATATCAGGCAGTACGTTTTTACAGTGACAGTGTTGGAACACTGAAATAAGTTGCCCAGGGAGGTGATATATGCTCCATCCCTGGCAATATTAGAGGTCAGATTGGGTGGGGCTCTGAGCAACCTGATCTAGTTCAAGATGTCCCTGCCCACTGCAGAGGGGTTGGACTAGGTGACCTTTAGAGAGCTGTTCCAACCCAAGCTATTCTACCATTCTGTGCTATTGTTGTTACTATGAAGTAGGCATGAAGTTAAGTGACATCACCCATATGAGCAGTCTGAGCTCTTCAGCTGTGGCTACCTTTACTTCTCAGTGTGTGCCACATCAATTTGTACTGTGCAACCCACAAATTCACCAAAAGTATGAGTCTGAGCTGTTAAGATTTTCTTATTTTACACAAATAGATTTCTCTTGAAAAACTGTTAGTTTCTTTGCCTCTTATAGGATCTAAGAGTATAAATATGATTTGGTATTTTTAAAAACCTAAATGTGTGCATAATAATGTCTCTTCTCAAAAAAATCTCAAGGTTATAGTTCAGGAAAGCATTCACACATCCCTGTTCAAAAAGAAAGAAAGTGGTTAAGGCCATCCTGTAGAAGAGTCTCTTATCTTAAGAGTATTGCTTTTGCTTCTTATAAGAATGATGGCTCAATACTTCATTTTAAAATGTGGTTGTCATCCCTTTTTATAAAAGGCAAAATTGGAGCAGATAGATGAGAAGTAATTTGCACAGTCATATAAAATAAAACCTTCACAAAAATAGTCTATTAACCCAAATTATATCAATTCCCTTGTTCTAGTTTAACAATTAAATACATTTTCTCTTTTAAAAGGCATTAAACTTGCATAGTTTTGGTTTTTTAATGAATCTTTTAAAGTGTTATTTGTGATATAATCCCAAATTTCTGCTCTGGTTTTGCTGGGATAGAGTTAAATATCTTCCTAGGAAATAAGTTACTCTTTTTTCTCATTGGCACATGTTCTAAGTATGTTCTTTTTTTGGATATACTAGTAAGTATGCTCAGTAATATTTCAGAGATAGGCAAGGAGTACTATTGGGCATTGCTAGGCTGCACTTATCTAAAGCTTCATGAGAGATGTACAGTGATTAAGAGAGAAAGCGGGGTTTAGGTTTATGATGTTATACTTAAAAATTTACTCTGGAGAGAAACCCAGAGAAATCTTGAACTAGCAAGGTGTTCTAGGTGGCAGTCCTGTATTCTAAATATACTTCATTTTATCTTACATCTGCTGTTTACATAGAACATCTGAATTAAAAATACTGCACCCTTGAGCATATGTTGATTACAGTGGAACATTTTTTACACAGAAAAATACCTATTCTTTGTCACATACAGCTCTCAAATATTTTAGGTCAAAACTTCAATTGTTATAAACCAAGACAGAGTTGTAAAAATGTCACATGGATGCATTGAATTTCTTCTGGTGAGTGTTTTTCATGTGTTAATCAAAGTACAGTATGCAGCTATTTTGATCATAGTTTTCTCTAGTTCCTCTATCACTACAACAGTGATATCTTCCAAACAGAAACTGCTTGTTAGACCAGTATTTAATTTACAAAGCTGTCCAGATTTATGCTGTTTACTGCTGTAAGTAATAAAAATATCAAAGACTTACAGTGAATATAGCATTAAGCTTCAATAAGGAAGTCGTAACGATTTTGGAGAACCTTGTTTCTGGCAAGCTGAGATTGTATTTCCTGTCTACCATGCCAGGTCTTTTGTTCAGTAATGTTCTATTGCCCAAGCAAAAGGTGAGCAAAAGCTGTACATACTGAGGATCAGGTATTGAAACGTTGCACACTTTTTAAGGTGCTGAATAGCTTGAAGGTGAGAACCTATAATTCTTAGTAGAATGCTCCTTCCTTTCCCAATGTGGGACAGCATTCCAGCTTGGTCCCAGCATCCTGCTAGGTAAGACCAAGAATGTGTCTTTGCTCCTGCCTTGTTTGCCACATCCTGCTTTCCATACTAAATGTAAGAAGAACTCCAAAACTAGGAAAATTTTGGGTTTGGTCATGCTAGAACTTTGCTTCTTAACTTCCCCTCTAAGTCACTCCCCAAAAAACATGTTGCTAAGACTGGTGCCTTGGTTGGTACCAATTCCCTTTTGTTACCATACTAAACCTTCATATGCAATTCTGGGCTGTTTATTCTTCTTGTTATTCCATCTTGAGAGTTTCCTGAAATAGCCTTGGAAAAGAAATTAAAATCTGGAATGGCTTTCCGCAATGTAAAAAGTAATGGCTATTAAAAGCTGACTGACAGGGTTCTTTCCCACCTGTTGTCAAATGGAAATAGAAATTAAATTTAGCAGAGTTCATGAGTATTGCTACACTAAGGAGCTCTCAATCAGTAGTAAAGTAGATAGGAACTGTCATCCCCATTTGCCACGGAAGCTGCCATTTGATGATACAAATTTACCTTCTGCCTGCCCTCCTCGAGCCAGTCTACTCCTGGTCAGATTCATGTGCCATTGCACAGGTAATAACACAGCTGCATTTAAAGACTTCCAGAGTTCTGCTCAGGCTTCCACGTTGTAGTATATAATATCATCTTCCCTACTTCAAGTTGAACTGAGTTTCATTACATACTTAAGGTTTAGCTCAGTGTTGCTAAAATGCTAGGCTTTCTAATGGTGAAAGAGGTTCACTCAATCATTTAAAATTCTGATATTATAAAACCTGCAGTTTTCCCAGTTACTGCATCTTCTGTAAAAAGTCACAGATGTATCTGTAAGGATGGCATTCAAATCTTCTTTCCAGATCATAAGCATTTAGCTCATCATAATTTGTTCTGATGGCTGATGTTCCTAAATGAGAAAAGCTTTCTTTTACTTACTTAATGTTCAGCAAAAATCCGTAAGTGAGAAATGTATTTACTGAGCGAGTATATCAGCTTGAAATAATGCATTGAAAAACTTGCAAATACATTTATGATAATTTGGAGAAGGTAAAATAGGTAATTTGTCTCCCAGATACTGCTAAGTGAAATAGAATTAGATCCTTTAGGCTACATCTCCATGGTGATTGTAAATATAAAGTTAGCCATGGTTTTAAAAAGAAATTAAACTTGTGGGTTTCTTCACTCGAAAATGTTTTATGAAGAGATTCTAGGCAAGATTATCAACATTTTAGCAGGCATGTTTTCTTTATTTTGAAATTTTTGGTTGTTCGTTTCTATAGTATGACATCCTGATGCAAAACTTCAGTATTTGGAATTAAATGGTGCTTATTTTAGCATCCTAGTTTCTTTCTCTAGAAGCACTTTCAAGTACTTACACTCTGTGCTAACATTCAGCAGCAGCTTGCTCTGTTTGTTCTGTGGCAATGTGAAATTAAAAAGCGGCTTTGCAAGCAGTTACTCCAGTAGATTAAAGGCAAATGGTCACATTTTCTGATGGCATTTGGGTCATGTTGAAAAAGTGAACTCCTAGTACCTGGTGTAAAAGCATTTAATTTCATTTTAAAGGTAGCAAACAGAAGTAGTGCCTTTTCTTCTTTCTCCAGGTGGGCTCAGTTCCTGCTTCTGAACAGTGCTAAAAAGAATGACCTGAAGCCCAAACTGATTCAGTAAAGCAGAAAAGTTTCTTTACTGGCCTCAGCTTCTATGGCAGCTCAGTGCTGGCATTTGATCATTCATCCGTAGTGATTCAATCATTCCACACAGCTAATTTAGTGTGTTTCTTTATTCACGTCACAGGAGATTAAGTGAAAGTCTTGGCCAGTGCTTGCCTGCATAGTCGGACTGAACTAATCTCTATTCCTGCATGCAGAGAATGAGGTCCTGGCATGTGATCAACCTTGTTGGCAACCGCAGGGAAATTCTCAATGTAATCTGAAAGTCAGGAATTTCAGGGATGGAAAGAGGGGAGATCATAAGAAATATTGCTTCTTGTTAAACAAGAGGAAGGTAGTCCAATAAAAACCTCCTGTTTCAAGAAGCTTTGTATTAAATAGAAACACTTATCATCGTAGTTTATTTTTCCGGGACAAGATGTACGGCAGGGACACAATTCTTTTCAGTGAAGCAGCTGAGTCACTCAGTTTTAAAGATGAATTTGATTAGGAGAAAAAAGAAATTAGAAGGAAGCTAGGTAAAAGCAGGCAATTAAATATAAAGTACTTAATATTACAGGTTTCACTATGGTAGTACAGCTGCCAAACTACTAAGCAGTCTCATGTTACTACTATTAATAGTACGGGGGGAAAATACT
Organism: Pardalotus punctatus; assembly: GCA_013400915.1. NCBI lineage: Eukaryota > Metazoa > Chordata > Aves > Passeriformes > Pardalotidae > Pardalotus > Pardalotus punctatus. Next base: position 649,184 of record VZTX01002085.1, on the reverse strand, counting down.
CCTGTATTACTTTCTCACATTTCTGTAAATTCTCTAGAGCTGTTGGAAATGTCTGTTTGCAACTGATGTATTGTAGACAGAAACCTTGCAGAGTTCTGGGGCAGGTTTTTTGGTGACAGGTCAGGTGAACTCCTTTGCTGTGCACCAGTGTGTCACTACTCTGATACTCAGTGGTTGTTAACTGAGGATGGAGTGGTGCTCTGTGCAAATGTGATCATAAATATTTCAAAACCCACTAAGATGCCCAGCAAAAAACAGAGTTATTCTAAAAGTGAGAGTGTTAATGTAAGTCCTTTGTACATCTTCAGCAAGTCTTTACATCTTCCCTCTTTTGTGCTCTTATTTCCAACCTCAGTGCTGTGTTTAGTGCTTTATGTCCTTAACAACATTTATGTCTTTTCTACTCTTATTCCCAGTTTCATTCCTATATTTAATGTGGGGTGGTTTGTCCTTTACATATCTTTTTTCCTATGCTTATAGCTGAAACTTAATCACAGAGTCTGTAGACTCTTCCCTATGATCACTCCCAAATATTTTATTAAATGATCATAATAAATTGTCCCTCATTTTCTCTTTTCTGACTGCAAGAAGTAAAAGAAAAGCTAGGTAAGCAAAAAAAAACATCAATACTGACCTATGGTTCTCTGAGGAACCTTTGTGACCTGATTGTTGTTGATGTCCTTTCTCTCACTTCTTAAGTATTTTGTGTTTAAAATCTAACTGCATCACCATGAATTTATAGTTGTATGTTCTTCAAACTAAGAACTATTCCTGTGATTCTTGGCACATTTGAAGGTAATTTGTTTGAATGATCATTGCAGTCATATTTTATGTCTGGAAATTGCCTATATTTGAATCACTACTATTTTAGGTTTTATTGTCTAGAGCAACAAAAATAGAACAAACTTCCTTTGATAAGGTGTTCTGTATTAAAAACTGTGTCATTGATCTCAGGAAAAAAGGCTATTGTTCCTAATAAAGTAGCTTGCAAGTAGTCTGGGAAGTATCTCATTAAGCACAGACCAAAAAGCAATTAATAGTCTTTTGTCTTCCTTGACAGGCAAATTTAATCTCACAGCAAGTGCAGTGCTCTTCTTGAGCCTCTTTTATGATGTAACTTCACCATAATATTTGTCACTTTTGAGAATTAAGGGAATTTTGGTCATTTGTTCAGGTGTCTTATCTAGGCTCTAGCCTGTAATAGACTGAAGGGTAACGAGAGAAACAAACTCTGTCCGGAGTATACTGAATAACATCATCTTATATAAAGGGGGCGAAATAAATATAAACCAATATTTTTTTCTGTGGTCATTTAGCCATTTCACCTGTGATTCAAGCCTAAAAAGAGCAGTTTTGGTAATTTATTGATTAAATAATTTAACAGAACATTTTAATGTGTATGTACTGTAACAGCTTTGGATGGTAAATGGATTTTTCAAGACTACATTTATCAAATGTAGAAACATGGACTGATGGGGAGTACACCAAAACCGTTAAAGCTGGAAATGCTATAAGAACAGAATGATTAGAAAATATACTTTTTATCTCAGACTGCTAGTAACCATTCATAAGTGAATAAAATTCTCTGAGATGAAGCCAGAAGATTAATATTAGATTACTTGGTCTTTCAAATGGTGAAGATGATTTCATATTATTTATGGAGCAGCTGGCTCCTGAATTATTGGATATAAACATTAACAAAATACTCCATTCATACTGAAAAATCCACATCCTGTCAGTAATAAATGATTTGCATACTAAGACTGCCATCCAAAATTTCAAATGAATGGATAGGAAACAACTATTTTGAAGTTGCTGAGCCACACAATAGGATAGAATCCTGCTGAGGCAAACAAATGGTGAAGATCCTCTACAGAAAATTCACACTGAATTATCTTTTTTAACCACAAGTTCAAACAGTCAACAAAATGTTGTTTTATACAGCAGTGAAAATTACTTAGAATAAGCAGATTGAACCTGTGTTTCACCTTCCTTCAGATTGAACCTGTGTTTCACCTTCCTTCAGAAAGCATGTCACTATTCCAAATGAAAGGGTTTGGGATTTTTTATTTAATTTCTTCTTTGAGACGTCTATGACAAGTAAAAACTATGAGGAAAAGACACCCATTTACCAGTGTCTAGTAGGCTTCCCCAGTGCAGCTTGGAAAGCAGGACTCAGCCACATGAGTCATGGCTAGTTCCTTACAAATCTGATCATTATGGTGGCATGGTCATGGGCTGTGAAGGTGTTACTGAAAAGCATTCCTATCCATCATTCAAAATAGTTGCACTGAAGGTGAGGGAATGCTCTAAATTGGAAGGAGAAACTTCTTCAAACTGTATTTCAGAGCCTGGATACTGAAGGGCTTGGCAGATACCAAAGTTGTGCTCTTGACCTGAACCACATGCCTGCCTTTCTCTGTGGACTGGCACAGAAAGAGCTTGTGAAGACTAACTTCCTAATTTATGCACCAAAATTCAGTGGCCCCATTTTCTCTTTTGCAAGGAATGTTTTCATAGCAATTTTGGAAATTCAAGTAGAAATTCAGCACAGTAGATGAGTGGATCATTTTTATCCACATGGTCATAAACCCCTTCTAAGATCACATGCTGCATATGAAGTGTGACTTCTTTTTGCAAATTCTCTTGGCTGTTTCCCAAAACTTGTGTTTTATCTTTATATCCAACACTTCTGTTCTTACAGGCCTGTAATATTCTCATGGAACCTATAAAAGTTGATATCACATGCATGAAATACCAGGCACAGCATAACGCCATGCCCCTTTTACTTCCTCATTCCTACATGTCTCATAGTATTTCAAAGTGAAAGCAGTCATTCTTCATGTTTGTAATGCTTCCAGAGGAGTCATCTGCCTTCCTGAAAATGTTCAAAAATTTGCATTTCACAAACTTTAGCATAATAGTCGATGCCCCTTCACAAGCTATGTGTTGTCATCAGCTTTCTAGTATGACACATCACACCCATTGCACTGTTAAAACTTGTCAACAATGGTTTCTACTCTGTAATTTTGAAAAAAAAAATGAAGCAAGTTACAAAATAGGCTTGTATCTACATGAGTTTGTGTGCAAAATTTATTTTCACTGGTGTGCCTAAGCCAGTGCTGCTAGGAGAGAGGGGACTACATTACATTACTTCATGTGCTGCATCTCCTGTGTTGACTGAGTTTTTAGGGATCATGTTTAAGGAAACTCAGTTGTCATGTGGTTGTTTGGCACATGCAAGTCTGATGGGGACAGGCAATACAGAAGAAGCCTAACAGCTCATTAAAGTGGGCACCCGATTTGCACAACCAAGGGTTTTGATGGGAGAAGGAATCAATAGCAACTATCTATTTTGGACTTTGCTGCAGGAAAATAAGCATTGAGGACAACTGTGTCTGTATTTCTTCATAGAGGAAAGTTGTACCAATAGACCACTGGTGGCATTTTTAGGCTACCAATTAGGTGAGGAGCTCAGCCACTGTGATCCTTTGATGTCTCTGTTGATGTCAAACAAATTATGAGTACACTTTGGTCAGGTAATTTCTGTAGTTTGTAAAATCTTATCTACTACAGTAGATCAAAGGGAAACATGTTTGCACCATTACTGAAAATTTATGCTTTCTTAGGTAAGGATTATACATTATTATATAAGATATTATTTTCTGTCAGCCAAACATATGCTAGCACAATGATAGCTGTTCAGCTTTCTGTGGTTTTACTGAAGTACTGATTTTTAGTTGGAACTTTTTTATTTTACTCGGAAATATTTACTACCTAATGCATGGAAATATTTATCTCTAAGAAAAGGAAATATAGTGAGGTAATTAGTAGATAGTGAATTTTTTGCTGTCCATTTAAAAAATTATGCCTTATCACTCAGTAGGCTTGAGACACAATTTGAGAGATTAAGAGAGATTAGGAGGCCTCCTAAGAGTGACTTAGGGTATATGAACACTGACAAGCATACCCCTCATTACTACAGCTTTAATGTTTGCCATTTTCTTCCTTTATCAAACCCTAGCATACTCTCAGAGGTGCAAATTTGTTGAGCACAATTATTGGTTTGCAGTAACGTTTTTTCCCCTCTCCATCTGTACTATCTTATATTTGTTGCCATAAGCAACAGTCCTTTGAATTGCTGTATTTATAAAGCTTTAAAATAGGACAGATCAGAGCACAGAGTTTTTGTAACAGGCAATTCTTCTCTGATCTCTTGACAAAAAAAAAAAAAAAAAAGGCCTTTGGGAAGATATGTTCCCTCACCTGGATTTACAGTAATCTTTATTCCTCCAGAAGCCCAGAGTTTGTTTGCCTCTTCAAGGACAACCTTTATAAAACTGGCAAAAGGAGGAGGCCGTGTGTCAAAACTGATTAAATGTGTCAGATGTGATAATCTATTGCAGAGGTCTTTCTAGCCCTGTATTCTCAAAATCCATTTTGAAATGTGGGAAACTTGGCTTTCTTTCTCAGGCTAAGCAAGTTGCAGTCTTGTCAGAATTCTTGTAACTTCAAACTCAGATGGTATCAATGCAAGATCACCTTCCATGTACATTTTAGGAAATTATTTCTATTTCCCTGAAATATTGAAGTTGCAGAGTGTGAATAAGCATCCAGTTTCATTGGTTTGTTTAAAAAGGAGTTAAAGAACAGCTGAATTTTCACTGGTGGTTGTGTGGTTGTTTTTTATGTTATTCAACTATTATACAGCAAAAACTGAATTTATGACAGCTTTTGGAGAGTTTCTAATGAAATTCCTCTGCTTTTCATACCTCTTCAGATGTGGACCACAAGGTGCAAAAACAACAGTAGTTGTTACAAGATGTTAAACCAACTGTGTTTATCTAGAGGACAATTTTCTAGAAATTAGCATCCATCTCCTGACTGGAGATATAATTCAGGAGGAAATAAACATCTCAATATAGTCAGAAAAAAACAACTTTACTGATTGTATAATGTGCAGGGAATATGATTATCATGAAATATCTCCAGAAACTCTATTTATGACATCATGATATATTTATATCTTTACCCTTTCATTACTTTTTTTGAGAAATATTATTTCAACATGAGCAGTACATGCAAATATGAATTTGAAATGTTAAGGTTCATAATTACATCTTTAATATAGTTATATTAAAAATAACTTTTGGAACATTAATATATGTGTAATTTTCTTTAACAGCTTGATTGCATGAAAGTGCTTTTATTTACCTTGTCCTGGAATGATAATTTGAATTGAATTAAACACACTGATGTCCATCCAAATTACAAGAGAATCAAACTGTTAAGAAATGGTTAAGAGACTGTGAATTATCCCCTTCATAAATGATAAATTGCTAATTTTTATTTTTGGTAGGTTAAGTTTATTCAGCCTTTGTAAAATGTTACACCTATTCAATACAATGAAAAAAAAATAGTGTAGTATTTCAAAAGAGTTTTTAAAATTACTGTAAGGGACAATGAATTCAGCTATTTTTTTTCAGAGATTCTGTGTCTAAAAGAAGACCTTAGATGAGTGATCATGTTATCTGTAATTGCTTCTTGTTTTATTTTGCAAGTAGCTAATCCTTTTTCTGATACAGCAGTTTTTCTTTGTCATTCAGAGGAACTCATAACTTGGATGCTTAGTAAAATCAAATCAAATAACAGTTATGAAGCTTGGCTGCTCCCCAGTCTCGTTCTCTCAAAATAAGGCATCTTTAAAAGTAAAAGAACAATAATAAAGACAAAAAGGAACAAATAATAAAAGAGATTGAGCTAAACGGCATTTGGAGGGGTAGGATTAGGAAGTGGCTACAGGTGCAGTTGAGTTGCCAAGTCTAACAGGAAGGGGCTTGTGAGCAACTGAGGGGAAGATGCAGGTGGAAAAGCTCATTACCACGTTGCTACTGCTGGAAGAGTATGTTTGAGTCATCCGTTAAAAATAGTGAGGATAGAAAGGCTTCAAAGTAAGCTTTGTCTTAACATTCGTCTAATGCATTTTTTTGCTGAGGAAGGAGGGGAAGAGGGAGAGGTCTGCTTGTCGTTCGTCTGAATGTGCAAGGACTGGAGATGTGTACAACTGAGGGAGCAGTTCCTGCCGCAGGCAGCTCCTTACTCTGCAAGGCTGTCTTGGAAATACAGGTTTTGGCATGTGAGCCATGCTTAAGGAGTTTTCTTCCTTCCCCAGAGCATATGGGGCAGTGGTTTGGTTTCTGAGGAAATTAAGATTTGGTCATCTTCCTATGCTGTTTATGAGTAGAGTGTATAGGTATGCAGGGAAGGATTTTTGCAGGAGTATATGGGACATATGTGGTACTTCCCAAAAGATGCACAACTTGGGAAAAAAATTCTCTCATTCCTTCTGCTGCTGTTCACGTCTGAATTACTTAAAATTATGCTCTATTCCATGAGCTAAAATAGAACATTTTCTATCATCCTGCTTGATTTTTCTAAGCACGGTATTGCCACTTATCAATGGGAATTTTTAAGGGCTTAGCATTTTCCACTACAACTGATCCAACTGGTCAAATATCAATATAATCGTTTATCCATCTGCAAACTTATGGTCACCTGCTCAAGTACAAACATAAATAAATTTTATCAACATGGACCTCAGAGCTGAGATACTCTTGCTGCACCTTTTGATACCGTGACAAACTACTTCAAATTAGCTCAAAAATACCGACATAGTACTGCAGTCTGGAGCAATCTAGACAAAACCAGTAGCAAGTTTCTCAGAAATTTCATGTTTTGCACTTAAGCAGTTCTGAAAACATTAGCTTATGCTAAACTGAGGTTATTTTCCATTGACAAAAGATAGTATAAGCAATGCTCTTACCTATTGAGCTTTTGTTTTCTTTGATTTGTTGATTGAATTCCTCTATAATGTTCCATACTTCTTTTTCTTCCACCCTCTTTCCCAAAGCCCTTTTTTCAGGGACTATTTTTAAGATAGTAATCATCCTATGGCCAGTTCATCCCCCATTATGGCTACTCTTGCAGTCTCTAAAGAGATGGAATAACAGCACAAAGTCTTCTTTCTCAGACACATTATGCATCATTCTCTGCACCAATATGGACATACTGGACTGTGTATAAACTGGTAAAATAAACAATGGGGGAGAATATTCTATAAAATGGATTCAGATTGGGGTGGTTTTGTGTGTTTGACAAGGAAATATTTGTATATGAGAGCAAATGTCATGCATGGGGAGTTGCAGAACTCAACCTTGCTTTGGGCAATACTGTTCCACATGTATATGCACTTTATGACTCTTTTTGGCTGAATATATTTCTAGAAATTGTAAAACCTTTTGATCCAACCTCTGTTAGATAACAATTTGAGAGAGTTGCTCTGTCAATAAGTGTTTTGAAAAGGCAAAATAGAGTTACTTTTCAATTGGAAAGATAGAGTGAGATGGAACTTGGGAATCTGGCATTTGAACTATTGATTGTAGTATTCCTCAACGTGAGAGGCAGTCAGCATGAAGCACTTAAAATATCTGATATTGCACTGTAGACTAGGACAGACTAAAAAGGCTTTCCTGATTTTTCGCTGGCAATGTTGGTTCAGTTTAAGTCACCTGAATAACATTTTTGTAAACCTTTGCAGACCATCAGGGTACTGTAACAATAGTAAGAAGGTTAAGAAAGATTCCATCTCTTTTCCTAGTGAAAGAATAAGAACTTGAATGTATTCCCAGAGAGGAAACCTATAATGAGCCGTATAGTCGGTTATTTTATTTTTTTTTTTTAACTTCCAAGAAACTGGGGAGGAAGGGTTGTAAAATACCCTCTTTTTCTTTCAGACATTCAAATAGAGCATCTTTCTAACAGTCAGCTCAGTTGAAATCCAGTGGAACATAAAAATTTAATCACATTTTGGTACCTCTGAACATCTTACCCTTCTATTCCTGCATGTGCCTTTCTAGATTTTTGAAAGTTTGGCATCTAGGCTTTGTGCCCAGATGAATAAGAGTTGGTAAATTGTTTGTACTTCTATCCTGAAAACCATGATCTGTTCTGCAAGTAAAGTTAACATTATGAAGTTCCATTCCATCTTCTCTATGACAAAGAGTCCATGCTCTGTTCAGGCTGGTTGTTTATTACACTACATGGAGCTTTAAAAGTCAAAAGGGGATACTCTTTCTTAAAACTGCCTAAGTACTGTTCTGTGTATACTGAAAAAGTATCCTGCAAAATAGACTCTGAAGTATTAATTTCTTGTAATGATACAATTTTGCTTGACCTTTTTTAGGGGAAATTTATTTTAATCAGAAATGCACCATTATACCACTATCTATGTGAAAACCTGTCTAACTCACCAAGGACAAACCCTTGGTTGTGCAAAACAAAATTGAATAAAAATATCTGATAAATATTCCTACCAATCTGATTCAGCCCCAACTGAATTCCATTTCTTATCCATCCCTTCATCTTGCAGTCAAAGTGAGCTCTGTTGAGGGAGCTCAGCTGCATCTGGTATTAAAGCATTTCCTGCTTCAGTAGCATTCCCCCTGCTTTAGCTGCCTTTTTTTTTTTCTCATGCATTTATACTGTGAATCAAGGCTTTGTTCCATTAATGCATTGCCATGAAAAAAGACTCCTAATACTATTATGGTGCTGCTGTTTAATGCAGAGGTCACTGCAATATGTGGGAAGTCCAGCCAATAATCTAAGACTTACTGTTCTAGGCATTGCACATATATATATATATATATTTTTTTTTAAAAACAAACAACAAGCTATTCCCATTATGAAGAATTGTTAAAAGGAATGCAGTCATTAAATTAATCCTTAAAAAACTGTGATCCATTCCCCCTCCAGCAAACCCAGCATGTATCACCCTCACTTGACAGAAACAAAATGTGTGTCTTTTGAACACATAGACACACCAACTGGTTCTGTACAGCCCTCTGGGTAGTTAAAGGAAGGTGAAATGAATTAATAATTGTGTTGTGATCAGCACAATTAGGATTTCTGACCTCCTTTTGCATGTCTGGTACTCATAGAGAGTGAGTCATTGGCAAACTAAACTGTGCAGTTTATTTGCAGATTGTGTAAGCACGAGCAATTTGAGAAAGGAAAAAGTAGGAAAATTATTAATCATCCTTCACTGCAGATCCCTCTGCTGGTGATGGAATGCAAACTCCTCCTGCATCTGTAAAGCTTGCTAACCTGAGTCTAAAGACACTGAAAAAACCAGGACTGTCCTATGGCAGTGGACTGTCACATCACTACCAATATCAGTGCAGTTTTGCACAGGCAAAATTGCAATGTAGTTATACCCAGGTTTCATGTGGAGAGGCATTGTGACTTCATATATATGCATGCAACTAACTTAACATACTGAAGGAACAGTTAAAATGGAGTGACAAGGACTCCTTTATAGGATTGAAATAGCTGGGATTTGGAGAAGCACAGGTTGTGTAGATGCTCTGTAGAATGTAAAGGGCCCATGAGGACACTGCATATGAAATCGAATTTTGGAGAAACAGTTTTAATCAGGGTGATTGAAAAAAGACAAATTGCTGATTTTTTGGTTCTTCAGGAGTTTTTGTGTTTTGGTTTTTTTTTAAAGTACATTGATATTTAGTTGGGAAATTTATAATTTCTTTCAAATCTTATGATTACTTTGAAAACCATTTTAACTTTCTCAATATGCTTGTATGAAACTACTAAATGTAGCTGAGTTCCAAAACATGGGTGGACAAATGCACAACACAGATTCTTCTGTGGTTTTTTTACATCAGCAAGGATCACAACCCAAAAATGCATAGGACGTCTCTGTCAAGATAGTTGCAAAGAGGCTACACTTGCTTGTTGAGCTGCTGAACAACTTCTGACATTAGGAACAGCCTTGCAAACGCCTTCCTCCTTATTGTATATCAATCCCTTGGCTTTTGATTACAGTCCTAATAGCTTCCACTTCTGTATTGCCAATGAAATTGTCACTTACAGTACTTCAGTTCATCTCCCTGTATGGAATGACACATCAGTGAAGTGGTTTCAAAAGATACGATACCAGTTCAATATTTTACATTCAAAATCCTTTATTCACCAGGATTTCTGTATTCTAATGTTTCGGATCTCAAGATACTGTGTGGTTTTCAATAGTTTTTTGCCCATCACAAGTTGAAACTTGTCAACTGTATCTTTTTTGTCTTCAGAATGGAAGAAAGTATTGGGGGGAAATGTAACTACAGAAAAAGAGATTTTAATTTTGATAGTGAGCAAATAAGAGGTAGGAAAGATAACTACTTATATGGATAAGGATGACTGGCTGTAGGTCAGTAATTCAACCTCACATGTTGCCATAGGTGGACCTTTGGGAACTGAAGTAGAAGATCAGCCCTCCTACCATGGCAGCAGTTCTATGACTTGGATCTTCTTTGACCTTCTTGGTTTTGATGTCTATTGCGATGCAATACTAGGTACATTTAAAATTGCTGAAGAACATTCTTTCTGATAATTATTCTTGAGAAAAAAAATCTTCCCAGAGACAAATTGTGTTACTGGAGCACAACTGAGGATAATGGGGATGTAAGGAAACTCTGCTTATTGTTGCAATCAGATCTGGTAAATCACACAGGTTGCCGTATAATTTTTTATTGGCTTGGCCAACCTTAATGCACCATGCTTATTGATTCTGGGGCTCAGTAAAGGTACTGCACAATAGTAATTCTGAGCAATGTGTAGGAAGACTCTTATGAGTTTAATAAGCAGGATACTGGTATCTATGTTTCTTGTCCTGATGTGGTTGGTTTGAAAGTTTTGGCAGAGGTTGTAATCAGCAGAACAGTAGATACATGTTACAGTCAGGCCTGGTTTAGAGGTTTGACTGGATTGTTCATCCAGTATTCCAGAATTCCAATTGAAAATCTGCTTTTACAGGAAGCCACAAAATGTTCAGCCATGTAACAGGACTAATTTTTACCAGCCTAGTGATGAAAACAAAATCAGATGACAGAAAATCATGGTGATGGTATTTGGTGAAATTCTGTTTTACCAAGTTGTATGCAATTGTAATAGCAATTTCTTCATAAAAGCAATTTGCAATGAAAACTAATTGTGCGCAGTGATGTCATGAGGTGATGTTTTGTATGAAGAGTGCATTAAAAATCTTTGTGACTCATTCTGGTTGAAAATGCAAAATCAGGCTCACAGTTTTATTTCTTTAGGCTACTCAGAAAAAAATTCTAGGAAGCTATTTAGAAACCCATCAAGTGATATTTTTTTCTTGGACAGAAAGCCAGTAGTCATTGTAGCTGTATGACAAATAAATGCTTTTTTTTCTTTTTTGTTTTCCTGTTAAAATTATTTTAAAATAACATCTATTGTGTCTACTTCTTAGGAAAACTTATCCATTTTTAGTGCTGACACATTTTTAAGTACCGACTGAAGTGGTTTGATTGCTTGAGGCCAGAAGCCTAATTGAAAAATGATTAGTAATATTAATCCAGCATTCAGTGTAGTGATTTGAATTTTCATGACAAGCTCTTATTTCTTCAAGTCTTTACACTTGACTCATCACTCTGTTTTTAACTTTTTGATAAGAGAAGTCTATGTCAGTGTAAATGAAGGTTCCTCCCATGTGAAGATTCCTTTCTAAATCACAGGTTTGGATTTATGGATGGACAGTCTGACCAGTCAAGCCATGCCTATAATGGGGCATAATGAGAAGTTTTGTGTGCCAGCATATTTAAGTGAAAGACACCATTTAGTGATGGATCCTGTATGACAGTCAGATGCTAAACACCTAAACAGACATGATTTGTCAAGAAAGTCCAGAACACAAAATGCATTTACCAAGAGCACACAGATCTACGCATTTGATGTTTGTATTACAAGTGACTGCTACAACAGAGAGTAATCCAGGTGCTGGAGAACTTAGATACAGTATTGTTCTGGTATTTTGAGTTCAGTAAACTAGAATAAAAGTATCTCTGAACTGATGTCTTCTGTAATGTAGCAGACAGGAGCCAATATTACCAATCAACAGTTCTGACCGCAAAGGAACAAAGTCAACACATTCAGACATTCAGCCAACATTATATAGAGACAGTGCCAAAGACATTAATTGCTAATTTTCCCAGTGCATTTATTAATCACTTCCTCAAGAGCTTATGTTAAAAAAACCCTCTGAATTACCCATCACTGAATATGTTATTTTATAAATATTACTGCATTTTAAGTAGAAGGACTTTAGAGACACAGAGTTAACAAGAAGAGAACTTGAAAAGTGAATAGCAACAAAGTTCCAAATAGGAGAAAATTTTTTCTAGAAGGTTAGGAAGTATGTTTGTGTGGGTTGGGAAAATTAAAACAGAAAATACTCTGTACTTGTTCAGAGAATTTGTTGAATTTTCTCGTACCAAGAACTCATTTCTCTGTCACAGTAGTTAGTTAACTAAAAAATGGAAAAAGGCAAGGGCCATCTGAAGAAACAGCCTCATGATGTTTTGAGGATGGTTTTCCATCCTAAGGTTATTTGTCATTATGCAAAATTTACCGAGTGACCTGTCAAAATTACTATGGATATACTTAGGGTACTGCCAGTTTTTTTACTAAATCTTCATTAGGAATGGGAGTCATGCACCACGTAGCATCAGCATGTCATTATAAGCTCAAACAATAAAAGTTTTTTGCAGCATGTCATGAAGATTCATGTGCTGAGGGTATTTTCTGAATTCTGTGGGACTTCTATGAGATTGACTAGCCCAGAGACACTAAAAATCACCTGTTCTTGGGAAAACTTGTTAACTAATTTTTCCTACATTCCACAACCATTAAGTTAGAACTCTGATTTACATCTCATTTTAAGAGTCCCCATTGAAAGTTAGTGCTTTTAATGCCTTCCAGAATATTGAAACTCTGATTCCTGGATACTTGGCCCTAATTATGGTAAACAATATAAAATACAGAACACCTGAAAAGGTTTACCCTTGCTTGCCTTAGAATGAGACCTTAAAGAGAACTTCATAAATAATAAATAATTAAAACAATGCTAATTCCTCAAACCAATAAAAGGAAGATTCACAAAAATGAAGTAGAAAAAGGGCTAATAATGTGCCAGAGCAAATTTACTGAAAATTGCAGATTAACTCTGGTGGATTTCTTGGGGCATTTTTAGATGAATTTAACAATGGTATTGCAAGATGGTTTTGACTTCTTTGTCTCTTAATATATGCATCAGTCAGATTTTTCAGCATTCTCTATATGTAAAAAATGTAAAAAAACCCTTATATATTGTGCAGATTGTTTTGTATATACTGGAAGGCTGAAAAAAATAAATCCATCAAAAAATAAGGAATGGAAATGCATCTCTTCATAAAGTTGCATTAAAACTTCCCTTTTTTCTCGTATGGAAAACTTTTGATATCATAGAAATAACAGTATATAAGACTGTTAATATTCTTACTTATGATGATTAATGTTAACTTCATTTTTCATCTTTTGTCCCATTAGTTTTATCTTTTAACATCTGGTTGTACATTTAAATTATCATTACTACTCAATAAATAACTTTGAAAGTCATGGCAGAAGTATTTTGGAAGGGTTTCATTTTCGCCTACAGAATACTCTAACTAACTTTCTTTGTTTGTTGTTAAATATGAAATGTTTAACTTTTGGTATAAATGATGCGCAGGTTCTTTTTCTACTCATCAGTTGTGGGTGTTTTCATAGAACTCAAAATAACTTTACTCTTAGAGCAGCAGATCTCTTTGTCCTTTCTGCATGTTTCATACCACTAGATGCCTTCTTCTGCTTTTTTTTTACCATCACTAGGTACTCTGTTCCGTTTGCTTCATCCATTTATGCATGATTTTGGACTTGGAAGAAGTGATAAATGCTGTCTCTTCTTTATCACTCAGCTCTTAAGTTGTTCTGACAGCAGAAACTGCTGTTCCAGTTAGAGCAGGTTCATTAGGTCATCAGAAAGCATTATCAGGAGCACCTTTTCACCTCCAGCCTTACTGCACTAAATGCTGTTGCATCAAATTATTCCATTCATTAATTGGTCTAAGGCAACATCCACCAGAGCTTGTAATAGCACATAGAAGTATTCTGTCACAGTGGATGTTGAAATTATTACCTCTCATTTGCAATTCAATGAAACTGCCATTTTTTCCTCGCAGTTCTGCCTCTTTTTGCCATATGTTCTTCTCAATACAAGCATTTGGGCAGCACTTTTAGTATCCCTCATTCACCTCATCTCTCTTCTGTTGCTTACTGTGGAGCAGGCTTTCTACAGCTACAGCTCCCTGATTGCTGCCTGTGACTGCTTTCCCTTTTTGTTTTCCCTGATGATGGATGTTCTCCAGCAACGTAAGCTACGCCATTATGCAGCTCATATTTTTTGTTACATTTGTACAATTTGCAGCTGTAGTTGAATGTTACATAAATGATTAATTAGCACTTATTACTGTTTTACATTTCCTAAGAACTGCACAAACTAACTAATCAAGCAGTCAATAAATGAATTAAGCAAAAAACAGCACACAGTTACAGGAATTGTGCTCTCTCTTTGATATTCTCTTGCATACTGGTATGATCTGAAGTTTATAATAAAAAAAAAACTATGTGTAAAAATTCTCCTGATTAGGTGATTTTTTTTCAATTTTGTCACAGTACAATATAATTGAAAACCAGTGCTTGTGTAGTTAGATGTAATAAACCTGATTACATTGTGTGGGTTTTTTAAAAAGCTCTTTACATCCACATGTGTTCCCATTCAAATCAACAGCAATATTGGCAGGCAGTGTGAGCAGCAATAGGCCAGCAGCAAACTCTGGGGGCTAATGTACCACATTCATGATTCCATAAAATTGTCTTGATATGCCCTGCTTATTAGCACAAAATAAGGAAAAATATTTGTAGGGTCAAGCTGACGGTATTGTCTGGTTTGTTATTTTGTTTTTTTAAGAAAAAATAATAAATAATTCACAGATAATAAAGCTAAACTTTGTACAATGTAATTCTTCATTTGCTTAGGTGTGCATCAGGAACTTATACTTGCCATAATTTAAGCCTGGGACATGTAAGGCTATTTTGTACACTTTGGAATCAGCTCTGTTGACAAGGTAGTTTGAACTTGCTTAGGTCTTTTGTTCTCTGCCTGACAAGATATAAAAGTACATGGTTTACACTGATTAGGAAAAAAGAGGAAAAAAAAAGAAAAAATAAAAAGAGGCAATTTCTCTACCAACAAAAGGAATGCTTATCTGTGCAGGACATAATCCCTACTGTGCCTTGACTAACAAAGACAGTTTAGTTCTGTGGGAATTCATGCAGGAGTAAACTTTCCTCACTTTGCACCCAGTATAACATGATGGAAAGATAATGAACTTTCTGTTGACACCTTTTTCCTTTTTTTCCACATCAAGTGTAATACCCAGAGCCTTGTTCAGGAGGTTTGAAGGTTCAAGTTTATGTACTGTGAATGGATGATGACTGAACATAAAAAATTGTGCAGTGTAGGTGGAAACTATTACCTAGCCAGATGTTTTAACTGCAGGGAAAACCTCTGTCGTATATACCACTGTGATGTTTAGCTTTGGCTCCAGTGCAAGTGTGGAAGGACATGGACCACATGAAGGAAAAGAGAGAGAGAGACATTTTTTCACCAGGAAACAGTAAAGAGAAATAAATGTCCTCTTAAATATTTTGACACATGGTCTGTCACACAGATTGATTTGTGTTACTAGAAATGTAATCGTTATGAAAAAATATTATTAGATTATCAAAGTATCTCCCTGTTTGCAGATTCCTAATAGTGCTGCACAAGTAGAGTTCTTTACTACACAGTGCATTTTCAAACAACTCTGTAATTGAGAGTTTCTTCCTGCAACAGCTGGATGCCATTTTTTAACATGTTCAGTATCAAAAACTACTCAAATGCCTCATGATTGCTATTCAGGCTGGAAGAAGTCTTTCAGCATTTCAAAGCAAAGGGAATTTTGATGATTTCATGCAATAAAATAATGAGCTGGACATCTTTAAGGGTCACATGCAGGTTCTGCAGTATATTCTCTGAAATTGTCTACTCTCCACTGTGTACCAGGAAAAACAATAAGCCTTGTCTATTGTTTTCTGTCTTCTACTGCCCATCATGCTATTTTGGGGAAGAGAGATGAAAACTTAGAGTGGTCTAAAAGCACAGTATTTCTTGAAGTGCTACTGACTAGATGTGTTCCCAAAAGTGAGGATGAATTGATGCAATGTAAAGGCTGTGTGAGAAGTATGGAGACCACGGTCATTTGGGAAGGACTATTATACATTTCTGGAAACATTACTTGAGGTACACAGGTTTTTGAACCTATGTTTTGTTACAACCGCTTCTATGATGTACATGTATTTTAGTCATAAATTTCATGGGATGTATAAGATTATGTGAAAGAAAAAGATTGTAGTTGATTTTTATGTAACATTTCACTTGACTATGCAGATGCAATGCAGGGACTTCCATCATATATGTGGTGTGAATAAATATTTCTCTCTATTCATAGGTATCCAATGGTAAGGGGTAATTTGATTTATGGGTCTCTGTACTGTGCTTCACACTGAAATTATTTTATATATCATAATCATGGGCTAAAATTTTCTTTCATGTTTCCTTCCTTCCTTCCTTCCTTCCTTCCTTCCTTCCTTCCTTCCTTCCTTCCTTCCTTCCTTCCTTCCTTCCTTCCTTCCTTCCTTCCTTCCTTCCTTCCTTCCTTCCTTCCTTCCTTCCTTCCTTCCTTCCTTCCTTCCTTCCTTCCTTCCTCCCTCCCTTCGGACCAGCTGACGGGGCTGTTAACATGCTAACAAATTTAATAAAACTTTTTTACGTGTTTTGTTCCATTGCTCATGCCATTGATGCAGTTGAAAGTGGGCTGATGGTGCGTGCATGCCCCGTGCCCACTTGCAAGCTCTTTGTGTCCCTCTTTGCCCAGCAACTGCAGTGCTGTTTGGGTTATCTGCTTGGCCCTTCCTCCACACTCAGTGTGAGGCAAGAGTTTCAGCTCACTGGAAGTACTTTTGCCAGCCAGATGGAAGAAAGGCAGGCTGAGGGATTCGACAGGAGTAATGCAGCAGCTGTAAGGAGTGAGAGTGGCCATAGGTGTTGCCTGTGGCCTTCCTTTCCTTGCTCTCTCACTTGTTGCAATCTGATTTTTTGCTTTTTCTCATCCCTTTAGCACATCCCTGTTATTTTTAGGGTTTTTTTACTATTTCTGTTTAAAGTGCATTCTTGGGGTGGTGACGATACAGAAAATTGTGGACTTACATGTTTGGTGGGTTTTAATTTTATTTTTTTTTTAAATTTGCCTCTGTTAGTAGTTTTCTGTCTGCTTTAGAGCCAAATTTTTCACACACATAGCGTGCAAATATCACAGTGGGGCAGTCTTGGGTGAGGAGCTGTGGAAGCTTCTTATTAAGAAATGGGTTTGGAAATATGAAGGCTTTATATAACTGATTCTTTCAGTTACAATGAAAAGCAAATTAAAACCATTTACCTCCAACTAGAATAGACTGCAGAGCTTCCCACTGGTGCTGTTGCAGGAATATTTCATAGAGAATATTTTATTCCTCCTGTGGATTGATGTTGAGGAAAGCCTATGCTTGGGATTTTTCCTTTATCTCATGTGCAGCCTTATAACTCAGCTTCAAAAGCAATTAATATTTATGAAGTTGGGCTGAGAATAATACAACTGCAGTGAGACAGTGAAATGTCTGCCATTCACACACTGCTGTATAGTGGTATAAATACATATTTAAGTTTGAATTAATTAAGTTCTATTTAATCCTTTCTCTGTGGGCTTGTAAACAGCAGCTCCTATCAATTCTAGTGTACATTGTTGGCAAGTGACATGTGCTGTCAGCATAATTTTAGACACATTTCATTTCTTCCATTGCACTTATCACTAATACAGAACTTCAAATTTCTCTCATTGGTGTGTCAGCTGCTAAAATCAGAAGGTTTTTCCAATATATAATTTTTTTTTGCTTTGGATGCAGAAACAATGGAATGCCAGTAGTGATTCTCTAGTGACTTCCTAAAGCAGCGTAATTAAAAATCACACTTTGCAGAGCCCTTTAATTGGCATTGATTTTAATCCTTCAGGTTAACTTCTTTTCAGTTTAGAGTGAAGTACAGTCAAAAGACCGTGTCTCTATAATTGGTGGCAAATACAATCAGGCTAGAAGTGCTCATCTTCTCAGCCTGCCTTCCCCAGCAGGATGATGGAAGATATGAGCAGCTTATTATTGGCGACCTGGTGCTTCAGTTGTCTTGGGGAAAATAAGTGGTTTGCTCTGAGTAGGAACAAAATCTTAATGTGTTATTGTTACTGTAGATCAGGAGCTGAGCTGTAGACACTGAAGTATTGCATTAATATTTGCTGTGCTTGGATTAGCTGAATTGGCAGTGTATTTAAGTAGGAACTTGGGCTTTCTTATTATTTACTTAATTATATTTGTAATTTACTGTGGCTGAGTACTCAGCATGATTTTTAATTGTCTGAGGGAGACTCTTAATTTTACAAATGAGGTTCAATAAATGTGTGTGATATTGCAGTCTTGGCTTTATGGGAAGAAGACTGAGTTTTCTGCTCATTGCCAAGCTTTTTGGTATTCCCATTGCTACTACACTAGTGTGGTTGTAATTAAATTTTTAGAAGTTCATTCGTCTGTAGTTACTAGGCAGCCCTAATTTCTGTAATTATTATTTTTATTATTATTTTGCAATAATTTGGGTAGCAAATATATGAGGTTCCTGCCCAGTGCTTAAAAAGTAAAAAATTGTTGATGGTAATGGCTTAATGTGTATTAAATCATGATCTTAAAGAGACTTCTTCTGAACATCAGAGGTTATCTGTCATTTGTCACCCTAGGTGCACACCCTCGTTGAAAGGGTGCAGTCCATATAAAGCCCCTCTAAGTACACATTTGTAATGGAACAAAATTGTGTTTTTAATGTAGGTTAATATCTTGATATTGTGTACAGAAAAATGGATACTCATGCACTTTCTCTATGAATTACTGAATAAAAATATAAGAAGTGATGGAAAAAAGTGAAAAAAATATCAGGTAAAAATTTCATCCATTTCCTTTACAGTATATATTTGTTAATTAAAAATTATGCATACCAGCAGAACCCCAGAAATGTAAAGACACATCATGTAGACGTGAAATCAAATTGTTTAGTCTGTAATAAAACACTTGAAGACCTGCCCTTCATTTCTGCATTGAAATTTAATTTAATGATAATGGTCACACTGTGAATTGGTGTTCTGCACAGAAATGGTACAGATATGATTAGTCTATTTCTCAGTCTTGCAGATTCACAGAATAGTTTATGTAGTAAGGAATTACAGGCAGTTATGCTGAGTGTCTTGTTCAACTGAGTATTCAGTAGCTCCCAGGATGGAGATGCCACAGCCTCCCTAGGCACCTCTTCTGGGTTATTATTCTTTGCTCCGCTTCTTTGCCACACTTTTTCCCAGGTTTCTTCTTGACCAAATCTAGCTAAAACCACATAAAAAAATTATAAAAATGGCTGCAACAGCAATCTCCAAAGTATTTTTGTCCCATGCCTTTTTTCATGCATCAGAGATCAAAAGAAATAATATAAGAACATGGCAAATACATTGTCTTAGCCTCCAGATGTCTTGAACTTTGGGTCTTTCTGAGCTAGATGTTTCTAAATATTTGTAGTTACCTAAATTGAGGGGATTTAATTTTCCCACACTTTTCCAGACATCTCCTGAAGGCATGATTTGATGTCCATGACCTCCTGCAGCGGGTGTTCCACAGCACAACTGCATGTTGCAGAAAAGGCCACTCCTCTTTGTTTATTTGTTCAGCTTTCTTTCTTTTCATGGTGTGACTCTTAACCAGCTTGATTTAATGTCCTACGGTTCTTGCATTGGACAGAATGAGGAAAAAAAATTGAAAGAAATAACTTTATTAACCATCTCCATGCCAGTCATCCTTTTCATAATCTTCCATGATTCAATTTTCTCTTTTTTTTATAGTGTTACCCTATTCATTTATACCTCACGCAGAAGTTATTCTGTACGTTCCACCTTCATCTTGCTTTTTTTGTGAACCTTTTCTGGTTGTACCTCTCTGATTAAATAAAAAATATGGAAAGTGGGCAAAGAAAGATAGCATGCATTGACATGCACAAATAAGAAAGACCACAAGCAAAATGGATGAAGAATTAAAGAAATTTTAAAACTACTGAACAAATGTTGATTCAGTTTGGGCTGTTGATGTGGATAGTACCATGTGTTTGCACAGAATCTGAAGCACACTAGTTCATCGCCATCTCTGAAAACTCTAACATGTATATACTTACACATTTGCAGAAAATTCCTCTCAGATTTTATCTTTTTTACACATTAGGCAGTATCTTACAGTGTGCTTAATACTTGTATGATGCAGGTGATACCTTTACATTGCCTGCCTTCGGTGTCTCTGTCATCACTAAATATACCTGACAGGTTAAAATTTCTCTCATCCAAGCAAATGCTGTCAGCTGAGAGAAACCCATCTGAGCCCAGCTTCAGCAAGGTTCTCAAAACAAATCTTCAAACATGGGAGTTTTAATGGGTACAGAGAAGTCTTGTAAAAAAAAATCCTCCTAAAAATCTGGAGGATTTTTTCCTTTAGAGATTTATGTTTGTAAGCTCCCTAAGGAGATGTTATAAGAAAAAATCAATCCAGTTTACTTGTTACAATTAAATAATATACTCTGTCAATTTTATACTGTCACAGAAAATCTGAAAGGCTTATGGTGTAGTCAATATTGTAGGCAAATTAAAGCCTTCCTCAAAAGAAAACGTGTCAACAGGAAATCTGTGCATTTCTGAAATAATTTAAAAGCAGTTTCTGGTTCTGTACCTCGCTCTTGATCCCACTACCAATCTGATAGTTTATCATCTCCTTTCCCTACTTTGAGCATTTTTTTTTCCTCCCACTTACAACAAAAAAAAAACATGCTCAACCAACCAAGAAAGATTTTGAAAGAGCTTGAAAAGAGCTCATACAGAAAGAGCTCGAAATTTAGTTTTAGAATTAAGATTAAATACTCTAAATATATACCTCAGGACAGAGGCAGACCCTCAAAACTAGCTCTACACAAAATGCTGTGATTGGAGTACCAGTGGAATGTGGTTCTATCCTGGCTTTAATTTCAGACATTCTAAAGCAGTGTCAGAATTTAGTTTATCTTGGAAACAGGACTCATAGTAAATACAAAGACATTTAAAAAAAGAAGGCTGCAGCCATCATCTATTTTAGAGATCAAGAAATTCCCAGAAGTAATCACCTGTTGTGTGTAGGGGCTGTTCCTGTCCTCTTAGTGGTTGCTTGGAAGAATTTCAATCCAAAGTTTGATGTTTTACTAAGATGTGCATCCCACTTCCTAAAAAATTCATTTATGGAAGTTTTTTTGCCTCTGGGAAGTGTGACATCAGACTCTGATTGGTTTGGTCTCTTCTAGTTTTATAAGTTATAGTTTGTTATATTTTCAGGTTATTTTTGCTCTGAAAATTTTTACTTGCTTCTTCTGACAACTAACCCCCAACAGCTAACTGTAGTGTAAAGGTATTTCTTTGAATGAGTATCAAGAGATTAAAATTAACTTAAAAACACATCAGACAAGTTATTGTAGTGATAAATCTTCAGTATAGTCCTAGGCTAGTATCAAAACACCCTTAGCTGTAAATTTATTTTCTTTTATGCTTTACAGTAAAAGTATGATTTGAGATGTTAACTGCAATTACAAGACAAAATATTCACGCTTATTCTGGCTTGTACTTTCAAATTGTTCACATGAAAAAAGACAGAATAAAATAGGCTAGACCTTTAGGTGATGAGAAACAAAACTTGAAATAGTGAGATGACTCATAGAGAACGAATATAGAACACAGAGGAAAGCATTTCTTTCTGTTAGCCTCAGTAAGTAGTACTGGAGAAATAAGAGAGAAAAACATGTATATAATTTTCATTATGAGAGAAAATGGCTTATAAATAAATATTTTTAGCTTATATAATTTTTAGAAAGCATGTATTTTAATGTGCAGTGACTTGCCGTTAGAATTTTGTCCACTACCCACTGAATGCTGATGGGGGAAGCACCATGTATACAGCTGGCTGGTTCAGGTTTTCTCACAATTCTCCTCTGCTTTTCCAGACACAAGCAGCAGGGTTCCATGGTGTTTATGTAGAATGAGAAAAGGTTGTGGAACAGGGAGAGCGGGGGGAAGGTGAGCTTGCACAGATTACTGAGGCAATTGCATGTAACTAGGATTTGTATCCCTTGGTAAAGGAGCCAGCAAACTCTTCATGCATTGTGCAGGGAGAATAGAAAGTTTCAGATGGCACCACAAATGCAGTACTATACAATCAAAATATTATTTTTTTGTTGCAAGAAGAGGAGTCTGGAACCATTTGCAAATCTTGCCGTGGAACATTGTTATAAAACATCTCAGCATTGCTGGGATTTTTAATGAATACATAGATCCTTGCCATGTTAATAATTTTATCTTGTTTCCGGCTAGCAGTTTTGACTCCTACACTTTTATTATCTTTCAGAAAAGTCAAGCATCAAGTGTTGGAACTGACATCTGAATTAAAGAGTGTGCAAAATATCTCCTCCCTCTTTAACTATTGAAACAAATAAAATGGAAAACTGACTAAAGGAGGTGAGTCCTTTCCTCTTGTTCTCTGATCCTTTTCCTTGATCTCTCTCTGCACTGCTTTAATTCATTTTTCTTCAGCATGCCTCCTGAAAAGGCCAGGAGCCAAACGATTGCAAACTCTCACCTGCTTTAATGGAAATGAAGGTAGCCTAGAAAATTATGCATATCTTTGTACGTACCTAGTTACCCCGGCTGAGGTCTCTGTTAATATTGGGTGTCTTGAATGTTGTGGTGAATGATTTTCCCAGTCTGATGTGAACATAAAAATGCAGCATATAAACTTAGATGTTGAGTGGAGCCCCAGAGAGCTAGAGCTGTGGAGATAGTGTAGAGAATGTAAGAGGAAGGATTGACTTGGCCTAGAGGAATATAACAAAAGGGAGAGATCAGAGGGAAAAATTAGTACAGAAGGGAAACCACAGGGATTGGTTGTAGCATTGGAAGCAACATTGAAAGACGCTCTGGTAGGGAAAGAACTTCCTTTTCCACAGTTTCCACAGATATTTTTAGTTGCTTTTTTTTGTTTGTTTTGGGTTGTTTTAGGTTTTTTTTACACTAAGAGCTGACCTGATAGGACATACTGAAGATAAGCTGAGCTCTAGCCTCTTGAACACAAGTGGAATAGCACTGAAATGTCTACATATAGTGAACTATTGGTATTTCCCAAAGCTAATCATACTGAGACAAATTAAAATCAGTTCCATATCCTGTTTTTTTACTACCACATGGACTTAAACATACATGCTCTAGAAACAGGGAGAGTTTTTACATCTTTTTTAAATGGTGGTCATTCTGCTTTTGATTATAAAACTAACTCTTAGAACTATGATCTATTTGACTCATTACAGTTCAGTTACAAGCAATTTAATTATAATGTTAAATTAATATGTTAATAATATAATTGGTTATGGGTATTTTAGGTTACTCAGGTATGATAATGCGCTTAAATTTGTAAATTTTCCTGAGTGGAGCATGAGTTTAAGATACTCAGTGAAATATTTTACGTCTCAGGAATGCTCTTCGTGTCACTCCAGAGTGATCTTTTTTCATTGTTATCTATCTGTGCCAAAAATTTCAATGAATACCTCACTTTAAAAATATAATTTCTTACAATGAGAATGTTATCTAATTATCCAGCAGCAAAAATCGTCCTGTGTTTTAGTAAATTTACTTTAAGAGGACAAAATAGTAGAGTGCTGAAACATTTCCACAGCTATACAACTGTATCCATGATGATTTATTATATATGATTCTGCATGTTACATATGTAGTATACATATATGTCTTTATACAAGTATTTATTTCTAATGTACATACACACTACAAAAAGTGGTACATTTTCTTTGCAGAATAGGACTAGGAAATAGTGTGTATCTTCTGACAGTGTGAAAAAATTAGATCAGTTCAGGGGACTTTGCCTCAGTTGGGCCTTCTGTAGAATTCTAAAACTGTATGAAAAGGTGACATAAGGTTTGAAGTGGTGTGATTTTCCCCAAGCAAAAGCTGGACTTTTAACTCAGGAATTCATTTTTTACCATAATACATTTGCTTATTACTTACATATATTTATATGCATTTTCATACACACAAAAAGTAGCCACCCTATCCCCTCAGTTCTCAGTGCTTGGGTCAAATTTTTATCTCCAGCATTCCCAGTATTCAGTTCCTTACAGCTCTTCTCAGCTTTGACTTTTGTACCTGTGCACCTCTATGCACCTGGATTTGGGCATGTGTCTTTTTGAAGGGTTGAGGAAATTAAGAATGGTGCAGTAAGAACATTATTACAGCTGTACAGTCACCTCTGCAAAAATTAGGAAATGCCAAAATACAGGTCGTCAGTTCAGATGCATCAGGACAGATGCTTTCTAGCAATGCCATGTACCATTTTTTTGCCTATATTTCTGCTTGAAGTTCACCTGCATATAGGTGTTTCCCTTTTTTAATGATTAAGAAGCAAACTTGTGATTTAGTTATGTGATTAAATTTGATTCTTCTTATGGTGCTTTATGGAGTCCACCTATTCAATGGATCCATCCAGTTTTGGATAGGGTGTTTAATATTTTGGATAGGATATTTAATATTTAGGATCTATATAGACACCTGCACACTCCTGATAGATAAACTCTCTGCATAGTCACAAGAAGCAAAGGCATCACTATTTATAATAGAGATTTTTTTCACTGAGTGTTGAGAGAAGGGCTGTATCAGGATTTTTTGTAGAATGCAGAAGGAAGAGATTTTTTTATTGTAAATACACTGTTAGAACTACACATACAAACCCCCCCCCCCCCCAACATTCATTTTAGATTAACCTGAATGTACAAAATGATAGAAACTAAGTACTCCCATGAAGATATAGATCCTCCTGGGAAGCTTCCTAGCAGTTTATTGCCGTTCTGTAAAGGGAACTTTTTGCATATGGCAAAAAGATGCAAGGTATGGGCAGAAGAAACCTCTTAACAAAGGAAAACAAAAGAAATCATCATGGCATTAAAGAAGGTATATTGATTAGTGATACATTTATTAGAAAGAACAGGGTGTGGTCCACTTATTTTAATAAGGAATATATTGACAATATCACTTAAGAGTTGGACTGGATGGGCTTTGTGGGTCCCTTCCAACTCAGGATATTCTGTGATTCTGTGAATATAATGTTACTCTTTTGGTGTGAATTTTGTTCAAGGGAAATGCAGACAGAACTTAAAGATGCAATTAAATCAAGATATGTTTATCATCGGGGGAAGATGACTAGGCTTTGAAAAAGTCAGATAAAGAGAATCTATATAAAATGTGTTGAGAATGTGAAAGAAACTGAACTTTAATGAGAACAAACAAAAGGAATATAATTGATCTTCTACAGTGAGAATGTATGGAAGTAATTTAAACCTTAAGGTCCTCCTGTCTTATTGGGAGACAGGATAACGGATGTTTTGTATGATCTAATTATGCGGCAGTCTCAGGCTCTTCAAAATATTATTCCTTAGGGGAAAAGGACACAAGACATAGAGAACAAATTACCAGTTAAAAGATATGACAATCTTTGATGCAGTACAAGGGGAAGCATGAGATATTTTACTAATAATCCTGGTGTGAAGGTAGCAGCTGTAATGAGAAAAATTAGAAAATTGCCTCAGGTAAAGTACACTAACAATGCAGAAAAGCTTGGATGAGGCAAAAGTACTGCAATCAAATATAAAGAAAAAAAACACATTTCAAGTGCAAATTGAAAAAAAATTATTATGACTTGCTTGGGGTATTTTAAAGAAAAATTTAGGCAAGACTTATTGCAGCTTGAATAGCAATTCCCTGAGCAGTTATAGAAAGCCTATGAATCAGAGAAAAGAAACTAAACTGACTGTGTTGATAGAGAAGTGATTTGTCTGTCTGTTAGATAAAACAAGACATTTCAAATCAAAATACTAATTTTATATATTCCTACTTCCTTCCCTACTTATAGGACAACGAAACATCAAAATTAAAGGTAGGGACAAGTCTTTTAACTATTTTTGCAGTCCAAGCAAGTTGGAGGTCCAGGGAATATCCATAATGTTTTGGGATGAGCTGGACACTGAAATCTCCTGGACACTTATTAGCTTTCAGTACCTTAGTGACAACAATGATTTCTCAGCTCTGACAAATCATCTATGTAGGCAAAAGGGAAAATGAAGTTATTGAATCATAGAATCACAGAATTACTTGGGTTGAAAAGAACCTTAAATTCATTAAGTTCCAACACCTATTACAAATGTAAAGGAAAGATCAAAAACTGCAAATAAAGAGTTGCTGGGATACAGAATCAAATACCGAATCAAATGTTTCATTACTGCTATAAGTAAGGAAACAATTATTAACAACTAAAAATTATAGAGGCTTATATTTGAGTAAAATTGTCATGAATTTGCTTACATGAGTTAAATATGTAACTGGGAGGAAAAAAGAAAAAATAAAGGTTGATATTTGATATGACTAAGGCTATAGATATTTTTTTCTGTGTCAGTCTGAAAAAAAGTCACTTCATCACAGCTAACAGAAATTTATTTCAGAAATGGATCTTTGATCTCCTGCTTTTTACAGTTGGTGTCATCTAGATATTTATTAGCTGAATTCTAGACAAAGGTGTGGTCCTTCTTCCTATAACATCTAGATTGACCTTTTTTTCCTTGGTGGAAGATGGGCTATTGGTGGAGGAAGTTGACCTAGCTTGCCAGAAGACTGTTTCCTACAGTTGGCTTTAACTTCTGTTAAAATAAAGAAATTTTGTAATCTTCAGATCAGTAGTTTTTTTACAGTCTTTAAAGCATGACTACATTACACCTGCAGGATTCAAACAGAGTAATAAAAAAAGTCTCTATTTTTGCTTTAATGTAAACAATGTCAACAAACAAACAAAACAAAACAACTAAACAACTAAACAAAATCTTTATTTATTTTTAAATAATTACAGTTTATTTAAAGTATTAGTCTATCTATTTCATAGTATTTAAATAACAAAGTAAACAGATTGATAAATTCAGATGAACAGTCTCAGAAAAAGAGAGATAAAGCAACTTCAAGATACCATTTCCTGATTCCCAGACCACATCCCATTGCCTTGATAAATGTGATGTTGCAGAACGTCGGTGAAGAAGTGAGGCTAAATTCTTAAACATCTTGGTCTTTTTTATTTATTCCACTTCTTCTTATTATTAATATGATAGAATGCTAAATGATCCTTTCCTTTTCAAAATACCTGTCCTTGTGACTTTTTTTCCTAGAGTATAAGTCACAGCCAAAATAGACCTGCATGTGAGAGCATGTCTGTTGAGTGACATCCCTGAGGCAAGGGACACTGTGTTAGAGACTGGTGACATTCTTGTGAGGTCTCTCAGAAGATGTCATCCCTAGCTCAGGAACTACCAGAATTATTCTACCTTCCTGTGCTTTTCTATACTTTTCTTTAGGCATCTACTGCCACTGTGGTTTATGCCAGTGGCTCAATGAGCCTTTGAATTCACTCAGAATGGCTCTTTTTGGAAGTGCACACTACTGCAAGCAGGTGCCTGTAAGAAGCTTTCACGGTAGGACAAAAAGTAATGACACCATTAACTCTGAGAAATGGAATATTTCTTGTATTATTATTATTCTCTTCCAGTAAAAAAAAATCAAGTTGAGCACAGTGGGAAACCCAGTTTACTCCCATGGTATAAAATAATACCACTGAAATAATTCACCTTTTAGACAAAAAAGGATGCATGGAACTGGCACTGGTTTTAGGCTGCTGATGCAGGGAGAGATGTCATTCTTTGGTTTGCATTGCACATCATAAGTAGACACAAGCACAATGATAAATATCTCACCATCTCCTGATGGCTTCATGGAATGCGGGACTGCACATTTATCCTCACCCCAGAAAGGGCATAAGAAGCACATCTATCCTTATATGGTCTTCCTTTGTGTTTTTGTGATTATAACAACTACAGCAAAAACATAATAAAAAAATATGATCCAGATAATCTTCTTAGTTCACAGTTGCAGGGATGGAACTGGCACTGTGCAAAATAAAAAGATAAATTTGTCTTTTCTGGATAGTGAAAGTGTGGCCAAGGTATGTTAGCAGCCTCTTCTGACTCACTGGGTAATACAAAATTATGGTCTTCTGAAAGCTTTATTTTATATGAAACTCTGCCATATGGCTACTATTTTAAACTGTTGCTACAATCTGTTTTATTTCTATTGTACAGTTTCTACTTACCTTTTGTTTTCCTGCCTTTTCTTGACAGCTCTTTTAGCTACAGTCTGCATGCTGCAGACACAGTTTAAAAAAGCTGTCTAATGATTTGGGAAAGGGACAGTATAATAGTGGTCACAGTTGGGCCATGGCAAAGAATTCTAATATTCTGGACTTTTATGCTTAAGAGAGACCACAGTCATGTTTGGGTGTATTGATTGTGTTCTCAAGACCAAAGGTAAAAAACCCAAGAAAAATGGTTTAACAAAGTAGAATTCCTCAAGAACAAAATGTGTGAGTATGCATAAGCTTTCTGAATTGCCTTTGCTCTTAAAGCATGAATTTATGTGAGCACATTGATGAAGTTTGAGTAGGCTATAAATTTCATTGTACTGTTATTTTAGAAATTAGGAGAAATATTTTCAGTGTTACAAAATCAGCACAAAGAACTAATTTGCACCTCATTTCTATAAGCTGCCTAGGAAGTTATTTCAATAAATAAAATTGAGATCTTGCAAAATCCTGGAAATCAGGACAATTTCAAGAAGTGAAAGAAAATATAAAGTCGTCAGAAGTAAAGTCTGGAAATAGTTCAGAAATTGGTAAAGTGATAAATACTGAGGAGGAAAAGTTGCTTGAATGTTTTGGGTGAATTTGTGTGTAAAGTATCATTATGTATGTCCTGTATTAATATAAAGATTAAAAAATGTTTTGGTTAAAAATTAGGCAGTAAAAGAATAATGGAGCATAAAATCGGGATGCGATCCCATAAATTAAAATTCTGAAAAGGTGTTTGAGGGCACGGTACTTTATCAGCTGTAATAGGATTCTGCAGGTGGCAGGTTAAGGCACTACTCAGGCTTATTAATACATGAAGGTCACCTTATTGTTCCAAACATGGCCACTTCAGGGTATACTTGGTTAAGGTACTCATGCTTGAAGAAATGTTGAAAACTGGGGAGACTTTGGGAGAAACCACAAGATTGGTTCAAATGAAACTAAAAATAATGGCTGATTCAGTATTGGGGGAGAGAGTGGAGTCAGAACAGTTTTCTCTCTGTAGAAGGCAACAAAATATTGAAGTTCTGAGACTCACATGTATGACAAAAAAGATCCAGTACATGGAAGTTAAAACTAAAAATGGAGGCAAAGTGCATATTTTTAAACAGGACTAAATACACATTGGAACAATTTACCAAGCACTGTTGTGGATTATTTTAACTTAAAAGATTTCATTTGGAAATAAGTCTAGGATTGCTGAAGGAATTTAGGGAATTAGATGCTCAAACATCCTTGAAATACACTCATTAAATTCTCCAGGATCTCTTGAGTTCCTCTAGAAATGCAGCAGAGCTAAAAGCAGTATGCTGCATCTGATTCGCAAGTGGGACTTGATGGAAGGCACTGTGAAGTAGTATCAGACAGTTTCTGTAATGTTGCACAGCAGGTTAGACTGCACTGTCCCAGTGGCCTCTTTTATTCACAGAGTCAGTGTGTTTGTTTATTTGTATGTGAGAATAGCTAAAAAGTGTTCTGATCTAATAAGAGCTACTTGAGATTGCTGTTGAAGTATTTACACCCTGTTTTACAAGATGACTGATTCACTTGTGTTACAGTAGAATGTTATTTCACCTCCATCTGCTGCTGGTAGGGAAAAGATTGAAAGACCAGAGACTGTGTGCAGAGATGGCATGGACATGGCACCTAAGAAACAGCTTTGTGTCTGTTGTGCTTTCAGCAACTGATTTGATTGCCAAAGCAGAAATGGTCAGTCAGGTGTCAGGACCTGCTTTGTGATCTGAGTGTGCTGACCAGAGGAGGTCCTGAAATATGACTAGGTAGATGCATTAGCTGAGAATTTCTTGGTTTTCTGTACTATTGTCTATATAAAGAATTCACTTCAGACCTTTGTCTCTCACCAGGAAAATTTGGATCTTAGATGAGTGTGTCTGGCTGGCTGAATTTCACCTTTGTGAGAGTTACATTGAATTAGAGGCTGTATCAACCTGTTAAGCATCCAGTCACACACCAACACAACCAGTAATTTTACTGTCACTGGACACCACGGTCCTAACTGTAGAAATTATCTATTTTCTTTCTTTTTTTACACTTCACTGCCCAGGGTCTGCATGGCTAGAATACATCTGTCCTATAAACTGGATCTGTTATCACTACAAGTATTACTTGCAAGCCAATTTTCTAGTATTACTTTTAAGAGGTGTTATCTGAAATAGGATGGTCATGGAGAGCAAAGTGAAGCTCACACATGAATGAGGAAGATCACTGTATTTCTTTAAACAGAGCCGAATTCTATCCTGAGTTTTGTTTACTCACAAAGCTGAGTTTTATGAGACACCAGAAATCCAAATTCCATCCAATAAATACTATCTAAGTGTAGAGTACTAACCTAGAATATTGAGGGTTTAGGGCTTTTTCTTTACTATATTTTTTTAACAATATGGAAACAATTAATGCAGAAAAATAAGTATTCTCCTTATGCTTATTAACACTTAATGAAATTAAAACTTGTGTGTCCTTCTTAACAGTCTTTTTAACTTACTTTTTTATCTGAGAAAACAGGCCCCAGTGTTACAAACACAGGATATAAATGGTCATAATTTGTATACAAGTGAATTAAGTTGAATATAAAACACAAAGATAAATGCTTATGTAGTGGTAGATATTTCATAGATATTTTGGAAATCTCTTTATCCAGGACATCAGTATGACAACAGGGTTATAATACTGGGTTGTTCAGGCTATATCAATATATAAAACCTATTTGTCATTTTTACAAAATACGTATTATTACCAGAATACTAATTAAAAAGATGAGATTGCTGCATTTCTTATCCTTATCATATAGATCTTCCATGTGATCTATCAAGTCCAACATGGGGATAGAGCAATAAATAATTTAGACAAATTACTTATGGCAACTACTGTGTGTGTTCTTTGCACAGCTGATCAAAGTTCAAAATAAAAAACATCTATTGTGATATCCAATGAGGAAAGAAGAATTAAGATTAAACCAATTTTAAAATACATTACATTTTGAAGATACAGTTTCTAGCCAGGTACTTGAGGTGAAGTTGCCCAGTGTCCACAAATTGAATTCTTCTGTGTTAGCGAGTAAAAAAATAAAAGTGCAATGTTAGCAGAATGTAATTTTTGTTTTCTGTCAGTGAGCAAGCAATAATGTAATGTAAGTCGTCCAAGAAATAATACATGTCCTTTGTTAACACCAATAGCTTCATAATGCAGCTATTCAAATTATATACTCTAATTTGCTCCTGTGCCTCAGAGAAGTGTCATGATTTCCTATAAGACTGTTACGATTTTAGCTTCACAGCATGGCATGAAAATGACCTCTGGTCTGGAGGGTGCTTTCTGATGGGTAGACTTTGTTAAAATTAGGTTTTTAACACAGTAAAAATTGAATTATGTTGCTTTATGATAAACTAAGTTCAGTTCTTGATTTGGCCAAATGAGTTTGAGAAATTCTTGCACAGAATATAATTGTTATATCCCATTTATTTACATTACATTATGTATGCATGTTTATGCATATATGTATAACTAGTTTCCCCAAGCATTTTGTAAAAATAACAAATAAATGTAATTTTTCTTTCTATCTATTCAATTTGAAAATTTAACTCAGAAAGTGTGTTCAAGGAGATGAGGCAACATAGCTGCTTCAGGAGGTACAAAATGGACTGATTAGGTCAAAACATATTTTCTTTGATATACAATGTTGTCCAAAAGCAAAATAATGCTAGGCAGGACTGAAGGCAGCCAGTATGACATCAAGAAAGATGTATCACCACTGGGTTGAAAAGAGACTTGAACTACAGAGTTTCTTAGATGTAAGATCAGAAGCAATCCCATATAAGAGGGATATATCTAAGCAACTTTGTAGGGGATGCAGCTGTTTTAATTCACAGAAAATAAGCAAGCTGTGATACTAAACCCAGCACCTCCATGCAGATGCCATTGGACCAGTGACGGATCATTCTTAGTGGAAATTTGTAACAAGGATGAATTTTGTCCTGCAGCAAGATTTCTGCTCTGGCTTTGACTCTCTGATATTTGCTGACACCAGTCAGATTTCTTTCAGTGTCATGACAAGAGTTAGTGTCTTAGAGCCGCAATAAGCAAAGAAGCCTGCGTTGTGGGGAAAGCACGACGAGCCAGATATAACAGGGCATACATAGTTTCAGGAATTACCTTATTTGAGAGAGCATCTGGTTTAGGTTTAGACAAACTAATACCTTGAATCTGTTTGGATAGTGGATTGACCTCTTGTCAAGATGTCAATAGCCTGAGTATCTGAGAAAACAGAAAATAATTGCTGCATCCTGATATTCTTCTATTACAAGAATTTATTCATCCTGAACTGCCTGACCATTGTAGCATTCAACAACATGGTGAGTTTTTTATTTTCAGTTACTAATCTTTATTGCACATGATACTGTGTAAGATTGTGTGCGTGTAGTGTGTCTTCTCTGAGTAACTAGTTAGGGAACAATAAAAACTTGTTTTTACAATAAGTAACTTGTTAGGGAACAATTAAAAAAAATCAATAATACCAATAATTTTTAGCTCTTAAATTCTGAACCAGATGTTTCTTCTATTAAGCATGTGTCATTATGTATACAGATCTGTATGGCTACTTTATTTTTATTTAATTTACTTTCTCAGTGGTTTCCTTATATTTAAAGAAATTGATCATAGGACTATAGCATTGTTTAGGTTTCAAAAAATCATTGAGTCCAGCCTTTAACCCAGCCCTGCCAAGTCCACCTTTAAACCATGTCCCTGAGTGCCACATCTACACATCTTTTAAAAATCTCCAGGGCTGGGGACACAACCCCAGTCAATCCCTGAGAGCCTGTACCAATGCTTGACAATCCTTTCCGTGAAGAAATTTTTCCTATTATCCAATCTAAACTCCCCCTAGCACAAGTTGAGGCCATTTCCTCTGGTCATGGTGCTTGTAACTTTGGAGAAGAGACTGACTCTCACCTCATTACAACCTCTTTTCAGGTACTTCTAAAGAGCAGTAAGGTCTGTTCTCAGCCTACTTTTCACCAGGCTAAACACCTGCAGCTCCCTCAGCTGTTCCTCATAAGCCTTGGGCTCCAGACCCTTCACCAGCTCTGTTGCCCTTCTCCAGATGCGCTTCAGCACCTCAGTGTCCTTCTTGTAGTGAGGGGCCCAGAAGTGACCACAGGATTCCAGATGCAACCTCACCAGTGCAAGTACAGGGGGATGATCCCTTCCCTAGTCCTGCTGGCCACACTATTTCTGCCACAGGCCAGGATTTTCAGCCGCCTGGGCACATGCTAGCTCATGTCCAGCCAGCTGTCAAGCAGCACCCCCCAGGTCCTTTTTTGCCTGGCAACATCCCAGCTGCCCTGCCCCAAGCCTGTACCCCTGCCTGGGGTTGTTGTGACCCAAGTGCAGCATCTGGCTCTTGGCCTTGATGAACCTCATCCAAATGGCCTCAGTCCATCAATCCAGCCAGTCTAGACCCCTCTGCAGAGCCTTCCTGCCCTCCAGCAGATCAGCAGTCTCACCTAACTTGGTGCCATCTCCAAACCGACTGAGGGTGCACTCAATTGCCTTGTTCAGATCATTGATAAAGATATTAAACAGGACCTGCCCCAACACAGCCCTGGGGAACAATGTATTCTCTTCTTCCCAAAGCTCTGCCCCTAAGGGCAGGAGTTCCTCCACCTGGTGCACCTCCCACAGGGGTACTAAGAGCAGGGCACAGCCCCACAGCTGGCACCAGGATGGCAGCCTGGTCTCACCAGAGCTCTCTCTGGGCAGCTGCATTGGCCCTTTCTGTGAGCCCTTCCAGACTGATTACTTTCTGGAAACACATACCTGGCATAAATTGAATTATATGGTTTCAGCTTAGATTAAATACTTAATTCATAATTAAAATCCAAATGGTAAAACAAATTGAGAATGACAAATGCAGTTTATTGAATCCGTAGACAACTGCTTTCCTGTTCTGTCTCCAGTGCAGTTCCGTCTGATTTACTAATTATATGCAAACTACCATTATGGTGTGGTTCTTCATAACAATTCTGGTATTTCAGCAGAGATCCTTCTTGGTTAGAATGACTGAAATTGTTTGGTGGAATAATTTGTATCATTACAGTTGCTGATAATTTGTATTTCTACACAATCTCTCAGGCTGTTCATTTCATATATGTTTGAGAAATAAAAACCTATTTATTTTCTGTGAGAAAATCTCAAATAAATTTAAAGCTTTGCATTTTACCAAGATATGATATGGTATTCTTTTTTAACTTTACAAAATGCCTTCTGCTTGAGCAGCTGGACCTCTGTGCAGGAGGAGGAAAAATTTCTGACTTTGAAATATTATTAGTGTTGGTTATCCTTCTAAATGCATAATATTATCTTGTGGTCTTATTCATAGCTCTAACAGTACTAAAACAAGGGAAGATATATGAGGCATGAATGATGTATTGTCTTCTTACAGGGAAACAGAATGTAAATTTCTGTCATATTTTTCAAACTTGAATTATTTATATATCAAATATTATTCTGGCAAATCCTGATTAAACTTAGATTAATTCTCTTAGTATTTTCAACAGTTTGTCCTGCAGTTTTTAGTAATCCTCCTGACTCCCCAAATTCTATAAAAGATGGGACTTCCTTATACAGGACTGAGTAAATATTATTTAGATCCCTAAATCTCTGTAGCTACATTGATATATATTTCTTTCTTAATCATAAAAAGAAATCTTATTATAGGTAGGAAAATTAAGTATTATTTTGTTGCCGAACCTGTAAAATTGGTTAATTATAAAAACTCAGCAATAACAGAATAAAAAATCTGATTCAGATAATCTTTTAGTTCAGTGTTGCAGGAATGAAACATGCACTGTGTAAATCAAAAATATAAATTTACTCTTATAGAATAGTCAAAGTCTGACCAAGGTACATTAGTAATGTCTTCCAACTCATTGGGAAGTAATTATACAAAGTAGTTACACTTTTGAGTGTAAGGAGTGATATGAGGGTTCTGAAAGTGGACAGATCTGCAAGGGGACATGTACTGTTTATGGCAATTTTAGAGGAACAATACGTGTCTCAGTAAGACAGTTTTGTTGTGGGTGACAAAGCTTGAGTGATCAGTGTCTCTGTTATCAGATAAGACTGGAGTCTGCAGTGTTTGAAACACCTCTGGGAAATTGGAAAACTTATGGACTACAAACAGGCTTTAACTGCTTCCACCGATGACAATAAATCCAGATGTTTGACAGGACTCAATTAATGCTGTGTCTGCTATTGCTGCTTTCCATTGTCATGCTTGTCTCTCATGCTGTACCATGGGCTCATGGTTGAGGAAGTCATTTATTTGATAAAACCAAAGAAAGCTTGCTCTGCAGGAGTGGAATTCTCTGGGAAATCTATCACTGAGCTCCATTAATTCTCACCTGCCATCATCACTTAGCCCTCAAATAGATTGTGTCAATGCTAATGTTGCTATTTTTGTTTTCAGGTGTGATAGCTGACCATCTGCTTGGGGGATAATGTAAAATCTGGCAGACATGTGTATTCACTGGAAAGGGTGTTAGCTCAAAAATTATTTTTCTTTGGGTAGCCAAGGATCATCTATTTATCTAAGCATGAATGAGTATTAAATTGGGCTAGAAAAATAAGCACAGTATTTGATAAATATTATTGCTTACTATAGCATATTGTTACTTATTGTCACAATTTAAATTATATGCTACTGAGAGATTTTAGTGGTGGGAATATAATAACCACACCTATAAATAAGTATTTATCTTCAATGCATATGTTATCTTTTTTCTTAAATTAGTTTCTTTTTTTTGTTAGAATATGATGGCACTATCTATTGCACCAATTTTGAAATGATGATTTAATATAAATCACAAGGATTTTTGCTTCCTGACAGATGCTCTTCAATAAGTTTAATGATTTGCTTTTCATTCTCAATTCTCATTCTCAAATCCTTTCCACAAGTGGCATTAGTCAGGGTGCTAAGGATGAGTACATCTCACCCAAGGTAACCCATCCAAAATTAGTGGTTTAGCCTAAGATAGTTGTCTGGGGTCTGTCTAAGTGGAAATAGCAGCAAAAAAAATGGTTTTGACCATATCCCTAAATGACAAGACAGATTACCCTGCTCCCACCTCTGTACGTGGCCCTCTCTCCAACTCTAGAGGAATCAGTGGCAAAGGGCTGAGATCAAGTGATTGATTTTTATTTTTTTTTTAATGAATGGGAGTCTTTTAAATTACTGTTATTCAAGAGTAGGCTGCTTTTTTGCAGAGCAGCTGAAAGAAGAACATTTGGTTAAGCCCAGAACTGACTTTTTGTTGCATGTGGCTTTCCAATATCAGTTACAATATGTAATATTTTCATCCACATGTTCTTGAATTAATAAAGAAATACTACAGCACAAGGAACCACCTGAAAGCAGTTTGTCTTAGGAAGAGAAATTTGTCTTTCATTCCCTTTGGTTGCTCTCAAAACACAAGTTAAAAAAGCCAATCAGATCTGCAGCATCTGTGTTTTACTCTGTGCATGTTCTTTAGAATAGAAATATTAAGAGTATTCAATTTTTTCACAGTCAGTAGTATTTCTCAAAACCTTTTTTAGTCCATGCAAAGTACTAGAAGGCTTGTACTGTAATATCTGGTGCACATTTGCAAACCCTGGTTGCGACATTAAATGACAACATCTAGAAAGCATTATTCTAATGTCTTCTGTCTCCTCTGTGTGGTTTAAACAAGGGGTTTTTCTTCATTGAGGTACCTCCCCAGTGTGTGTTTTTGTGCTTTTGAGAAGAGGGAAGTTTGTTAGGCATTTGACTTATGTTCTTTCTTCTTGGTCTAAAAGACCCCATTTACCTATTATGCTTCTCCTTTTCATCCTCCTTCATTTTCAGGAGCTAAGGAGTATGGACTAAGTGCTGCCAGACTCAGGAGAGCATCCTTGAACTGCTTGTGTGCAGCAGCAAAAACTTTTTCTACTCTCTTTTCACTTCATTGCAGTAAGGATGATTCTTTCCCTAGGAAAGGATTATCTATCTTAAGAAATTTATCCTGTAACCACACCTAACAGCAAGAGAATCGCCTGTCCTGGATTATAGGGACAGGAGAAATGTATTTGCAGAAAACCAAAGCATTTGCCGTTGCTTCAGCCTGTTACATAACAGAATTCAGGGTTACCTTTTAATGGCAGAAAACAGGTTTTAAGGGGAAACCTATATTTCCTGTTCAGAAAGAGAAAATTTAGATATAATACAGGAATAGCTGGACTTCAGCGGGGTAAAAAGACTACCAGATCTTTCTTTAAATATCTTTCTCCATAAAAGGCAATTTACTCTAAGAAGTGCAAGTCTGGCAGTTTTCTGAAGTGCAATGAATTATTTCTTAACCCATTATATCAATAGTTCTAAGAACCTGCAATGCAGAGTACACTCTCCTGGTAGTCTGTAATCATCCTTTTTTTAATTACTAAAATGAAATAATTCATAGTTTCACCTTTTACATTACTCCTATGTAATCTCAGACTGAAAGCTTTTATATGCATTTTTCATAATATTTGCATTTGCAGACCTCCTTAACATGTAGTAAGAAATAATGCTACCAAATATGTGATGTTATTTCTTCTGGAAATTGCATAACTTGACAAAATATATTATTCAAACTTCTGTGGAAGTGGGATTGAAGTGCTTCATAGGCCTTGGAATGGATCTGGAAGGCGCTGGGCAGGAGGCTATGCTGGGGTGTGAAGATCGCTCTGCTTGCATTTAGCACATTCCTTTCTTTTCCTGGACTATCATACTAGAAAAACCGAGGCATATGAATGTGTCATACCTCTATCTTGGAAAATATATTCTGTATAGCTAGGATTTTATTATTAGTATTTTATACTAGGATTTCTCTTATTGGTGCTCTTTCCATTACAGAGTGGAACCTATGTGAAAATATACTAATGCTGTTGTGTATTGTTAATCAATATAGAACAACTTATAATTCAGACCTAAAAGCTAGGACACCTCTGCAGTCTGTGCACAATTAATAGCTATTACAATTTTTGACCAACAATCAAAAAAAACCCATTTGTACATAAGTAAAGGCATCCTACTTTTTCATTTTTAACTTGGTATTTGTTTTGTTTGTGTGTATTTTGTAACAACTCAAGCACAGATTATTTTGTAACCTCCTAACTGGCAGAAAGGCAAGGAGAAAGGATTTATACATACTGTATAAATATACATATATATTTATACCTGTAATGTATACAGGTGTGTTACATGTAGTGACCTACTTATGTTGCAGTGCCTAATCTTTTCTAATGCTTCTCTTCTTTCTATTTTCCATATTATCACAGTTTGGATACCAAATGTCACGCTTCTGCAACATGCAACCAGGCAACATGCCTGCAACTATATTTAGCCATTTCACAAGTCCCAAGTTAAGTGCATACTTGGAGAATGTGTTAAAAAAAAAAAAAAAAAAAAAAAAAAAAAAAAAAGTTAAAATAATTACTGGGTAACAACAGGGAATAAACTGAGTGAGGAGTAAAAGAAAGTCACACAGAGCCTTTTCATATCAACATTCTGTCATGTTTGGGATTAAATGTATGACCTTTATTGTTTGGCTGCTGCATTCCCACAGAAGATAAGAATCTGCTTTTAACTGTTTCGTGCAGCTAATGATAGTCTTTGACGGTCTTTAAGGAATTAATTAGACATTTTGATAATATTCGCTTGCAGAGTAAAGCTTTCTAGCAACTGTAAATGTAAATACTAAGTAAATTGCTATTGTTGTTTTGTCAGTGCTTTTGGAAAGTCACAAATACTTAAAAGTGCTGCTTTAATTTTGGGTAGATGTTTTGTAGACTTTGTATCAAGAATACATTCTTGATTGAGTGCATACAATCTTGATACATTGCATGTTTCTGAAAAAAATCTTTCCATTGAAATATCAGCTGTAATTCCTCGAGTTCTATCACTGTTCACTGACTTTTATTTTGCTTCTTAAATCATTTTCTCTACAGTGGTTCTACCTAAAGAGACTATTAAAATTCAGAGTCATTGAATCATGCAGAGCAAGAATGTTTATGCATGTGCTGTGCAAGTTAATAAGCAAGAAAGTTTATACAAAGACTGTCTTGTTTTATATGGATGTAGAGAGCATTTTTAAAGCACAGCTCCTTTGTTTCCTCTTCACAGTAGAATCTATGTTATGATTAATCAATTGTGAAGTATTAGATTAAAACTTCTAAAAAGAGTAATTGTTAATTAATAATGTTGTTCTGCAACTTCAGATTACTATGCATAGGAAAATATAACCTGAATACACAGTCAGTGAAAATAGACCTGGGAGAGCAGTACCTTGCTGCTATAGACTGAGAACTAGGAAAGCTCTGGGGATGTAGGAAAGCTAAAAAAAGAAGAAAACTTCTTCCCTCATTAACATGTTGTTTTATAACTTTTTGTCCTCAGTAGGCACTCAGCTTTCATTCTTCTGAGAAGCGCATTGCTTATCGTGTTTGATAGGTGGATTATGCTAACATAAAATCGTAGAAGGTTAAGAGTTGGAAGGGATCTTAAAGATCATCTAGTCCCAAAATCCCCTATTGCCATGGTCAGAGACACCTCTCACTAGAATTGTAGAATTAGAGAATCATATAATGACTTGGGTTGGAAGGGACCCTAAAAATCAACTAGCTCCAGCCACCACCTTGCCATGGACAGGGAGGTCACCTGCTCAATCAGGTTGCTCAGGGCCCCATCTAACCTGACCTTGAACACTTACATGGATGAGGTGCCCGTAACCTTGGGCAACCTCTTCTAGCACCTCATTACCCTCACAATAAAGAATTTCTTCCTAATATCTAATATAAATCTCCTTTTTCTTAGTTTAAAACCATGCCCCTTGTTTTGTCACCATCTCCCCCTTTTTTATACCTCCTTTCAGTAGTGGAATGTCACAATGATGTGTCCATGAAGGCTTCTCTTCTCCAGAACTGGGAGTTCTTGTCCCAGTCTGTGTTCATGGCTGTGTTCATGGCCCTGACCCATGTGCAGGACCTTTCACTTGGGTTTTTTTAACTTCTTGAAGTTCTGGTGGACCCACTTCTCAAGCTCGTCCAAGTGCCCCTGGATGGCATCCCATCCTTCCCCTGTGCCAACCACACCACTCAGCTTACTGCCAGCAGCAAACTGGCTGGGTGTGCACGCAATCCCACTGTTTGTGTCACTGATGAAGATACTGAAGAGCACCAGTCCCAGGACAGAGCCCTGAGGGACACCACTCATCACTGGAGTCCATCTGGACATAGAGCCATTGACCACACCTCCCTGGCTGTGATCATCCAACCAGTTCCCTATCCACTGAGTAGCCCACCCTCCAGATACATGTCTCTCCAGTTTGGAAATAAGGATGCCATGCAGCACTGTGTGAAAGGCCTTACAGAAGGCTAGGCAGATGGCATAAATCAGTCTTTCCTTGTTGACCATTGCAGTCACTCCATCACAGAAGGCCACCAAGCTAGTCAAGCACAATTTGCCCTTG
Source organism: Pardalotus punctatus (assembly GCA_013400915.1). Lineage (NCBI taxonomy): Eukaryota > Metazoa > Chordata > Aves > Passeriformes > Pardalotidae > Pardalotus > Pardalotus punctatus. Next base: position 608,205 of record VZTX01002085.1, on the reverse strand, counting down.
GTGAAGTCATGTTGGCTTCTTGAATTACCTCCTTGTCTTGCACGTGCTTTGCCTTTGCTTCCATGACAATCTGTTCCATGATCTTCCCATGCAGAGGTGAGGTTCACTGGCCTGTATTTCCCTGGGTCTTCTTTTCTCCCCTTTATAAAAACCAGAAGAATGTTTCCCTTTTTCAAGTGACAGGGGACTTTGCCTAACCACCATGACTTTTCAAACATGATGGAGAGTGGCTTGGCAACAAAATCAGCCAGTTCCTTCAGGCCTCTGGGATGCATCTCATCAGGCCCCATGGACTTGTAGATACTCAGTTTGATCAAGTACTCCCGAATCTGCTCTTCACATACAGTGGGAAGGACTTTTCTCCCCCAAGCCCAACCTAGAGGTTCAGGGACTTCAGAGATGTGGGAAACCTGATGCCAGCGAAGAATAAGGTAAAGAGTCCTCCGACTTCTCCATATCCATTGTCACCAGTTCTCCCTGCTCATTCATCAGGAGACACGCTCTCCTTGGCTTTTCGTTTTTGACATATATATTATAGATTCCCTTCTTGTTATTCTTGACATCCTTTGCCAAGTCCTGTTCCATCTGTGCCTTAGCTTTCCTGATCCCATTCCTACACTTCTGAACCATATCCCTGTGCTCTTCCCTGGTCACATGCCCCTGCTTCCTCTAGCTGTGCATTTCTTTCTTACTCCTCATTGTGAGGATCAGATCCTTGCTCAGCCTGCCTTGCTTGAATTCTTATACTTTGGGATGGAGAGCTCTTGTGCTCTAAGAACATGTGGACAGAGCAAATTTAAGTCAGTAAATGTGTGAGGATTAAATAAGTAAGTTTAGTTTTAATATATTAATACAGTTTAGGTGGCAGTTAGTCAATAGAGTGCTTGGAAACTTGGGGACTCATCTTTGCAAACTGAAAACAGATCGGGATAATCCATTTCCTAAAGAAAATCGGAGATCTTAGGATCTGGAAAACATGAGCAAACCCCAGATCCTCATGTAAAATGAGAATGGCAAGATCGCAGCTAATGTAATGTGGTCTGAACATTGGTTGACATAAGCCCTTGTCAGGAAAGTTTACTAAAATAGTCAGTCTCCAAGGTTTAGTGCTTTCATTGTCACTGAATGAAGAAAATTTGTTGTTACAGAACAATCCCTCTTTCTTAGGCCTTGTAAAAGCCCTGAGCTGACATTCTAAGGCATGAATGTCATTCCTTGTCAGTAAACTTTTTTCTATACTTCGATGGCTTAAAATCAAAGAGTATGTGAAGGCCATGATTAATTTCGTGTGTATTTGATATTTCTTGGAATGAAAATGTGTATGTCAGAAAGAAGGAAAAGAGTCTCTAAAAGTGTAAGAATTATGTGTATCCCAGTAATCTTCACATTTTCACATTGTCTCTTAAAAAAGACCCTTGTGACAGTAGGTTACATTAATCCCACAGTGCAAATATTCAGTTTGTTTCAGACTGAGAACTAGAAAGGTAAGACTGAAAATTAAAGGAATAATTTTTAGAATTTACTGTAATTAAACACATTTTTCTCATGTGAGAGTCACATAAAATTAGTGTACTTGTAGATGTCATCTCCATTAACTTCCAGGTTTGATCTGGGAACCCATAAATTTCAAGTAGTCTGCCCCAGAAAAAAAAAAAAGTTCACTGAAATACATAAAAATAACTTGGGTTTAAATATTAAATGTGTATTAAAAGGGTTGAAGCCTAGCTCAAAATGAGGTACTGGCACATTTTCTATCTAAAAAACACTGGTACAATGGCATCATTATGAATCCGTAGATTATTTTTATTTAAATAATTGTATTTGTAGTCAGTCAATTTGCTTAAATTTGAGCATTGAGAATTTTCATCTGGTTGCCCAGCTGTCTTGCATCTTACATAAGAAAAACTTTGAGGTGCTGGACTGTGTCTGAAGAACAGCAAAGCTGTGAAGGGTCTGGAGCACAAGTCTTACGGGGAGTGACTGAGGGAATTGGGGTTGTTAAACCTGGACAAAAGAAGGCTCAGGGGAGACCTTATTGCTCTCTACAACCACCTGTAGTGAGCTGAATGTTGGTCTCTTCTCCAAGGTAACAAGGGACAGGAGAAGAGGAAATGGCCTCAAGTTGTGACAGGGAAGGTTTAGGTTAGATTTTAGGGAAAAATTCTTGACCAGAAGGGTTGTCAAGCTGTAACTGGCTCCTCAGGGAATGGTTGAGTCTCCATCCCTGGAAGTATTTAAAAGATGTGTAGATATGGCACTTGGGGACATGGTTAATGGTGGACTTGGCAGTCCTAGGTTAACAGTTGGACTTGANGTCTCTTCTCCAAGGTAACAAGGGACAGGAGAAGAGGAAATGGCCTCAAGTTGTGACAGGGAAGGTTTAGGTTAGATTTTAGGGAAAAATTCTTGACCAGAAGGGTTGTCAAGCACTGTAACTGGCTCCTCAGGGAATGGTTGAGTCTCCATCCCTGGAAGTATTTAAAAGATGTGTAGATATGGCACTTGGGGACATGGTTAATGGTGGACTTGGCAGTCCTAGGTTAACAGTTGGACTTGACAGTCTTTTCCAACCCAAATGATTCTAAGATTCTACGATTTTGGAAACTGTTCCAAGAAGTAACTTCTCCCATCTGGAAGTGAGAATCCACATTAACACTGTAGGGGGAGCAATGTCTCAGAGCAGAATGCTTCTCCTATCTATATTAACATGAACACTTCTTTAACTGTATAATGCAGAGATATAACATATTTCAAATCCTTTTAAACTATATGGGACCAAAATGCATCAGTTACTAATACAATATTTTTTAAAAGCCACAACTCTGTGGTTTGTCATCTGTTAGGGTCATTTGCATCCTTCAGTGCATGGCAATTCTGTCTCATTTCTTATTCTGACTCTTTTAAGTGTTTGCTGGTCAACTTATTTGCTGCTACCATAGCTGAAGTCAAGCATGACCTAACTTTTCCGTGCCTTTTATATATGCTTCAATATAATAAATGTTATTTTTTTACTGATTTAAGGGTTTTATTGTATTATCTTACACTAGGTTTTCTACTGCGGTTTACAAGAGGAGTTGCTGCTAGATGACGTATCTGTATAATGTTTGGAGTGTTATATTTTGTTCATGAATCTTACTCATCTTTGCATTCCTCCTCAAAATTTACCTCTACCATAAAATTCATGTATAACTTCTATCACATAAAACTTAGATGGTTGCTTGGTTGCTCTTAAATCTGGAGTTTTTAAGGGCATTCATAAACTCTCTTTTCTTCTGTGCCTTATCATTCTTGGGTACAGAAGTGACTGAATTCACTTGCTAGTAATGCCAGTATTTTTCCAGGCTGTATTTTGTCTTTCCTTGAGCATCTTGTTCCACTGCTGCCAGCTAAGAGCTTTGACAGTATGGGGAAGGACTGGAGTGGTGCTCTAAGAATCCTACATACTTCATATTGAATAGCTTTGCAAAGTAATTACTTCACTTTCTGTCCCTTTTAGTGCTGTTACACTGTCACTTTCATTTCCTTCAGTTTAAACATTAACCAATTTCAGGTGCACTCTCACCCTTGTTCAAATAGCAGCAATCCTTTGACTACTCATTGAAGTTTCAGGAGTGGAGATTTGACTAGGGAGTTGAGGCAGTGCAAGTCCAGTGAAGATGTGGAAAGGCAGGGAGTGAGATCAGTTTAGCTCCCCTGAACTTTTCTGTAAGTGGGTGCTGCTACAAATGTGGAAAAAGACTCCTACATGCAAGCAGTCACTGACTCTGCTCTTCTGGTGCATGGCTTTGGATGCAAAATTCTGGAAAAGCATTAGGGAGCACCAATTCTGTTGTCATTCTCACTTTCACAAAGATTTTATGGGACCCCTTTAGTTGTTGTAGACCAAGGCTGAAGTCTGCAAAGTTAGGAGGAAACCTTTTGGCCAAATCCCTCAACCACAGCCTGTGTTTTGTGGCTTGGGGGAGATCAGTGAAAGCTGTTCAGTACCTATCCCCTAGAGCCTGAGTTAGATGTTCCTTGTGATCTTATAATTTATGAAAAAGGCCATCTGGTCTTTACAGGTTCAATCTTATCCCCTTTCACACCGCCTTTTCTCTAATATAAATAGGATGTAAATGTTGCATTGTAGCAAGGAAAAAAGCATGGCCATCAGACAATATAGTAACCGCTGCTCTCCTTGTCCCTGAAGTTGTACTGTTGAGCTGACACTAATGACATAAATTTAAACTGCAATGGAAAACACTTTGAGAAATACTCATGAAAACCTTTTAAATACTGTGAGTGTGTTTGTGTTTGCTTTTGAGGTACTTAACCAGTACAGATATCAGAAATTGAGGAGAAAAAGAAAAATAAAGGGAGCAAAAAAATTTATTGTTTTAAGTATTCCAGTTTCAAAATACAGAACTGACAACCACTTTAATTTAATTTTCTTTTGTTTTGGAATTAAAGACAAAAAATTGATATAATTACTAATTCTGTGAGAATTTGAAAATACTCTGATGTGTCTTTATTTACTGTTGCTGCCTCTGCTCTTTACATGCGTATTTCTTCTCTACTCCTAAATAATTTTTTTTAAGTCTGTGTGGTAAAAAAAATAGGACTGAATATTAAGTGAATGGAGCCTCACATCTGGACCTCATATTCTACAGTATGAGAAGCCCTCCTGGGGCTCAGGAGATGTAGCCTACCTCCCCATCACCCTTCCTGTCTGAAAATCAGTGGTCTGCTAGCAGATCTACACAGCCCTTGTTTGAAGGTGCTGATGTCTGCCTGCCTCCATCCACACCTGTGGTGTTGTCTTTTGTCCTGTTATGTCCAACCCAGATGAAAATTAGTATTGCATGGGGCTGAAGCTCAGCTTTTTGGAGGGGCACTTTAGACTGTCCTGTTTTCTGCTCTGCTCTTGTTCTGAATGATCTCTGGGACAGTCAGCTTGCCTTTGCTCAGCAAGTAATATCTCAGCAAGAAACACTCGGAGTATAGCTGAAGGAAATGTGCCAGAAGAGCCATGTCCTGATGAAAATGAGTATTGTGCTCCCCCACGTGCAACAACGAGTGCACACAGCAAAGAGAAATCCTCCTCAGACCCAGAGTCTCCTCAGACCCAAAGCTTTCTGGGAAGCATCTGTGGTCTCCTGGCATTAAAAGTAGCTACATGTATCTATGACACGGTGCCATTACTTGTCCTTGAAGCGTATAAAAGTTGACTTTTCTTAAATCAGAATCATAGAATCATAGAATGTTTTGGGTTGGAAGGGACCTTGAAGATCATCTAGTTCCAGCCTGCCTGCCATGGGCGGAGACATCTGCTGGACCACGCTGCTCAAACCTGCTTCCAAATTCATGGCAGCATTTTTCCTCTGAAGGACCTTCACAAGCTTTTTCTGTCACATATGCACTATAGACATTTGTTGAGGTGTTTTTTTCTTTGGGCCAGGGTAATCAGCAGTACAGGTGGTGTGACAGAGGTCCTGTCCGTAGCTGTAAATTTTAATTGAGAACTCATTTCTTTATTTCCTCTGATTCTCATTATGAAAATGATCTGGTTTTCTTTCCATCAAGACCTATAAACATGAAGCTGTAGACAAATTTCATTTTGTTTAGAAAAATACTAGCATAAGAGCATGATCTAGTGAAGTCTGGAAATTCATCCCTTCCCTATTCTTAAACTCCTTCTTATCTTCTTGTCCTCTGTTATGATATTTATGTTATCAGTTTTGAAGGGATCAGCCTAGTTTTCTCAGTCATGGTTCCTTGAACTTACGCTCCTTATCACCACTTCTGATATATATCTTTCATTTCTTTACTTCTTATGTTAGGACTGTTATTTTCCCTTTTTATCTCTTTATTTTACCACAACTAAGAAATAGATTTTAAAAAATACTCTATGTTGATATGTTTAAGGAACTTTGAGACAGTGGTTTGTATTGAAAGCCATAACAATGCGCATGTTAATGTCTGTGTTATGAATTCTGACCTATTCTGACCATCACAGTAAAATGCTTTTGTTCCTATAGATAAAATAGTTTTTTTGAAGACTCAGATTGACCCTCTAGTTCTGGCGAATTGCACCTTATCCCCCAAGTTGCTGTTGATGTTAGTGGGAGCAAATTTTGTATTACCTGTGTTAGTGTCATTTTCATGTTGAACTGATGTATCTATGCAGTCACACATTTGTAGCAAGCTCATAGCGGAACATACTACAAAGTTTGTCAAAGTCAAGCCATTGCCTTGCAATTCATTTTTTTTCCCTGCAGTGGCTGATTTAGTTTTTATTCTCTTCAAGTAGTGCATCATAATCCACCCAACAGTGTTTATTTTTTATCATTTTGAAACAGAGTTTAGTATTCCAGTTAAGGTCAGGTGCTTGGAGGTGAGAAACATTCATAATTTTCACCTGTATAAGAGTTCTGAATCTGCAAGTCCTTTCCAGAAAGTTGGTAAGAGTATGTATTCTTATGAGTGTTGTATACTTCTGTTACGGATGGTAAGGCATGAGTTTCTAGTTTCTAAGGGTATTCTAATGTGCCCCAGTTGTATTTATATGCAGGATATGTTTTGCATATCAGACAAAAAATACCCATATTTTGATGTTTTAAATCTTTGCTTAGGAATTCTTTTCTTAAAATTAGCGTTTTATAGACTACTTAATCAATCTTACATAAAGAACGAACAATTTGATCTTTTCTTCACTGTATTGCAGTTTTCTGTATGACACACCCAGAGTTCCAGCCAATAATCTTGGTATGTTGTTGGGTTTTTTTAATAGGAGGTAGGATGGGGAAGCTTCTGGGTGTACTATTTTAGCAATGTCTTCATTACAAGATGCAAAATATTGATGAATGAGTGAACAAAGATTTGATTAGATAATTGTGATGGAACAAAACTGGCAGAATTGTGTGCGCTGCTTTGCCTGTGGGCTTTTCTATCAGCACTTTAACAACAAATCTGAAAAGTGACAGAACTAAATCTTAGCAAAATAAATTGAGATGAATTTGTGTAGTCTTAGCTGGTTTTCATCCCCTGCTAATTTGCTGCCTGATGGAAGTCAATCAACCAGTTTTCTGTTTTGCAAGGCTTTTTAAACATAAGATACTTGGATGTTCACTCCATAGACAATTCCAAGGAGGCCTAGGAAATAACACTAAGAAAAAACAGCTTCTTGTCAGCACACTATTTACTATAGGAAGTACTGTCCACTCCTGATAAAGAGTTGAAACATGAGCACTACTGAAAACCACAAGACTAAATTTAGAAAGAAAAACAGAAAACAAAAAATACGCTGATTATTTATTTGTTTTTATTAATTTACTTTGCTGTGTGATTGTTTACCTTTTTTTATGCCTTCCTTCTAATGGAACACTATCTGAATCATATTCTGAATCATATTTCATGTTCTGGAAAGTTCTGCTGCCTGATGGCAAAATTACTCAGGGAAGTACTTGGACCCTTGCCAAGCTTCTTCTGCTTGGAGGTGAAATGGATTATGAGAGTCAACTATCACTCTAATGATCTTCTGTTTATTAGCAAAGAGGACACAGAAAGCATATTTTTCTGAATGCAGGAAGAACAAGTAGCAGGCAATTTTCTTGCCTGAAATGCCATTACTGCCTTTTCAGCCTGTCACGTGTACCATGGGTTTATTTTTTTAACCTCTGTATGAGGACACTTGTGCAGTCACACTTCTGCCCTGGTTTTCTGCTTTCTGACCTTTGGCTTTTGATTGCTGGTGAATTTTGAAGGTATGGTTTCATGGTATGAGGTGTTCTGTAATAGAGTAGTTACAGGAATTTCTGTCCCTTTCATCATGAAGATCAAAGTGTTTTATTGCAAGTTGACTTCACTGTGGAAATCTGAAAGGAATAGGGTGGGTATTGTTGTTTTATTGACACTGAATGGTTCAGCCTGATAGAACACTATATTACTAAGAATATAATGACAGTGACATCTTATCTGGTTAAAAGTCCATTTAGCTCCCTATGCCATATCCTGTCTTCAGTCATGAGTAACAACAGCTACCACAGCAAAAATAAAGGACTAGGGCAAAGCATGCAATGAGAGATACTGCTCAAAAATCATGGGACATCCACAAACCATGACCCATCTATAACAGGGCATCCACAACTTCTATGTAAAACCTGTTCCACAGTCTCACCACCCTCATCATAAAAAATGTTTTCCTCGTTTCCAATTTAAATCTACCATCTCTCAGTTTAAAACTGTTGCCCTTTGTCCTGTCACTACAGGCTCTGCTGAACAACCGCAATTCTCTCAGCAATTCTTCATAGAAGAGGTCAAAACTGTCTGTTTCAGGAGAGTCTGTGTTTACCTATAGATTGTCCTTAACATGTGTCAGCATTTTTCAATGTATGTGATTAACCCTCAGATATCCTCACTGTTCCTTCCTGCTTTTGTATGGGAAGAAATGTTGTTTCATGTTAATATTTCTGCTGAAGGTGCAGTTTTCTTTAAGTGTGGGACCTCCAGTTGTATGAAAAGTGTCTCAGGATTTCTTTCTGTTATTCTCCTCTGAATTTAGCTTTTGCTGTTTCTGCATTTGGTTCACAGTACTACAAGACCTGTGCCTTCTATTCCCTGCAAATTTTCTGTCAATTAAAATATGACCATATCTGAATTTTCTTGTGCTATACAAAACATAAATGTATATTTTCTTTCAGAAAAAAATTATTTCTTGCATGAGTCTTGCTGACATTTTCATCTTCTTCCTTTTAAAAATAGCTGCTTGAAATGAGACCAGAAGACTACAATCTAAGTGGTGCTTACCTATTTCTTTAATTTGCTCATTTGATCAATAAGATAAATAAATTAATATTTCTGATTCATCCTAAGTTCAAATTCATCACTTTATTCTCAGAGATAAGGGTTTCAATTTGTTACTTGTTTTGATGAATGCATGTAATTTGTAAATTAAAAAGAGAACAAAATTCTTCATAACAAATATCTATAAAATGTAACCTAAGAGAAAACAGAAAAAGAAAATTGGAACTGAGAAACACTCAAATGTTTTAAAGCATCCCTTGTGAAATGCTAAAATGGCTCAAAGAAGGTTTTTTAATTCAGGGATAAAAGTTTGAGTCTCTGCTCTGTGCTGTTTCTAGTGAATATTAGGTAGGTATTTGACTGCAGCAAAACCCTGTAAGTATTGAGCTGTTGCAATTTGTCTTTAATTCCTACAGAGATTGTAAATTGGTATGAGCCTGCAGTCTGATTTAAATGAAATTTTGGCTCTACTTTTACTGTGCTTTGTAAGAGTCCTGAAAGTTATGGTGAAAGGTCAAAATATCTATTTAATGGTTGAAGGTGAAGCACAGCTACTGGTTCCATCTGTGAGACAACAGAGGAAAGCATTCTGGTGCATTAGGTGATGATGCAACGTGTGTTTCCTTACACAAACAAAAGACTTGTGTAGCTTTAGGTTAAAATCAGGTGTTTATGGAGGCGGCCAGAGCTGTGGGAGAACCAAACAAGTTCCGTGTCCCACTCTTTTCCCTCATGCTCCCTGCATTTTTAAGAAATTCAAGTTGGTTCAGTAAATAATTACTCCCTTCATTTACAGAAAAAGCTGATACTTGAAAAGGCATTGAAAATATTAAGTAGTTTATTTTTTTCCCTTTGGAGGAAGCTCCAAGTCTTCCATTTACTCATTTAATCTGTCATTCCATTGCACCCAAGGGCAAAGTGTCATTTTTGTGTGCTTCAGTAATTTTGTACAGCACACAGAGAACAAACAAATATCAAGTGACTGAAGACAAAGTAGATTTCATGAAGGAAGCTATGTTTCCTTTTCTTGCCATACATTTTTAATAGAGATTTTCTTGGTTGTAAGCTGGTAAGTAGATTTCTGCCCTGAAATTTATAAATGAGTTTATAATAAGAGTTGATACAAATTGTAGGTCAAAATGTGTTCTCAGAATACACTGTTTTTTCATCAAATTACAGACAGTGGTTTCATAAATATCTGCATGCCATGAATTAACTTCGTAGCAAATCAAAATGATCTTCCATTTCACTTTTACAAAATAGGATTTTAGATAATAGTATCAGTAGTCAGTTGTTTTAGAGCCTTGTGCTTCCCAGCATAACGATACAGAATATCAAAAAGATAGCTTATAATTCACTCTTATTACTTAGTGGCTTTGAATTTAACTCAATAAGATAGTACGGTGTCTTGGTTATTTTAGAAGATTAAACCAGAGCTCTGAATCTGAGCTGAATAAGCCATATTAACTGATGTCATCTTTCTGATAAGCAAAATGCTACGCTTTTTGGCTAGAAGCTACAAAACATTTTCAAGGAAATAACAGAATGTCGTAACATCCAAACTAGTTCTTGGGAGATCTGTGATACTAAAATTATAGAGGTTTTTATTAAAGTGGCATGACCACTGGAAATACTAAAATGGCAAGTGAAATACATAAGTTCATTTAAGAGTAGGAAAATGACAATAAGAGAAAAGTATAAATTATATATATATATCTTACTACACAGAAGATATAAACAAGTTTTCTGAGAAAGTCTAGTGTCATTTAGAATACACAGTCCCTATTAAGTAGTGCCACATGTCTTTTCATGGCTTAAACAAAAGACGACCATTTATTGACCTGATGTCATATTCTGATGAACAAAATGGATCTCTGCTATGTTCTATACATCTAAATTTGAAATCAGAAGAGAAGTAGTATGTTGTTTTTTATAGCTCTTAACCATTATACATAACTGAGTTTATCCTTCTAAATAATTACTGTACTTAGGCAAAGTAAGAAAGAAAGAAAGCAAAACAAATTCTGGAGATGCAAACTTGGCAGCTGTTAATATTTAGGGTGTGTTGACTTAAGCTTCATTTTGGCTTAGTGTGAAGAGCTAGAGCAGTCTCACAATTTAGAAGCAAATTTAGTTTCTGTTGTTTGAATTCTAGACTACTAGCTTTTTAAGATTATCTACCATTTAAAAAATGAAATTGCATGGTTATTGCCACATTTCATTACATTAGCTGATAATTAATCCAAACATTTATGTAAATATTGAAAGCAAATGCAATTCAAGCAAACCAAAATTTGCTTATTGGAAAGCCAAGGTTTTGTCATTTTGGTGCCTAGAAGCTCGCCTCTAGTTACGTCTGCTGGGGGACACAGCTGATGAACATGATTTTTAATTAGAAGTATTCCTAAGCCATTTTTGCAGCTCTCAGCATTATTATATCACTGCAGGTTTCTTTGAACCTGGTGCAATTGCATGCTTTAGAACACACCATGATGTCCCTGTAAAAAGGTTTCCTCACCTGCTTTTCCAGCTGTAACCTTTGCATGTTTTTGTGAGCTACTAGCTTAATTTTCTGCAGTAGTCTTTTCACATTTGTCTTCTCAAATAAACTTTTCCACTTTTAAGGTTGATTGATTTTCATTCAGTTCCACTGTATTTCTAAATGTCCTGGTTAGAGATGTCAGCCTAGAAGCAGCTTTCACTTTACCTTTCCTTTTGTGTATATAGTACGTGCCACCTTAATTCTGCCTAGAATAAATTAGAGTAGGGCTTTATAAATACTGAAATGGCCTGTGCTGGCTCTTCCCACTGCAGGAAGTTCTGCCAATAAGGCAGTAATTCTGCTGCATATCAAGCATGAGCTATTGAGAGATTACTGTTCATTTGTTTCACTGAGCAAAGAAAAAAACCTGGTATTTCCAAGATGCTTTTTGAGGTGGACAATCCAGAAAGCAAATATATTCAAAGCAGTAGTTTTAAAATAAAAGGTCACTGAGAATGTTGTGGCATGGTGTGACAGAATGGAGAATAGGATAAAAGGTGTTATAGGAAGGGATTTAAAAACCTTCTTGTGTATATATCCCAAACCAGGAGGGCAGTGGTGGGGAGATCAGCATCAGTCATCCAATTTGGATTACAAGATATATCTAGCTTGGAGATGATCAGCCTCTGATTCCATTGTATTCCGAGCTACAATTTTTCCTCAGAAATGACTCCATTGGAGAATTCAAGGCTGCACAGGTCCTGTTTTTCAAGATTCTTCATTCAAGATGTTGTTTACAGATCTTCCAGCAAGTGGTAGCTTAGTTTCTTCTTGCAATCATTTCTTTATATAAGAATATGTTTACAAGAAAAAATAAGCAACTTGGTTTTTCACACAGGTTATTGCACCCATCTAAATTATATGGTACAGTGCTAACATACTTGAAAAGTGTTACGCGATTTCTTTGCCAGCAAACATTTGATGACCTAACAAAAGACAAAGATATACTCTATCACTCACTAGAAATGAAAACGGGAGCATAAAAACAGCATAATGAGAACATATGCATAAAAATGGCATAATGAAACATATGCAGAATTTCTGTTATTTTGTTACAAAACTCTAAAAATTATTTTAATGCTTTGTAGATGTGCATTCATGGCATATATCTGGACAAACAGCATTTAACATCAATGTTTAGTCCAAAACAGTGAAATTCTATTAGTTTAGAAATGTGTAGTGATAAATACAGTTCTTGTTAAATGGGTTGGCCACGTTGCAATCAACATAAATAGCCAAATGCATAAAAGATGCTTCTAAATTCTCCATTTTACAGTGGGTAGTACCTAACAAAAGAAGAAAGAAGAGGCATAAATTTATGCTGATCCAAGCAGAGGATGCAACGGGTCATCTTGAAATATGGTTGATGGGCTAAAAACAGTCATTGGGAGATAGAAATGGATGAAAAATAGTACTGGCTGCAGGATGCTATTTTGCAGAAATGAAGCAGAAGCATCAGTGTCAAAAGGCACACCCACGCATAAAATGTCTCCAGCTTCTGCACTTAAAATGTCTAAACTGCTAATTTATGGAATTACGTAATTTTGGTTAAGTGAAACAGCTGCAATAATTGTTCACTGGATCGCTAATTGGAGGACTTGACATAGGGTTGTAAGTTGTTTTACAGTTAAAAATGCATTTTGTGGCTGTCTGTACATTAGTCTCTAGGGTCTGTATCTCTTTCCTGTGAAGTTTTGCAGATATACATGTTCCCTGCTTTTCAGCCAGAGTTTGATGTGTGAAAATTTAGTAGGAAAGAGGAAGCATAACCAGTTGATAGGCCTGGCTCTTCTGTCAGCTCCTCACAGCACCCTTGGCAAGCTTAATAGCCTATCATATGGTGCAGGAATTCTTTCACCTCCAAAGGGAAAACCAGTGTCAGCTTAAACGACTTGTGATGATGAGGAGAGAGCAGAGAGCCTGCTCTCAGAGGCTTGGGAGCAGGCTCTTCTTTCAACACCAGCATGAGGATTTAATAGAGCAATTTCATGACTGACAAAGAAAACCTGATGGAGCACTCACTCCTTGCTGATAGAGCAGCTTGGGCAGGATATGCGTAGGAGTTTATTTTAAGTAACTAAATAAAGGCTTCAGAAAAATTACAAATATTAACCAACAGTTTAACCAACTGCTTCCTCTGTGAGAATACTTTCATGTATTTTCAGTTTAAACACAGCTTATCTCTGTGAAATTAAATGATATGGTGCAGTGCTTTTGTGATATGGTATTGCTGACAGTCACCTGATTTGGCCAAGCCAGTGAGAGCCAGTGAGCCTCTTGCTGGCCTGTCCTACTTTGTTTCTTATGAGGGAAAGCTGAGACACTTGGGCCTGTTTAACCTTGAGAAGACTGAGGCATAACTTGTTAATGTATGCAAGTATCTGAAGAGGGAGCGCCAAGAGGATGGAGCCAGGCTCTTCTTGGGGGTGCCAAGCAATAGGAGGAGGCAACCAGCAGAAAATGATGTACAGGAAGTTCCACCAGATCTGAGAAAGAGCTACTTTATTGTATGGGTGACCACACACTGAAACAGTTTGCTCAGAGAGGTTGTGGAGTCTCCTCACTGAGGATATTCAAGTCTAGATGCAATCCTGTGTGATGCACTCAGGGATGGCCCTGCTTGAGCAGAGAGGTTGGAACAGATGCCCCACTGTAGTCCCTTCCAACCTGACCCATTCTGTGATTCTTCTCCTCCCAGATTACAAAAGTGTTGTGTGGGCATGAGGCTGAGTGCTGTTTTGTCCTCCTGATTTCCTGAGGTCAGAAATTTTTTCCCTTATGAGAAGCACCTTGTGAGAAAGAGTCATTACTGCTGATGGGGGATGTCTCCTCACAGCTGTCATGTTTCTTAGAAATGTGCTTCATGGTCTGCACAGGGCTGCATGGAGTAGCTTTGCTCTCTGAGAGTGGAAAGACTCCCAGAGTACTTTTCCTGCCAGTCTCCCAGGACTGCCCACTGGGGCTTGGTATGGGTAAAGGCAAATGTACACTTTGTTCCAGGAGGATGTAAAGTTGTCAAATGCTGTCACACATTTCAAGCAGCATATTGTGGAAGTAAAGAAATACTGGGTCCATCTCTCCTTTTGGACCCAAGAGAGTAACAAGGCTTTTAACACTGGCCAAATCAGGACTTCTGTTCTTGGACTAAATGACAGTCTTTTTTTTTTTTTTTTTGTGGTGGTGTGATTAAGAATAAATAGTGTCTAACCGTTTTAAGATGAAAACATTTTCTTCCTTCTCCCCTTCTCTTCATTATTAATTGGATCAAATCACATGTACTGGCTTCCATACAGGTAAGTTTGAGGGTTTCAATTAATTAAGTTACGGGAGACATTTCCAGATGAGTGTAAGAAATTTAGTGAAGCCACATTGAATTCATACATATTTTTGTCTGATATTAAAATGCATATTCTGTCTTCATATACTGGGCAGTGAATTGTCCCCTTACATGAAAAAAGAGAATGTATTAAAAATCTTATCAGAAGAGAAGGGAGAAGGTGATTTCAAATGTTTCTACAGTTTTCCTGCCATTTTTCCTACTGTCACAAAACTTTCAATTAAAAATTACTATGTCTCTTTTTAAGTGTATTTCTGGGATATGGCTACACCTGCAAAACATATGTTGCACTTATTCAGCTCAGTTATGATCAGATTTTAATATACGGAGACCAGGTGGTTGTTCCAAATTGCTCCCAGTCAATATTTTGTGGGTTTAATTTGGAAATGCCTTAGGGATTCATCCTACTCTTGTATTATTTCTGATCTATCACAGTGTTTGCTAGTGGGTGGCTGTCATTTGTTGACATGACATGTTTGTTTTATGTGGGTCTGCTGATGTTATGCAACTTCATTTAGGCAGTTACATTGTCAAAAGAGAAGTGATGAAAGACCTGTGAGAAATATTTATTATGACCTTTTCATTATCATAAAAAATGTTTCTGTTGCTTTTCTTTGTTATCCTGTAATGATTCTGCGGAATCATCACATTTTGCATCATAGAATTCAAGTACATTTCTGACTGTTTCACTCTGTTTAAATACCAGAGTAATTGAGGTTTGAAGTTAGCATTTATCAGTAGCCAGTCTTTACTGGTAGTGCAGTATATGGTTACATTTGTAATGGGAGTGGCTGTAAAATCCTTAATATTGCAATGGTAAAAAGTGTTCGGTTTGCAATGTCAACCTTCCATACACAAAACCCAAAAACTTGTGGCAGTAATCTTAATGATGGAATTCTCTTCCTGAATGGTATTTGGCTGTGGGGAATTAAAGCACAATCAACCTTCCACAGAGCAGTAGATGACTGTGGTAAATGTACCTGGTCCCTCAGTTACTCAAAAGCTCCTCCTGGAATAGTGCAATGACCATGTAGTGCAAAGAATGGGTTTTCCCACACCATGGGGTTGCTGGATTCTAGAACCATATGCACGGAGATAACTTCCATCTCTGTTAATAAGCCATCCACATGTACGAAATACAGACTGTAAATGAAGTAGTACAACTGTCAATCCTTGAAACACTTCAAACATACATATATACCTCTGTTGTGGACAGAATTTATGGGTACTCAGTTGTTGGACATTCACATGTTTGTAAATGGACCAGATGTTTGAACTTATGTGGCCAATACATTTATTATCTGGGCATATAACTGCAGTTTGTATATATATTATGCATATCTTTCCAAAAGATGACTTAGACTTTGACATATGACAGCATCTAGTTTGTTGACTTTCAGAAATGACTTCATATTGCTATTCCAGAGCCATCAGTATACATACTGCATTCATTTTTTGTGCTTCAGTAATTTCAGGTGCAATATGATGTTTGTTCAGCTGTGCTTGCCATCTCTAAAGTACATTAATGTACTCTGAGAAGGCAAAGTGACTGGCACAGAAATGAATAATTACAGTAATGACTAGTTGCTATTCTTGTTTGTTTTGAGGAGTATTCTAATTAGCTGCTCAGTAAATGGCTACTTCCTATACATAGCTGCCATCTGTATTAATTCCTGAGGTAAGATGCATTTGATTTAATACTGTGCCCTTCATGTCACCTAGAAACAGTGTTGACTCCTATACATACCTGTTGTGTAACCATATGATTATGCACTGCTACTCCCACTGTCACCAGGCTCTGTCAGCTCCTGAAGCAACCTTAAAAGTGCTGTGGAAGGTGGAACAGACCAAAATTGCCCCGTCCTGTGAATTAGGAATGTTTCCGTCTTTCCTTTCTACTCCAGTAACTTGCATTCAACTTTAGTTCAGGAACCAACACCAATGTCCTCCAAGTTCTATAGCAAAGTATATCCTTTCTGGATGAGAATCAGTAATGGTGTTAACTTGCCTGTGAGAAACAAGGATGCTGTTGAAAAAGCGGACCAGCAAAGAATTGCAGTGGTACATATAGGCAGAAATCTTATTTTTAAAAGCAGAGAGATAAGGTAAAATGGCTGAGGAAATTAGAGTCTGGCCACTGGGCTGGAAATGTGCTAAAACCTAAGGTACTGATCAAGTATTCACTTGTCAAATAAAAAGCACCATGGATGAGTCTCTTGTTTTTAAGAGCTAAAAGGTATTTGAGTTCAATTGCATAAACTATGTTTAGCCATGACTGATGAGTCAATATGCAAGATGTGGTAATGAAAATCAACATGAAAAAAGAGTTCATCTTATTTTCTTGCCAGTCTTTAATGTTTTTGATCATCCTCTATTTTTCTATTGATTTGATGGCATGATTTTCCAAAATACTTTCCTTCTTCTTGTTCTTCTTGGAGTCCGTGGAGAATATGGTTTTATCATTTGCATAAAAAGGAATAGGAGGTTTTCATCTTTACTTTTATCTGACATGAAGCGTTAAACTACAAGTCTTCAAGTTTCTCAGATGTTTTTTAGTCCATTTGAACTAGAAACCTCTTTTTTGGTGATCTGAAGATAAGTTTGGTAAATGAAGACATACAGGTTTAACAACATATTTCTTCCGCTTGTATTATCTATTTTTGTACTAGTTTTGATTTATTCACTGTTTTGAAATGATTTTTAATATAATTTTTGAGAGAAGGGAAAGAGATGGCATTGGAGCATTTCAGCTGAAGTAGTGTTTCTGCTTCTAGACCCTGTGCTTTGGGGAAGATTAGGACCTGCAGCATAAAGTTCAGGAGAAATTATTGAGAGGAAAGGCTTCATTAACAATAATTGCTTAGTAAAAAGAGAAAATGAAGAGGAGATACTATAACCTTTACTTAACCAGGAGGTTAAGAGGAAGGGAAGTTTTTTTCCATTCTATAAAGGGTATAATAAAAACTAGCAGGATTGCTTTTCAGATACTAACTTTTGGTAGGGTGGTTGATAAAATAACCGTCTGCAGTTTATCCCAGCTTGTTTGTGGTTTTTCTAGGATCATGAGGAAGAAGGAGCCAGAGCAGAATCCAGATAACAGTGTGAAAGAAGTAGGTATGGGGAAAGCAGATAGCTCTCTGAGGAAGAGGGCTATTTGAAAGCCATGTTTTTGCTATGCAGGAAGACTTTGTGAGTCCCTGGAAATCTAATTTTTAAGAATTAATATTATAAAAATGTTTTTTAAAAATTAATTAAGTGAAAAATAGAGTTTACAGAATTGTTTGGGATTCCTTGTTCTTTACAATGCTGTTTTGTTAGTAAGTTTTGCAGTTCAGCAGTATGCCAATCCTGAGCCTCTAGTTAGCTGGGAGGGTGGTTCACATTTGACATATACGGTGAAGCTGTCAGTTTGCAGCAAAAGAGCAGGGCAGGTCATGTTTCCAGTGTTAATTTAGATTTGACATCTTATTTATACCTGGGAAATGCTGTTAGAAAATATTAGAACACAAATAATGCTAGCGCAGCAGGGTTTTCAAAAAGAGACTTGTGCTGAATCTCTTCCCACAAAGTTAGGAAATAAATGCATCTAATATTAGAAAACTCTATGCTAATTGTAGGAAGATGCCGCACTAGTCACAGCATTCTCCAGCCACTGGTTTTCTCCCCAGGGAGAAAGAGACGAGACCTACTGAGCGCTAACAGTAATGAGACTTCTTCAGTGACGGTAATTATGTTCCAATTTAGATAATATTTCAGTGCACACTTGAAATATTTCCGTTGTATTGTCTGTCTGTATTTAAAGCAGTAGAACTATGTGTTATAAGCATCTCTAAACACCATATGTTAAGAAACTGTAGCATTTAGTCTAACTTGATCTCGGTGTCCACGTGATTCTATTGAAACTTTCATCTGAACTTGAAATACTAAAATGTAAGTCTTTGCTGATACAAAAGCTATAAAAACGGTTAACTTTCAATCTTATCAGTCCTGTCCCTTCCATCCATGATGGTAATGGATGGTAATGGTCGGGGATGGGAGTATGTGCTGAACACCAAAAAATCTGGTGTTTTATCCATCCTTTTGGGGAACCAAATAACACTCCCTAAGAGTCTTTCAGTCCTTTTAATACCAAAAAAACCTCAGGAAGTAAATTACATCTTTCAAATCAGTTTTGCCCACACAAGTCGAAATATATAACTGATAGCTTTTAGGCATAACACAAAATTTTTCCAGGCAGCTAAGTAAGCTTTAGATACAACACATGATAGTCACAGCGGACCTATCATAGTTAAAATGCAGAATAAAGAAAGCAATGTCAACTCCAAATGTTGAAGAACATCCACCAAGCTCCAGAAATTCTTAACTTATGTTTATTTTTATTCAGTTGCTGGCACCTAAGTTTTTGGGACTCCCTTGGATCTTGTTTTCACACAACTGATGATTAGAAGTTTACTTTATATTTAATGCAGAGTGAGTTTCTCACATTCTTTGTCTCATACTATAAAATATAACTGTGCTGTTAAACCAAACTGGAGGTTTTTTCTAAGTGTGCTGAGGTGGCACTCCTTGCAGAAGCTCTGTTTGTCTACTAAATGAAATGTGATTCTGTAGCACAGTTAATTTATGGTTCATCCAAAGACATCTTGGAGATAACACTTGATTCATGAAAGGGGATGACAAATGCAATAGCGTCAAATGTAGGATGTTTCTCTTAAAAAGATACATTAATTACTTGCCTTTTATAGCAATCTTTTTGCAAAACGTTTCAGGAAAAGAAGTTGTTTCTAAAATTGACAGACTATATATATTTCACTTATAAATTAAAATAAAATTCTTAATAAATTCACTTTAAGAATTTTTACAAGTCCACTTTCTCTAATTAAAAAACAGCTCATTGCGGAAATCCAGACAAAGAGATATGTCCCCCACATGTTCAGCAGAAAACATTGAAACATAGTCTTGGAGCATGGGCAGGGGAGTAATTCACTGCTGAAAAGAAGAAAGCATGAAGTTTAGAAATTGCTTAGGTAGAACTTTCTTCACTCCAGGCCATGTCTGTGTAGACAGCAAATGCAATATTTCTATAGATAGAGAGGTGCATATATAGAACATTTCTGCAGGCAGAAATGGCGGACTTGGTATGTCATCAAACAACAGCATGAAACCTTTTATATTAGAGGATGAAAATAGTTATTGATGAAAAGGAAGATCGAAAAAATTGGGCTCCTGACTTAAAATGAGGAGCAGCATCTGGAAAACAGAGCTGTTGTCTCTTACAATTACAAAGAGTAGTTTCTTTTTTGCTGTTTCCCCAGTCCCTTCAAAGACCTTTGACCAGTGTTACAATCTCTCTACTTCTCTGCCAGGATGAACAAACTAATAATTATACTCTTGGGGGATTTTCTAAACCTTGGATCCAGTTTTCTTCTTCTGTTCACTTCATATCAAAGTTGCTCCTGTCAGTCCCTCAAGCTGCTTCTGGCTTAACTGCCTGCAAATGAGAGAATAGGCCGTCTTGTCTGATGATACTCTTAATACACACAAAGTTGACAGAAGAAGGAGGCAAGTAGAATTCCACTCCAGAGCTGACATGATTGATCACTTTGATGTGTATTAGCTTCCTTTAAACTACCCTCAGAAAATGACAACTCAAAGTCCAATTTAATACTCTCAGTGCTCATGATTCCTTTTAACTAAATATCCCTGTTAAATCTTGTAGGACATGCTCTTAAACTCATTTTTTTACTGATTAGAGAATCGGCATGATACTGCCATAGAATTCATTATTAATATATTTAGTTCCATATAAAAAATTTTAAACCCTTTCAGTGTCATAAGACTTCAAGTTACATCATGTAATAAAGTATTATGCTGTTATTAAATATATATTTTTGATGTGTGAAAGGAATGCAAATGAGTTGACAATTGTCCTGTTTCCATATTTCACTGGAAACAGTCAAAATACCTTTTTATTTGTCATTATTCTAGGACTATGACAAGTCTACACTGGTATTTTCAGGTTTACTTTCAAGATAGCAGTAAAATTAACTTTGTAGTGCCTCATGTCACAGTGTCTCAGGTCTTCATTTTGCAAGTAAAAAAAAGTTGCATATTCTGAATGTTGAATATTTCCTGAGAGTCAAGTTATTTTATTTGCAGTTATTATCATTAATACTTGAGATTTGCAACACAAATAATGGTTCTTTTTAGGCAATGCAAGCCTGCTATTTATCCTTTTTCTGGTGGGATCCCACCTAGGAGATGGGAGAAGCTTGTATTGCAGTGGGAAAGGTTATGTATTTTTCCTTAAGCATTTTTGATTCTTTAAAAAGATTGGAAAAATATCTTCAGTGAAATTATAATCTGAGGTGCTTTTAAATTGAAGAAGTGTTTTTTGAGTCTTACTTCTTAAAATTATTTCATAGTTGCAAAAGGGAAAAATCAAAGGATATGGCTTTCAGGAGAAGAAGAAGCAATCTGTGTAAGAAGTAATGTGCCACTGATTCTGGCTTGGACCTTCCAATTTCCATCATTTAATATTCTCAGTTTCTCCCATTTATTTCATATACAACGTTAAGATAAACAGCACAGCCAGAGCATGTGATTTTATCTGAACCAGAACTGCAGAATAGACACAGTCCTTGTTATTAATCCTGTTATTATATACAAAGACACATTTGATAGGAAGCCCAGAAACTATAAATTTCAGTTCCAGCTCTCCTCCTAATTGCTGTTAATATTTCTATTTCCTTCACATTACACATGGTTCATATTTCTAGCTTTGACAGTATCTTTCAGTGGTTCATTTTTACAAAATATTGGACAGCTTCTTCAAGGTCACTTTAAGCAGAGCTGGGAACAGACTTCAGATTTCTATTGCATTGGCATTAAGACTCATTTGCTTTGCCAACCCTTCAACAGGATTATGGAAAATAATTTTATACTGCAAAACATTTGCACTAAGAAGTGAATTTGGATGGTGTTACAATGTTCATTTTTATGTTTTCAGCTAAGAAAACCTATTTTTCTGAAAACAGTTTTGTATTCATTTGAATGTGTATATTCAGAGCCTCTTATGGGATCTTCTGCCCATTTCTTATAGGCAGGACATCTGCTGATGCAAGCTACTAAAAATGTTAACATTTGAGTTAATAAGCTTGTCTTTCATCTCATTTTGAAAGCTGTAGCTGAAGTTCTTTAAGGATATGAGATGTTTCAAGCTATTTCTAGTCATGCATAAAGCTATTCCCTTACAAGTCCAGTTTGAATCCTGCACAGCTCAGTGTTTTAAGTGCCATTACCATCTAAGAGATACTTGGCATCTCTTTGAGATGCAGTTTTGGTGAATTTGTGAATTTCTTGTTCATTGTCCAAGGGGCTTTGTTAGTTCTTCAGTGCAGAAGCATCCCTTGGTGTTTGCTAGGTTCATGGCCCAGCACAATGGAATCTTGATTCCCTGTTAAGAGCTCGTGCCTCTGAAGGCATATTAAACTGACTTCCTATTTGCAGGGAGTGGCAAAGTGATTATTACTATGCTTATATAGGAAGTGAAGTGGAGAATTAGAAGACAGAGAAGAGAATTCTGGCTTGACCTTCTTTAAAGCTTTCATAATTTTTTTTTTTTGTCCCAGCTTTTGATTTTTGGGTCTGATTTATGCTTAAATAACTCTGCCTTGGTCATTCTCTTTTAAAAAGCACACACAGAAAGGGATGGAGTTCAAAGACAATGCTATTGATAACACAGGCATTTGTTAAACCATCATTGGGCAGATTTAGCTCAATGTCCTATCATCTCCTTTCTGTATTAAATTAAGTGCTAATCCATTACCTTTGCTATTAACTTAAGCGGTTGTTTCAAGGGCCTAACTACACTCTGTTCTCATGTAATCAATATAAACAAGTATTATTTTTTCATTTTAGGTAGCTAAAATTACATATGCTTACATTCAAGTCACACAACTCAGCAGTCCCTTCTAGACCCAAACCCAAGGAGGTGGCTTTTGCATAATCAGACAAGAAAAATACAAGAAAGGTAGAACTCAAATACCCTGAGGCCATTGCTCATTACAAAATAATTCTTTCCCTTTCACAAGAGCTCTTCACTGCTGCAGATAGGAAGCTGTAAAACAAGAGAGGAGTGAAATTGGCACCATGCAGTGAGTAGGGTCATCAAGATGATTAGGGTTTGCAAAGTGGGGTCTGCTGGGTTTGCTCAGTACTGCTCAGAAAGGAGTGTGAATATATTGCTATTTTCAACTTTATCTGTTGACAAGGCAATTCCATTTTGATATTAGGGAAAATAATTTACAAGGAAAGTGGTGACCAAACACTGGAGCAGATCTCTAAGAGAGGCTGTGGCATCTCCATCCTTGGAGATACTTCGAACTTGACTGGACATGGCCCTGAGCAACCTGATCTTACTTTAAAGTTAGCTTTAACTTTGAAGCTGCCCTTGCTCTGACCAAAGGGTTGAACCAGATGACTTTCAGAGGTCCCTGCCAGCCTAGATTACTTTATGACTGTCCCCTGAAGCTGCCTCACTTGGCAGAGTATCACTGTGCTGCAGCTAAAAAGGAGCTGTTCTTGTACAGCATGTCCCTGCCTTGCCTACCCTAGGCTGTGCCCCATGCTGGGCTCTCATGTTTTTTTTGCTAAGTGTGGATGGGAAGAGCAGATGTCAGCAGAGCCATAGCACCCTTCTGCTGCTCTGCGATATGATCAGCTCTGTGGTGCAGCCATTATTATTTGGCTCCCTGTGCACCAGAGAACTGAAAGTGGAGAGTCAATGCCTTTGAATTCATCATAGGAACTTTGATCTTTCTGTTTAGCAGTACTTTGACAGTTTCTTTTGAAATATCTGACAAAAATATCTCAGTCTGGAAGCCAGCAGGTGTTTAGGCACTTTTTTATTGCATATATTAATAAAAAATGAGTCATTTGTGTTAATCTGCGTTAGGCTGTTACATATCTGTTTTGTACTGCATTAAAGAGATACTAGCTGAGAATATTCAACATCTTTATGAGGAATGCTTCACTGTGTTCAAATATGACACGGCAACATACTTATGTCAATACATATAAGGGCTTAAAAATGGAGAAAAGTGAACTTACTTCCAATATTCAGGCATGGCCATACAATTCAAACAGTTAATTGCATTGAGAAGCAGGACTCTATGTTCTGGGCTGCCACAGACTGAGCATAAAAAGCTACAGAATTTGGCCCACAGACTTGAGAAAAAAATAAAAGCAGACGTAGGTAAAACTTGTTATATAAACATCTGTGTGAAGAACATTCTATGTTCTCTTTCTATTATGCCACCAAATTTTCCAACAGATGCATAATTCTCTCTGAGGCATTGCTGTCCACTTGCTAGTCCTGCTTTCATTGTGCTTCCTTTGTGTTTGCTGGAGAAAATGGAGATAAGGATGGGACAGGCAACATGAAAGCCTCAATTTTTACTTATTTTAGTATTTAGAACAGAGAATAAAAAGGTTGCACTTCAAAGCTAGATAAATGTTGTTTAATGTTATTCAGCCACAGCACAGAATTGCGTCACTAGCATGTTTTCCAAGATGCTTTGTTTCATTTAATGTGAAAAGGCTGTAGAAAATATATAAAGACATGAAGATAAACAACCTTTCTTTCTCCCTGAGCACACCTGTCAGCAGAAGGATGATTTAAGGCCTTTGCCCAGAGAAGCAGGGCCTGGTGTGCTTGACACATCACAGGGAGCCTCTGCTTTCTAAAACAGTGCAGTCTTTGATTTCTACTCCAAATATCTTGCCATGTCAAACAGACAGATTTGGATTTGAGCTCCATTGCAAATATTTTGTCTGATCCAAAGTGCTGAATCTGACAGGGACAGATATACTTCCATGCAAAATTGCCCTGGCTGCATTTTATAGTGTTTTGTAAGTACAACAAGATGGAATTTTCTTCTTTTTAGTCCTATGATTTTAACCTACAATATTTTTTTTTGCTGTTGTGTTTAGGTAGATTCTTTATAATCAGATAATAAAGGAGCCTCCTAGACTTCATAGCAGAAAACAAACTTTTTTAGATGCCCTGAAAAGTACTGAAGAAACTGAAGAAAATTAGTGCAAGAATTATGTGTCCCATGTGGTATACAGTACAATATGTTAAAGAGAATTTAGAAGACTCACTTGTGCAGAAGTAATCAGAGATATTGTCAGCTTATGCCTCATTCACTTGATGTTTTGCCTTTCATACTTTTTTTTTAATTGGTTTCATAAAAAAGAGGTAAATTTAAAGGAACATAATACATGATACAGTGCATCATCTTTTCTCTGAAAGCATGTAATTATAAAGAGTTTGCTTTTTAATATATATTTTACATATTTTACATTATTAATTGCAATTTTTTGTATACTAATAAGGAGCTGAGATGATGACTGTACAGGTCACCAGTCTGTAGAAGAAAATTAGGAAAGATTAAATTGATTCATTAGCATTGCCTTATGTTTACAGCTTTGTATATGCAAGGAGAATTTTCTAATGATGACCTGATTCTGGAAGCATATCAGTTTTCCACCATTTTTTGCAAGTGGAACTCAAAATCAAACAAAACCAAAATGTACAGATTACTTAAATTTTCCTGTTTAAAATACTGGAGACTTTTCTCTCAGATGTGAGTCAGAGGTTGAACGCAAGTTTAGGGAACTGAGCATCTGCTATTATTTGAAATGCTTTAAGTTATCCTGCCTGGCTTGAAGCTGTTGCTCCAAAAGGGCACAGCTCAGGTCTCACTCCTTGTTTGTACCTGTCAGCCCCACAAAAATGTCTGAGACATTGTCAATGCTTAGAGTATCCAAACTGGCACAGGCTGCTTCTCTTTAGGTACCTAAATCCTGCCTCTTACTGTACCACTTGGAGGATTGCTAAGGTAGCAAATTGAACTTTCACTGCAGATTTCATCCTTAACCACAAGCGAATTTCTTCCCATATACTGATGTTTTTACTCCAATTCCATGAAAAGTCCTAATATTTTCTTGTTCCTGCTATTCATTTATCTTGATTAAATCAACTGGAAGGATCCTGTGGAAAGATCTTGGTGTCTTGGGTGCATGATCTTAGCTGTGGATCTCTCTTGTGCTTAAGTAGTATAAATAGTAGCAAATGAGTGAATAGACAATAAAACATTTGAGAAAGGAGCTCTTTGTTCTGATATTTGTAGATGAAGCTCCTGGGACTTAAACTACCCTAAACTGTAAATATCAATACACCCTATGTAGCAGTAGTGTATGGAAATTAATATTAATGGTGTTAGGAACAATAATTCAATTACTTTTGTATGAAAAGTGAGTTTATGTTCTTGAGTACTATATGGGCAATTTTGTACTTAATACATTAATTTCTAGTAAAAGGAAGTTTTAATTAAATAAATAAACTTTTTAGTGGTCTTAGTGATTCTGATTATATTGACCATTACTAGCTCTACTGAAAGAACTTTCAGGTATTTGTATGACATTGTTTGTGTCAACCTCAGCAGTAATACTTCCATTTTGGAAGAGGATAAAAAGGGGCATATATTTTTATCAGCCTTGCAAAGTTGTCAAGGCAGTTTACCAGCCTGTGTGCAAAATCTTTTTCCTGCATTCTACTATGATGATTGAAGAGAATGTTGTTTTCTGTCAGTGTCTCAGCCTACTTCTTTGTAATACAAGTCTTAAAAGTTGTCACTTAACCTGTAGCTGTTTTGAGGAAATGCATGCTGAAGTAAAACATTAAGATCTTCAGATGAAAATGCTATATTTGTCCTCCTAATTACCATCATTGCTTTAATTAGTAAGATCTTGGCTTTGAGCTGTGACCTTGAGGTTAAAAAATACTAATTATCAGTCTTTGAAAAATGCTAATTAATCCAGTCAACCATTAAATTGTTTAGATTTCACTTGATAGTATTTCATTAATATAAATAAACTCAGACTTTGTTAATGTAGGAAATGTCATTTAGATTAGCCTTCACTCCTAAATAAGGTTTTGGATTTTAAAACAGTTTTTTTCTCACTAACACAGACATTCTCATATGCCTGGAGAAAATGTTTGTTATGAAGATGTTTTACTAAGATCCAAATTCCATGGAATACTTATGAATTTCTTTAATTTCAACTTCTTATTTTCAAATTAGTGTTTGTTAGTTTACTGAATAGAGATCAGTGTAGAATTCCTGCCCAGAACTGACTGACCAATTAGTTAATTGGTGTTGGAGTGGAAAGACAGCCACAGTGTTGTGCTCTGTAGATTTCTTTGTGAGACCTGGTATTGGGAATATCTGGGATGTTATTTGGGTGAAAGGGAAGAGATCTGCTGCCAGATGAGAGCATCCTTAGGGGACCATGTGGTGTGGGACAGCCTAGAGGCACTGCAGATCAGATATGTGCTCCACAGAGGATATAAACCGTTAAACGGGGATTGATCCCAACCAGAATTCAGCCCACAGAAAGATGGATTAAAACCAATCTAATTCCCATCTCTAAAAGGAATGCACAGTCCATTCATGTATCACATAATGGGGCAGTACAGAACCCCGTTGTTGCTCTCAGTGTACAGGAGGCAGAAACTGCTGGGAGTGTTAGTCCTTAGCAATAGTAATGTGATGTGGCTCCCTGAAGGAGCCTGTGTTCCTGTCAAGTTTCTGGTACAGGAGCAGAGTGTTTGGTTTGCACCTGCCTCGGGTTTGATCCTGTCTTCTTTGTAAGGGGGCCCTCACTTCCAGCATGCCTTGCCTGCCTCCTTACTGACAGCTCACAGAGCTGGTGGGAGAGAATCTGTGGGGTTTTTATCCATCTACCATGGCAACTTAGCAGTTTAATTATAGAAATTACTTTGCTTTACCCCATTCTTAATGGGACAGGGGGGAGCAGAGCAAGGGGGAACAGGAGAGCAGAAGAAAAAAATTACCTCAAAAATTAAAAATACCTAATCGTAGTCCCTTCACTAATAAGACCATCATTTGTTAAATAAACTGTATTCAGAAATATGTAAGTTGTACATTTCAGTGCCACAGAAGACTGTCATATTAATTTTTAATTCCTGAAGGTTTTCAGTCAGAGGCTGTGAGAAGAAAGCCTTCCCGTTAAATTTCCAGCAGTTAGGCACACAATTTGGTTAGTCCTTCCCGCTGCATCCAGGAATCACTGAGCAGCTAGCTTTAGCTGAAGTAGGCCTGTTTGTGCAAGCAAATCTTCTTTCTGAACATTTTCCTTCTGGTAGACTTTGTCTTTAAAAAATAAGAGATACTTCAATAAGTTAGGCTTCCTAGTTCCATCATTAAAGAGACAAATCGATCTGCTTTGCTTTTAATGTTTACTGTGGTCCCTGTGTAAAAATCAAAGGAGTGAAGACACAGGGACTTGTGCTTTGTGACTAAGCTTAGTGCAGGGCTTGGGGCTGCACATGGGTTGAGATGTGCAGAGGAAGGTGTGGATGAAGACATTTTGGCTGAGCAGGACCTGCTGCAGCATCTTTCAGGCAGATGTGCAGGTCTGCAATCTGAACACTGTCACGGTGGCTGCCACCCTATGACCAAGAGAAAAGCATTTTGCCTCCCCCAACTTTCCACAGAGCTGACAGACAAACTGAACTAGTCCTTTGATAATTAGGGGGTGAAAACATCAACTCCCTAGACATAGCCATTAGCATCTTTTATAGTGTCAAGTAAGTCAGTGGTGTGACAGCAATGTGACAAGCTGTGAAAATGTCTTTGGTCCATGGCGCAGTGGGATGGTACATGGGAGTGCTGGAATGGAGGTTAATGCGTGATGGTGCAAGGTAGTGTTCACTAGGGTATTTCATCCTAGGAGCTATGGGGTAAAGTATGCTTGGATTATAAGTCTGTTCTGAGCTGTCCAGATTACCATAAACTATCAACATCCCCCTAATACAGCAGAGATACAGTTTTCATCTTTCTGGGGCAGCCAAATTTGCATTTTTAACTCAGATGAATCTCATTATTCTTATCCCAAATACTGAGAAATGCTAAAATGAGATAAACAAGGAAAGCCTCCAGCCCTTTTGCAGTAAATGTTACTTTTACATTTCAAAATGGATTTAACTGAATGGAGGAAATTTAGTTCCAGGAGCCCAGCTATACAACTGAAAGCAAGTGTGGTGATCCTACATTTGATTTTTTTCTTTTCAGCTAAAGCTTGTCAAAAGAATAATTTTTTTATGACAGTAAATTTTTCAAATTAAATATCTGCAGCCTTCTCTATCTTCCTAGACAAGAACGGCACATTGGAAAGTTGCAAATGAAATGCGATAAAACAACATCTGGCAGAAGGAGACAAGCTTGGCAGTAGTGAATGAATGGGATATTGGTATTGTTCTTGGCATCATGAGCAGGGCTGGGAGAGGTGAGATACTTGGGAGTCCACTAAGTGCTGCTGTGAAGGGAGATGAAAACATGATTCATGTATGAGTGACAGTGAAGGTGTTGGAGATCTGTTGATTTCTAGAAACATACACCCTTCAGATATCATTACCTATAAGGATTAATGATCTAGGCCTTTCCACCGGGCTGAGGGCTTTTCTTCATGCACCCTGATGGATGCTGTGGCTTTTCAGGGATTGTTCTTCCATTTTTAAGGTGGGGGATAGGTTTCTGCCTTCACAGAACTTCTTAGAAATTTCATAAAGTTATTACTTCTGATAGTCACTGATGATGGAAAAAGATTGCGTGGGTTTTTTCTAGTGGCTATTGGTCTTGCTTTTTTTTTTTTCTCTTTTTCTGAGATACACAATGGGATTCCACATTCTTATTATACCGAACAGAATATTACTAAAATAAAATGGAAAACATAACATTGTGCACAATTGTACAATAGTTTTTGTACAATAGAAATTACAATGTGTCATTCTTACTTTTTGCATTCTGTCGTTACAAAATTTTGGAAACGGCTCATTGGCTTTTTCAAATATAGATTTTCTGGAATGTAAAATAGTGTGCAATGCCATTCTGGTCTGAAGAAAATGCTTCTCTAAAGAAACCCATGTAAGCATTTTGCCACTCATGTTCTTTGCTGTCCTTCATCTTTTTCATAAAGTAATCCATTTCAGACTCCAGGTCTGTCAGCTGTAATAGGTATTTAAAATTGCAGCTGGACTATTGCCTTCATAGTGTTCAGTATTTTCTTTAAATTGTATTGTCAGTGATACCTGAACAAATCAATTTTTTTAGACCTTCCATTCATTCTCTCCTAAATTATATTTAGGCCAAAATCCACATAAATAGCTTTAAGTGAATTTTCTTTTTCAACCTCTGTAGATATTGGCTGTGGCCAGAGTCCTGCTATATGTTATTTTCATTGTTACTATTAGTGACAAATGGTCTCTGAAGTGCAAAGTCCAGTGCAGCCAGAATTAGCTGTGCAGACTCCTTCACCCATCCTACGCTAAATCAGATTTTGTAGAGCATAGATCCATTTAGATGCAAATATGGTGAGCATGTTTTGAGTATTATTTATTTCTTTGGAGCTGCTGAAGTGATTATCATATATAAATCAGTGTTGATGAAGGTGTTTGAAAACTGCACAGTTGGAAATCATAACTAATTGAACCTCACATATTTAGACATTTTGGTCCTTCTAGTGCCCATGTGCACTTTAGTAGTTGTACATTTCAAGAGTAATTTGGGGTGTTTTCTTACTTTCTTTCTTTTGATAAAAATGAAAGAGTATTTTGACTTAGGTGGTGCTCAAAGGCATTTAACAATTTAGGGCTGAAAAATACCTTCTGTGCATGAGAGAGCTTCCTTGATTTCTTTCCACTCTGTCAGCCGGTCTTATGAAAATGTACTTTTAAAATCTACTGTGACTCTTTT
This sequence comes from Pardalotus punctatus, assembly GCA_013400915.1. Taxonomy (NCBI): domain Eukaryota; kingdom Metazoa; phylum Chordata; class Aves; order Passeriformes; family Pardalotidae; genus Pardalotus; species Pardalotus punctatus. The sequence continues at coordinate 577,703 of VZTX01002085.1, read as the reverse complement.
CTGTTTCTCTCAGAGAATTTTTGTTTGGGGTGGTTTTGCACCTCCTTTTTTTGTTTCAAATTAGATCCAAGTCATATCTCTCAGGCCCCAGCACAGGAAGGACTTGTTGGAGTGAGTCCAGAGGAGGGCCACAAAGATGATCAGAGGGATGGAACACCTCTGCTATGAGAAGAGACTGAGAGAGTTGGGGTTGTTCAACCTGGAGAAGAGAAGGCTCCAGGAAGACCTTACAGCAGCTTTTCAGTACCCAAAGGCCTCCAAGACAGCTGGAGAAGGACTTTTTACATGCATGTAGCAATAGGACAATATAATGGCTTTAAACTGAAAGAGGGCATGTTTAGATTAGATATTAGCAATAAAATCTTCACTGTGAGGCTGCTGAGGCACTGGAACAGTTTGCCTGGAGAAGCTGAGGATGCCACATCCCTAGAAGTGTTCAAGGCCACGTTGGATGTAGCAGGCGCCCCTGCCCATGGCAGGGTGAGGGTTGGACTATGTGATCTTCTGAACTAAACCACGCTGTGTTTCTATGATTAAGGTAACACTCAGCATGGACAGAATATAGAGAGTTACTTTAAATTTCATGCCTGGGGTTTCAGTTAAGAGCCAAGCTAGAGGGGACTGAGAAGGGAAGTCAGGCTATTCCCTGAAAGCTGCTATTTGCCTGTGTATTTATTTTTCTTTCAATAGGAACATAATCTATAGTCAGACGAGGCTAATCATAGGTACCATAGCCTTTGATGTGCAAGTGCAAGAAATCAAGGAAGAAATAATATTTTAGTAGCACATAAGCAAAATTAAAAAATGTAAGCCTGTTCTACAGATTGTGACAGATGAGTGTTAGTTTGACTTTCTTTCTAGTTTAAGAAAGAAAAAAAAAGACAAAACCAGGTCCCGTGTTGTGAAAACAGTACTCTATGGAAGATGTCTGACATTAGAAGCCTTGGAGCCTCTCTTGCCTAAGACACCAGTCTTTCTCCAAATTTTTGTATTCTTACTAGAAATTAATTTTACTTTCTGTGATTATGTTCCAGTTACACTATGTATAGCTTCTGCTAGCAGCCAATTCACTGTTTTAATATTCTATCCCTTCCAGATATTTCAATACCTGTTGATTTTAGTTATTTGGTACAGACCTCAGTAGAGAGAATAAATGAAATGAAGTTTTGATAGAAAAGACTGTATTAACGGCAGTTTTCAACTTGCTTTGAAAATTAAGGTGTAATGAAGTGAATTTCATACTCCATGGATTTCATACTTGTATGATGAAGAGGTTTTTCAATACTTTTTGATGTTGTCTACTTAAATGTCCTAATTCTTGATCCATTTTTTTCTCTGAAATTCAAGTGAAACTCTGAGTCTATGGTACCATGTAATGGGATGACATCATAACCATTTGTCACACCATTTATCACTGAGTGGTGTACATAGAGATTGTGAACTGTGCACCTTCAGCCTGTCTGGTTTCCCTCAATTTATTTATTTTATTACATTTTTCTGAATTACTTATTGACTATATCAATTTGTTTCTGTCCAAGTGAAATTACTTTTATTATAATGAAGTAACTGAAGCAGCCAGTTGAGTCATCATGAATGTTCTCGAGTTGAACTCTCAAACTATTGTTTTAACAAGAGAAAAGATACTCTTTTTGTTTCTCTTTTGGGTGTCCATGTATCTATACACAGGCACCTCCCAGGGGCAATGCTGGAGCTGCCTCTGTGAGGTGACACTGGGGCTGTCCTGGTATGGACACAGATGGTTCCAGCTGGCCCCAGCCAACCCATAACAGGTCACGGCTGAGCCCCTCAGGGACATTACACCTCTACAATAACATGTCTCAGAAAAAGCAAAAAATGTTGCAGAGCAGGTGTGAGAGAGGAGTGAGAAAAATGTAAAAGAGACATGAAAGTGTGTGAAGAAGGAGGGAGAGGAGGTGCTTCAGGCACCAGAGCAGAGGTTCCCCTGCAGCCCATGGTGAAGACCATGGTGAGGCAGCTGTGGTCTTGCATCCTATGAGGGACCACACCGGAGTAGTTTTCCACCTGCAGCCTGTGGAGGCCCCCACACTGGAGCAGATGGAAGGAAGGAAGGAAGTTGCATTCCATGGAGAGCCCATGCTGGAACAGGCTCCTAGCAGGAACTGCAGCCCATGGAGGGGAGCCCACACAGGAGCAGGTTTTCTCACAGAAGTTGCAGGTTTTCTCACAGAAGTGAGAAGTTTTCTCACAGAAGTCCATGGGAAACACATGCTAGAGCACTCTGTTCCTGAAGGAGTGTACACCATGGAAAAGATCCACATTGGAGTTGTTGTTGTAGAACTGCAGCCTGGGAAAAGGACCCACATAGGGGCAGTTCATGAAGTATTGTACCTTAGTGGAGGGACTATACTCTGGAACGGGGACAGTGTGAGGAGAAAGGAGCAGCAGAGATGGAGCATTATTGTCTAACCACAAACCCCATTCTCCATTCCCCTGTGCCCCTGGCAGGTGGGTAGAAGCATCAGGAATGAAGAAGTTGATCCTGACAAGAGTAGGGGAGAAGTATTTGTATTTTTGTCTTTGTTGCTTACCATCCTACTCAGTTTGTAACTAGCTATAACTTTAAATTATTTCCCAAGTCGAGTATGTTTTGGTGGTAATTAGTGAGTGATCTCCTTGTCTTTATCTCAAGGTTTTTAATCTTATTTTCTTCCCTTTTCCTGTTGAGGGGACAAGAGAGAGAATGGCTGGCTGTATGCTTGAATCAGCCAAAGTCAAACCCACCACAATTTCTTAATTCTTCTGCAAAAATTTGGACTGTATCCCTCTAGCTGAAGATATGCACTGCCTAACAGAGCAGAATGGAGATTGTATTAAAACTGGGGCATTTGTATGTGACTTCAAGCCATGAAAATTATGTGTATGACTCACAAGAAAGAAAGCACACTGTGGAAAGATTCTTAAGATGTTTGCACTGGGATACAAAACACTGTCACCCATCTAAAATTAGTCCTACGTTGCCTTTTCTGACTTTCCTGAATTTTCATTGAATCTACATGTTCTCTGATTAGGAACATTAAGAAGACAGTCCTAAACATACTGCCACTTTTAATTAAAACATCCACTAGGGCATGTTATGAAAGTATCTGAATGTAATACCCTTTTTAAGGTCAACTTGCCACTTGTAAGTCCTTCAAGACTGAAAGATACAAATGGTGAATTTGTTAGGAGGGCAGGGCCTTGACCCATGAAAGTCTCCTGTATAGAGCCAGTTTCTTGTCCAGCTGGAATATTCTTTGAATGAAGTTCAGGTTAGCTGCAGACAACTTTTGATACTATGCCTGATCTGTATCCCTATCCTGGAGCTGTTGTCTAGAGTGCAAGAAAGTCTCAACTTGGCTAAAGCAGCATGGTTTTGTTTTGTTTCTCTCTGTTGTCCGCCCAAAGCTACTCTGTTTTTCACTGGTTTGGTTTTTTTTAACCATTCTGTGTTGCGCCTTCACTGAGTATTTTTCTAGTGGTAGGAACTTCCTTAGTATGTTCTCTGCTGACTAAGTGCTATTGCTAAAATGAAGCACAGTTTTGTTGCTAGTCTAGGGAGTATATCAAACTGTTTTGAAGACCTTGAGTAAAGGAAGCTTAACATAGAGAAGCTGTGTGTGACATATATTTGTCACAAAATTAATTGCTGTAATTGCTTCCCCACAGTAACTCTGGCTCATGATCTCTGCATGGGCTTATTTCAGCCATCATCATGTAATTATGTAGGGCAACTGGATGTCTGCAACACAGAGGGTAAAGTGTAAAGGTGATGTAAGCACACCTTTGTTTCTCCTTACTTTGGCTATACCCATGATTTTGTCTGCTGACTTGCACCAGACCCTTCGGTGGTAGTTTGTCCTGCTGAACAGCAGAAGTTTCACAACATTGCAATTACAGGCTCTTGCTTGGAGGGTTTGTATGCTGTTACACTAGCAGGATGTAATTACAACTCCAATGTATAAAGTAGTGGAAGCGAATCCCTAAGGATATTCTATACTAGGATACGGGTATGCCAAATTATGTTCAGAGCTGACAACACACCCACATTTGGGATCAATTTTCAGTGATATGAAATGCTCTGGTTTAAATACAAATAGCCAAGACAGACTCAACTGTTATCCGCACCTCCAGTAACTCATGGAGGCTGGTAGAGAAGAGAATCTAAATGGAGCATTCAGTGCAATATTCCTGGTTTAGGATAAGACATATTTTATCTACTGTTATTACCTACAGTATGTTGAATAAAATACTGCTCTGTCCTGAAACTGAAACCAAACTGATAAATTGCAACCATCAACATGTAGGTGATATCTTAAAACCTAGATATAGGATTAGATTCGATTTCATTGACATCTAAGTGAGTGCTCCAGAAGGAAAATAAAGTGTATGTGAATTTTATTAATCAGAAATATTAGAAATCACCTTGAGGAGAAACAAACAGACTTAAGTGCATTTCTCAGTCTAGATAAAATATCCGATGTTCAGCTAGAAAAACTGAAAACAACTTGAAGGAAGGCAGTCAAAAATATGCACTCTTAGGGAGTGCAGAACACTTGGAAAGCAGCTTTGTGCCATGAGAGTTACATTTGAGGACATGAGATGCATTCTGAACTTGCTGCACAGTTTGTCAGAAAAAGAAAAGTTGATAAAACTTGGTCTTGCATGTCAGATCCCTGAATAGAGTGCTAACACTTCTTTTTTTAAATGCCTCCAGTGAAAACATGTTTTGAGTTTTTTATCTGACCCTCAGCAACTTCAGGCTAGGCAGCTGTTGATAAATTCAATGTTCAAAAACCTCCATCAAATCAATACATGATAGGATAATTTGATATCTTGCTATTTACATTCAGTTTAAATTATGAATAAAGAAATAATCAATCATTCAGCATTTGCAGCCTTCCAAATGACTGGGAGTTTCTGGAAGGACTCATCTTCATTTCAACAGATTTTTGATAAGGATCAAGCAGATCAAAATGCTTTGTAGTAAATTCTATCCCTAAATCATCAAAATCAATGATTAGCCAATAAACAAGACTTTCAAGCAAGGAAGGTAATTTTGAAAACTCTGCTATTGTTTATTCACCAAGAATCGTCATACTGCCAACTTATACTTTGTATTTACAAATTACTATTCCAGTTTTCCACCTACAAGTGACTTTTGATAAACCCTAAATTGCCTCTATGTTGTCTTTTTAAATTTCAGAATAGAAGTCACATCACTTTCCATTTTTGTCAGTAAGAGGAGATGAAATGTTAACAATATGGGAATTTTTAATATATTGTTAGTGGTGCTGGTAAGCAGTGTGTAGCTGAGTACATACTTGTGCATCCTTTTATTAAAACCTACAGCAGTTTTTCTTCTCTTTTCAGGGATAATTAAAATGCCTTTCAGTTTTAGTTGGGAGTTTGTCATCTGATGATAATAAACTTACTAACATATTGAAATACTAATGTTTCTTATTACACCTATAAATATTCTGTATATGAAAAAGGGAAAATAATACTTTTATTGGATAATTTCTACCACGCTTTTATGACACTGAAATTAGTTATTTAAATATGGTGTAAATCTTAGGATCATTGTACAGTGCATAAGACTCATTAAAAGCAACTGCCATCAAATAATTGCTGAGCCACCCTTGGTATGGGAATTCAACAAAAAAAACCCCTCACATAAATATGAACTTACAGTGTTAAGAGCATTCAGGGATGGTACCATCAGCAAGAAATATATGCATGCAACAAAAAAGAGTCAAAGTACAGAATGTGGGAGCTTTATTTCAATTTGTATATTGCCGTAAACTTGCAACAGTCCATTTATTTTCCTAACACCATTTGCTTCTCTCATTTGTTTTCTTCTCTTTGCCTGCCATCCCTTTTCTGAGCTTTGTTTTTTCTCTGGTCTTTGTATTTCCTGTGTGTCTTCATTAGTCCATCTTCTTCTTTCCTATGAACTGGGAAATGGATATAAAGAACAAAGAGTATGATGCTTCACTTCTTACCGTGAAGTCACTCAGGGAGCATTAATGGGAAGAACAAATCTTTCTTCCCCAAAATGAAAAAGAAAAGCTTTAATGGAGTAACTACACCCTACTTATTTTCATTTTCCTGTCATGTACCATTGTACAGAAATCCCACTTAAACACTTGCCATCTCCAAAGGTTGTGCTTAATTCATGAAGTATCTTCTATTAATCTTTTTTCTTAGAATAAAGTGTTAAGTAAATTAAAAGATTATATATATTGATGCTGTTATAGGAGACATAAATAAAGAATGCATTCTGGAACAAAGTCATGATTTATGTTTTTTCCCTCTGAAGAGCTCTCACTTTTGACAGATCTCCAGTTTTGGTCTTCTTTTGCCTCAAATTAGCAGCAACTTAAACATCATATCTGCATGTGTTCATTGAATGTAGGCTTGAAAGACCTGTATTTGGGTGTGACCTGCTGAGTTAACTGATGTAAGAATTTTGGCAGCATTGGAAAAGCCCTACCTGAGCTGCTGCATGTGCCAAGGTATGTGGAGCATTGCATGGCACAGCTGGGTCTTGATGCTTAGTTAAGCTGAGCAACTGAGTAATTTTTTTTTTCTTTGTAGTGAAAACTAGAACTTGATTGTCTCTCTGGCCTCAGAGTAATAAACAAGAGAAGGGCACTGGGAAAGCCACTATGCCCAGTGGCTTATTCTACACTCTCATGGGGAAAATTTCATCTGGCTTTCAGCCAGAAGCCCGAGAGAACCTAAGGTGAGAGTGTCACTGAAGTCAATGGAATAGGATTTTTGGTGAGGCGAAGGAGCAAGAGAGACTATGCTTAGGTTCAAATTACTTTAAGAAAACCCTTAACCTTTGAAAGAATGAGAGTATATGTAGATTAACTCCCTGAAGTACTTTTATTGAAGTATTTTTTGAAATCTACAGTAGTTTATTCTGAGGACTTCCTTATTAAAACCACTGAAATGTATTGAAAGGCCACCCAATTGTTGTAAATCTCTATTCAGGAGTGAAGAGATAAGGAAACTAATTTTGACTTGTTTGCAAATAAGTTTTCTTGTGCTGAATTGCCAGTGGCACTCAACTTTTCAGCCTGTCAACCTCTGAAGCAAGGGAAAAGAGTATTAAAGCTGAATATATTGTCATTTTCAATGAGATAGCATCAGCAACTTAGGCCAGTGTAGCTTTTCCATTTGCAAAGTACAGAGCACAAATAACTTCTTTAATGTAGTTTAAGTTATACTTTAAAAGTGGTATTTTAAAATGATCTTCTGCCCAGAGCTTTTGATGGGCCCAGTGGTCTAATTTCTCCAAGCTTCCTTTCAACTGTACAGCTTGAGATAGGAATACTGTTTACTGTGATTAAAAAACATCAAAGCATTGATTGTCTGTCTCAAATTCCTTTGCCAAGCTAATTTGAATCTTTAACGACCCCATTGGAGTTACAACTTAAATTGTTTCTTCAGCCTACTTTTCTAATTTTCCTGCTTCTTGAATAATATTCCATTCTCTTCATTAATTTTTTGGCACTTTTCCAATTCAATCAATATGTGATGTAAAATTTAACTGTCAGATTTGTTTTTTAAAAACTAAAAAAGAAAAAAAAAGCCAGAAAGAGATTCAGAAATCTCAACAAAATTGTAGAATAATAAAAGTAGTAACTAATTTTCTTTAGAGACCCTTAAATGGGTGGATAAGTGTCATTAATCCATTTGTAAAAGCTTGGTAAATTGAGAGACAAGCTTTGTAGAGGATAAATAAATGTAGGAATACAGGAAGGGTCAGGTAGGAACCTGACACCTCAGACCAGGATGAAAGGCAGTCGGTCTGTTTTCGCTGGAATGGACTAGCAGATAATTCCTGAATATCTTCCTCTCTGTCCTTCAGGGCATTTCAATTCCAGGAAGGTCAGTCAGGGTTGGGAGATTTCAATCCTGCACTGCTATCAGAAGTATGCATAATCTTATATTTTGTTTTATTTTTTTCCTGTAACTCTCTGTTTGGGAGCAGAATGTGGAAAACAAAGGTGAAATCGTCTGTGGTAGCTTGCTAGTTTGATGTTTCTATCTCTATTATATACTGTAATGATGAACCTGATTTAGATCTTTCCTCCAAAGGAAATATTTTTGCCCTAACTTGCATTGGTTTTAAGCCAATTTAATTATCTTAATGAAGAACCTGTATACAGATACCTAATTTTGCTCTCTGTCTTCTTTTTAGTTTAATACTAGCACATTTTCTTTCTAATGACACAAAGGTAACTTTGTCTTTAAGATGGCTAAGTGTCAGCTAATACAGACGGTGATTGCAATTCCATCATCTCAATCAGACTTAAACGAATAAAACCTTTCAAACTATACAGGACAGGGCCTGACACGTGAAATACTGTGGAGCTGGGTCTGAGGAATCGCACAGGAAATCTCAGGCTTCCATAAATTGCAATTGAAACTCTACTGTGGAAGTGTTTCATAGAGGTAGCTGTTTTTTCAGCTTCTATGACCAGATCCACAGGGATAACAGAAAGATTAGCTTTGCCCCACATCTGGCTTTTAGTTTAAAACCAATACACACAAGAAAGAATCTCTGATCTATGAGATATTGCACATATATGTTTTATTCTGGAACAGGGGGGATAAGATTATTAAAAATGCGTAAGTAGTGTATATATCTTTGGGGAACTGACTAAAAACAGAGAAGTGGAAACAAAATGTTTCTTTCTGCACCTAAGAGTGAAAGGAGAGAATACAAATGCTGTGAACCTTTAATAAGAAGGAAAGACAGACATCTGATGGTCAAAAAGGAAATTAACAGAATATAGCAATCATCAGAATATAAATCTCAAAACAAATGACAGGACTATTTGCTATCAGAATCTTAAGTCATATTTCGTTGGTTGCCACATTCTGTATGTATTACTTCTACTGCTTGCGACATACTGTGTAAGTATATAAATACAAAGACAGAGCATGTGTGTGTGTTGATAAATATTTTCTGTCCCTGTCTGCATCTTGGATTATAAATGAAGTCTCAAAAGACACAGTTATAGCAGAAAACATAGTTCTGCTAATCCAAAATGGAAAACTGAGACTTTGATTTCTTATCCTTGAATATATCTACTTTCAGATTATTCAATCTGTAACAATTTTAATAGATAATATAATTAAAGATTGCTTTCTCTCTCCTTGCCCCCAAAGATACAAATGATGGATTTGTTTTGAAAATATGAGCATCCATATGGTATGATTGGAAATAATGTTTTCAATGGAGTCAGTAACCTGTTACAGTCTGAGTCTGGCCATATGTAATCCCCCTTCACTCACTGAAATCGTCTTCTCAGAATAACATTTGGTAACTAAATAGGCCTTTCCATCTGTCTTGAGCTCAAGGGCTTTCACAGTTTTAAGGATAGCAAATAAATGCAAGAGATGTGTCTATGGAAAAAAGAAGAAAAGCGGGGCTGAAGTTTTGGTGTTCACAAAATTGCAGTAAATAATTTGGAAGTGCCACATAAAGCGAGGGAACCAAAAAGAAAAAAAAATTACAGCCTTCAGCTAAAAAAACGGATAAATTCAGTACCTATACCTGTGGAAATGGTACCTTCAAACACCTTTTCACAAAAGACCGGGTCTAACAGCCACCTGTGGTATGAGGAACTGCATGTACAGACCATCCTGTATGGCCCTATGTTCTGCTAAAGGGAGTTCATACCTTTCAATGCTTATTTTAAAGGATTCCCAAGGCTCATTTAACACCTAACATAATTTAATAGTTTGGCTAATATGTGTATTCAGTACAAGGCCAAGGAATCATATGTATAGTTATGTACTGTCTCCCATGTACATCGTAGCTGGTTTGAAAATAGCCTTGGCACTGTCCCAGAAGTGTTCTTGTGTTTTACTGTTTTGGGGTTTTTTTCAAAAAGGACACAGGTGCTACATAGAGTGAATGGGAGGGAACATGAAGTCAATGGAGAATGTTTAATCTAGAGAAGAGAAGAGAAGAGAAGAGAAGAGAAGAGAAGAGAAGAGAAGAGAAGAGAAGAGAAGAGAAGAGAAGAGAAGAGAAGAGAAGAGAAGAGAAGAGTTGCACAACCTAAGCAGTGACATGATGCTCATATTTATTTATTCATGAGCTTCTTTGTTTCCTTCTTTCTGTCACTTGTATGTGTACATACAGATACAGAACTTCATGTCTCTGAAGGTCATTCCATCTTTCAAATAAAGGCTTTTAAAGTCTTCCTCAAGCCAATTTGGTCTGTGATAGTTTTATCATTTAGTTCTCCATTGAATAGCCTGCTTAATATCCACTGTAGGAGACTTCCCCCAGTGTTGTTCAAGATTTACCATCTCTTTCTCTTTCTGTCTTTGTAAATCACTTTTCTGCTTCAGTGACATAGAGATGCTCCATCAGCAATTTCAGGTTATTGTTTCCATTTTCCATTTGGTCATTTTGTCATTATCTGGTATTCACAAGTAGAGCAATTCTTGGTGGAAAAATAAGCTGTTTACAGGCATATTTTGTACTAGAGGTTGCAGAGAAACATAGAACATATTGGCAAAACTTAAGAAACACTGAATAAGTTAATTTGATATTTCTTACAAAGTGTGATACATACGAAGAAGATTTTGAATGACTTGAGTTAGTGTAGAAGAGCAGCAGTATATGTCTTTGTCCTTTTGAAAGTACTCTATTTTTAAAGAAAAATAGGAATAATTTAGTTGTTTAGCAGGAATATTAGTGGTGGTTCTTCTGTAATAAGAGCTCTCTGTGCTTTCTGTATGTGGTTGTCAGGTATTGGGCTGTCCAGTATTATAGTTGTCATTTACTGGAATGGTTATGAGCAAAACTGATTTTATCCATAATAACGTTAAATGTTTGCTAGCCAAATACCGAGTATGAAGAACTTAATTGTAACATTTGTGAGGGACTATCTATATGAAGATCACATTACACAAGAGTATTTAAAATCTGTATTAGCAAAACAGATGGACAACTATACTGAAAATATCCTTCACTGTCCTTCTTGAAAGTTGTCTCATCATTTATGCATCCCTTTTGTTCTCATAGTAAAGGCAAAACAAACTAATTCCATTTTGAAGGCTCTCTTATGTCATGATATATAAAACTCTCAACTAAAACCACTTACCTAAAAATTAATGTATTTTGAAATCAAAGTGTTCACTCTACTGTAGTATTTTTTTTTTCTTTTTACTTATTCCTTTCCTTTTTTTTTTCTTCCCTTACCAGTCTCAAGTAATTACTTGTGATATTTATGCTGGTGAAATCCATCACTTGGTGTTACTTTCCCACACATGGGAATTATTCATCCATCCATCAAAAGGTTTGCGTGGGTGATAATGATGTGCACAATAACATTAAGCTGCAGTAGCTCTTTCCATAGACCCTGACAAGTTCCTGGTTTACAAGTATTCACCACAGGTGCTGAGTATTGTTTTCCAAAACTGTGCAGAACATTTTATAAGCAGGGGGTCTTTACAAGGGAACTCCACTTGAGTAGATGGAGCTACAACACAAATTAGAAGCCTTGCTGTTTCTCAGCTTTTTCCTGCTGCTCTTCCTGCCTGCTTTGATAGTCTGTGCTTGGTGCTACTTACACACATTAAAAATGCATCCCTGCCAGAGTCAAAGCAACAGAAGGCGTGCAGAATCCCTACTTCAGAGAGCTCCTTCAGGGAATGGGCTCTTCCAGCTGTGGCAACAAAGAAACTAGTATTCCTTGCATTCAGTTTTGGGCACTTCATTGTCAAAATTACATCAAATGTTAGTTGGGGTATTTTCTTGCTATTCAAGAAATGTCCTGGGTAAAAAATCCTGGTATGTAAATCTCACAGTCCATAAAAGTTTCTTTTGAGGCACTGCTGTTTCAAAGTTAATCTCATTTGTAATGGTGAGGACTGATGGCTGTCCATGGAAGCATCGACATAGGCAATAATGTATTGCAGAACTCCAATGAAGTAAAAAGCAAGTGCTAAGATGTGTTGCTTGGACTGTTAAGGGGGTGACAACTAATGGGGTTGAAAAATATCAAGGAATGGCTCCTGGTTTGGGGTTTGGGGTTTTTTTTTTGCCTTTTTACCCCTTGTTTTTAAGACTGGGTGAGTCTGGAGCTTGTAATTCCTCTTATATAAATGTAACATATAGCTAATTAACGGTAAGTAAATGAATCTAGGCTATCTGGGTAACAATGCTAGGACTGTGCTGTTTTCTTTTCTCTTGAATGTCTAAACATCCTAGTCTCTCACACAAAAGCTTACAGCAAATAATTCCTTTCATTTTTACTTAAAGCTGCATCTCTCCATCATACAGAGATTGCTACCATAGAGCCTTCTCATTAGGAAACACTGTTTGAAATGTCTGCTCTAATACACAAGGGAGAGGCTTTAGACATCCTTTGGGAAAAGTGAAGGGAGCATAAAGCATTTAAATATTACATGCTGCCTAAATTGTCTATTTCGACTGGTAGAGAAATTGCCAAGGCATTATTATGACTAAATGCAATTCATCTAAGTTAACTTTAAAGTTTGTATTCCAGGGAAGAGTGAAACCTGAAAAACATCCATAGTGATCAAAGCTGACAGCATGATAATTTTAATTCTGAAAACTGAGGCAACCAGAGCAAGCACTGCAGGTGAACTAAAATGCTGCAGCTTCTTCAAAAAACATTAACTAGAGCAATTATTTGGTATGCCATTTAATGCATGAAGGAGAATACTTTTCTTTGTGTAATACCTCAATTGAGAAAGATGAAGTTTAAGACTGCCTTTGGAGGAACTAATTAATAAGATAAAAAGGCATTTAAGGCAAAAGCTTTTCTTGAATCACTACTTTGAGGACAGTGAGCAAAATCCATAGGAGTGATTTCATGGGAAATTGTTGGACTGACACATAGTTACAAAGTCTTAACACAAACAAATATGTTTGATTTTATTTCGGGGGTGGTTGTTCTGTTTCAGTAGGTGAATCAGAGAAACACCAAAGAACCTGTCATTGAAACGTTTCCAGAACAAATTATAAGACCAAGAAATGCAGTGTCCAGCAGCAGAGTGTGCAGACTTTTTGTGATTCAGTGGAAAGAGGGATGACGTAGTGAGGTTGTTTTCCATCTCTGAAAGCCTTGTCTGGACATGGGTGCTGTAAACGTGGGGTCAGGCAGTGTTGTAAAGCCACTTCACTGAGCCAGTGTTTCAGCCTTTAAACTGCACTTCACATTTTTGAGGTGTTTCACCAGCTCTTGACTCTTTGATTCTCATACAATCCCCTGGCTGTTAGTCTCTCTTGGATACAGAACACTGAAATAGAGGAAAAGATTTAGATCCTACTTTTTCATAATATCCATCTCCAGTTTCCTTAGATACCAATCTCTGTCACAGACAAAGTATCAAAATCATGAAGTGAAAACATACTTCTGGAAATACCTGATCACATGCATTCCCTGAAGAAAAGATACATAAGAAATGTGGATCCATGAATTTCCCTCTCAGGTCATTGTGGATTGACAGTCAATACCTGCTTTGTGCTCATTTGTCCCCCTTTGCCCTTTTCCTGGTATTTTTCTCATTTCACTGAAGTGTTAATCTTCAGCGCTGACCTGGAGAGGAATTTGGAGAATTTCCATATTGCAATAGCAAGGGATTTCTTGTAAAGATGCCCCTTCTTCTAACAATTTCTTCAAAGCTACTTGTTGTCATCTTAAGTGTCTGCTAATGAAAACTGACAGTCTGGTCCTCTTAATCATTTAATGTCACATCAAATATCTGTAATTAAGGGAGAAGAAACCCTTATAAATGACGCATGTTTGAGGCTTTTTTCTCCCTCATGTAACTGAAAACCTAATTTTTTACAGTATATGCTGTGTTTTCTGGTAGAATATTCGCTTCCTTATTTTAGGGCAGAGTATAAAATAATGTACATTTATAGTGCAATTAAATCTCTTTCTCATTTCATTTTTTAACCTGCCTCTTATTTTCCCCCTCTTTTTCCAGATTTAATCATATGATGTATTTCTGTATACTTAGCATGGATTTTTCACTTTCATTTCTCAAAATGCATGAAAAAAATCCATGCAACTTTAAAGAACTCTCATGAATTTTAATGCAATAACTGCCAATATTTTGAATGTCTGAGGTGAGATTTGAGTTAATATCGCAAAATATGATGTTAAGAGTCTGAAAACATTTTTTGGGTTTTTTCTCCCCTTCACAAAAAAAAGTCAGATGCACTATCTGCAAAAAAACCAAAAACAAAAACAAAAACAAACAAACAAAAAAAACCCAAAAATTGAAAACCAGTCTCAGTATGTGTTTTTTAAAACATCTCAACCTTGTATTGATAACTAATTGAAAACTATTTATCAGCTTTTTTAAAATATCCAGATGCCTTTATCAGGCCTCTATTGTACAAGCTGCTGTAAAAACATCAAGACTACAAATGGCTCTATTGCAAACCATACAAATTAGAAAATCAGAGTATTAATCTGCCTAGAGGCAATATCTTTACACAATAAAACATTATAGGATTTTACATAAATTAAGTGTGCTTAATTCAAAACCAAGTGGTAATAGGGAATGCATGAGCATAACCAGCTCCCATCATTAGTTTATTTGATAAAGTTTTCTTTTTCCTTTAGAAATCAGTATCATTTTTCTTTCAGAGACTTCATGTGTTTTTTCTTTATTCATCTATCATTTCCGCAAGCCACTCTGAGACTTTGGTGTTTTTTTCATAAAATCCTACTTGGTCTTCTTCATTGACCTTTAGTTCTAATTTATATTCCTTACCAGAGTAAAGTTCATGAGAAAATTGTTTTTTGACTCTCTGATGGGTAAACTTCATGTCTTTACAAAATGGTAATGACTCCATGGAGTTATAGTGTTAAAAGAAAATAATGTTATGGAAGAGAAGCAGCAAAAAATGTTTGGAAATTTGTTCCTAACTGAACTTTCTTAGAAGGACCTTTAGTTTCTCAGATGTTGTATGACCTTAGGAGACTGACACCTAGTGGAGTATTTGGAGGTGAGAAGAAAATAACCTTGTCTTCCTAGAATCTAAAAATTATCAAATTTGGTCTGAATGGCAGCTTCCTCTCATTCCTCTCTTCAAAAAAAAGGTTATGTGGTGAGAAACCTAATTTTAACAAAATATCTATCCAAAGGAAGTGTGAAGGTCCTCACCAAACATAAATCATCTTACTACATCAATATTTTGGTTTAGAGATAATAATTTCGCTAGTAATTTTTTTAAATACTAAAGCTAGAATTTGAGTACAAATTTTCCTCAGAAAATTCATTTTGACATCATTTTCAGCTCACATTTTTTGCTGTGACCAATAACAATCCATAAATTTGAATTTCCTTGGAAATAAGAAACTCATGCACAGCAGTAAACACTCCCAGGCAGAATAGACTATCTGTGAAATTTTAGATTTACCTTAACCTCAGTTGTGTATGGTATCCTGGCAATCCTGCATAGAATACTTGAGATGTAAATGAGTCATGTAGTTGATCTACAAGGCAAAGCCAAGTATGTCTTCAGAAGCATTTTATTTCCTTTTGTTCTGGTATGGTATCTACACATTTATCAAATGCAATAGCAAGCTCTTTTTGCTGTTTGTAGACTTGGAAGTATCTCTTCTAAGCTCCATAAATAGTAACAGTGGATCTATTTATCACAGAAGAAAGTGGGAGTGTAATTAAGAGTATATGATAGCATTAAAGGAGGAAAAATCTTGGGTGAGCATTAGGAACATCTTTTTAATGTCATATTCAGGAGACAGGTAACAAGCTAGTATAAAGTGGCTGAAATGCCTTTATCTTTTCCTTTCTCTTATTTTTATCTGTCTGAGAAAAAATGAGATACATGGTAAGGAGAAACCTGAACCAGATCAGAAGTACTCAGTGTAGGACACGGCCAACTGAGTGTTTAAAAACATTAGTTTTATTGTCTGAGAACATCACCTACTCTTGCTTTGTGATCAAGGAATGGTCATAGCTTGGAAAGCAATTCCATGTCTCAGCTGTCTTAGAAAGGAATAAACACCCCTGGAGGAGCTGCACCCTCTCAGTAGGCTCTTACAGACCTGTCATTTCTTTTTTTCCTGCATTTGCAAAACAGAAAATTAACAAAAATACCTCCATTACCTGCAAAAGTAAATATGCAACAACATTGCTGAAAAAGGTTGGGTCAGCACTTGCATGATTTCACAGCGCCAGCTTCTTAGATCCATTTTGTGGTTGGGCTGGGACAGTTTTTTGAGATGTTTGATTAAGCAACTCTCCTGAGCAGTCTTCCCTACTCACACTGTATAAACTACTGTGTTTTTTGTTAAGCATCTCCTGCTGCTTGTTTTACAGCCCAGAATCAATTTTTGTTTCCCTGAAAGCAGCCTGAGGCTGTTAACTGTGATGGTTTCAGGATATGCTTCATATGTGGTTTGCCCATCCATGCAGTGTTAATGGCAACTCGTTGAAGAGAAGTAGAGCAAACAGCAGAGGATGGGAACTGTTCTCTGCCATCCAAGTTTAATTCACCTGCATTGGTGAGACAATGCATAGAGGCTTTTAAATTAATTGCATCCTTTTCCAACATCTAGCACAGTAAAGTAGCCATGCTGAAGAGACACAAAGCTGAAAACTGAGGTGATTTTGTGAATTCTGCCTTTGGTCTTGTACAGGCAGACAGAAAATCTTTGGCACTGATCTGTCTCTGAGCACACAGTGCATGTGCTGGTCCTGCAACAAACACTTTAATCCTCTCACAGATTTTTAATTTCAGTTTGGCTGTCAGCAAAATGCATGGCTGTCTTACTCCAGAAAAGTAACACAGTAAGTTTAATGTTGGAGAGCGAGGAAAGAAGAGCATGAGAAAGGGAAGTTACACTTGATTTTGCTGCCCCATAATCTGAAAATACAAATTAATTTCATTTCGCTGCTGCAGAACCTGTGTTTTCAAACATCTTGACTGATTTTCCACTTGCTTCGGGCTGTATGTCTTCCTAACACAAAAATAATGCACAGAAGTTCAAAGTAGTTTTGAGTCAGTTTGAGTGTGCTAAACAAGGAGGGAAAACATAACTGTCCCTAAAACCTGTAGAGAGAAGCATTTCAGACCAAGTTCTGCATTTTTATGATATTTAAGATGAAAGAGACATACTATTGCTTTGTAGAAATAATGAAGCTCTCCATCTAAAGTCAATTTTCTACTTCTTGTCTTTTTATTTATACTTCTGTAAAAG
Source organism: Pardalotus punctatus (assembly GCA_013400915.1). Lineage (NCBI taxonomy): Eukaryota > Metazoa > Chordata > Aves > Passeriformes > Pardalotidae > Pardalotus > Pardalotus punctatus. The sequence goes on along the minus strand of VZTX01002085.1, from coordinate 560,439 downwards.
AAGCAGTTGATTTAAATTAATTGACTGTGTATGCTGAGAACTTTTGATTACAGTTTGCAGTTTTCTGTTGTTACTGTTGCAGTTTTGGATGTTTGCATTCTTTTTTTAAATGTCCTGCAGTTTTTTGGCTTTAGCATGTCTCTTTGGGTCTTAGAGAGTTTCTTCTGTGCACAGACAACAGAGTTTAAGCTAAAAATGCATTTGGCTGTACCCAGACTCCTGGCCCATAGTTGAGATGGGTTTTATAAACATGAACATTTATAATCCCCTCTTCAAATATCCAAAATGTATGGTCCTTTTCCCTTTCCAGAAAATGTTCTTGTTTCCTTATGTTCTCTTCACAGTTGGGTCTTACCCCATCACAAAACAGACCTCAAATAGTTAATCTTTACATACTCAAATCCTGCCCCAGCTGTAACCTGTGGCTGTTACATCCCCAAAAAGATTTGCCTATTTGGCAGGTAGTGTTGACAGTAGAGCAAGAAGGGGATTGCTGGTCAGGTGACAGCTTGATTCAGAAAGATATGGTTTATGAGAATTAGATCACTTTTTGTTGCAGAGGGCCTTCTTGAGGGCTCTTGGTAAGAAGAGGCAATGCGTGTGCTTAAAAAGTAAGTGTTCATTCTCCATGTGCAATGTGAATAATTTTTGCAAAAATATGTGATTTCTGTTTGAATCATGACTATTGGCAAGAATGAGGGACATACTAGGTGAATGATGCAGTTTATTTTCCCAATGAACAGATGGCATCTGCATCTTTTAGTAACAAATTTTGCCCTCTGCCTCCTTTGTAAAACAGTTGTTTTGTGCAAAGCTTTTCAATTTCTGACTATTCATTGTTTTGAGATAAAATCTTTTTAGCTACTGAGCTATTCACTTTAACTACTTTGGCTATTCACTCTTTTGCAAATATGGAGGAAAGCAGAATGAAAGGACCATGCTGCAAAGCACCTTCCTTAAAAGCAGCAGCACAGGTTACAGCAGAAGTTGTTTGTCCACTTTGCATTCCTTTTCACAGGCTTCAAGCCTCAAGAAGTCATTTACATCTTACAAAAGTACAGAATAGCAACCATGAACCTAAAATTCAAAAGGTCATAGACTACATTTGAAATAGAAATCAGCAGGATCTGTGGACACAGACTTCCAGCCTCTGTGTGTGCGGATTGGATTTTTTAGTTTAGATTTGCCAGGTTTAGTGCACAGATTTCACAGGATTGTGGGACTGGATGAGTGGATGGATCACTGTAAAACTGGTAAAACATCAGGAAGTTAGGTATACTTGATTGTTTGTCACTTTAAGCCTCCAACTGTGATGCACTGATGAAAAAATTATTAAAAAAACAGTAACATAAGGTCATTTGGAATGAGAGATTGGGTTCTGATACACAGAGTACCTCTAGCTCCTGGGGCTTTCTTCATTATCATTATGAATGTAGGATTTTAAAGGATTTGGAGGGTTATTGACTAAATTCTTTTTCTATTGGAAATAATCATATCTCACTTCTATTTTAAATGCACACCATTTCCGAAATTATTCTGATATTTTAAACAAAGTGTAGAACACTAGACTTCTGAAACTGTTCATTAAGTAGTCATGCCTTCTACCTTTATTGAATATTTCTGAAATAAAATAGAAATATGGCAAATATTGCAATGTAGTTTAATTTTTAAAGCCCCTCACAAGTGGCTATTCTGTCAGTGAGTGATTCCTTTGATGGTATCTTTCACTGGAGGTCACTGTTGTAATGATATTGCAGACCTGGCTAATTGTTTAAGCATTCCTCTCAGTTTTAATGAACAGAGAACAAGAAGGAATGTGTGCATTGCTCTTCCTAGTGAAAATCAGGTCAGAATGTGTCCCACAACACAGTAGTCCTCTCCCTAAGGTATGTCAGTTTTTTGTGAAAAACAGTTTCTCAGGAAGAAACCTGAATATATTTCCTTGGTTGATTTGCTTGTTTGTTTTGTTGGTTGTTGGAGTTTGGGTTTTTTTGGTTTTTGCATCAGCTTTAATCTGAATTGAGAATCTAATGGAAAACTTCAGTAAGGATTTCAAATATTGGTTACTTCGATGCTATAGCTTTGACTTTCTTAGCTGCTGTGTCAACTGACTTTTCTTGATTGCTGAAAGATTCCAACAGATGATGAAAAGCTCTTTAAGTTCTGTTCCAATGTAATTCCATTAAAGCATGCCCAAAGCTTGCTTCAAAGGTGGACCTGTGTACTATTAGTTTTGGTCAGATGAATTAGATGCTTTGTTCTCAATATTCACATGGGGTTGTTTCAGTCACTTGAGTTTAATTTGAGAATTGTGGATTTGTGCTGGGGTTTTATTGTATTTAATATTAAAAGAAATTCTGTTTAAGAAGTCAGGATATGAGGCTCAAAGGGAAGTCCTGGCTCATACAGTTATTTTAGATTGCCAACAATTAAGCTAAAAGGGAAAAAAAAAAAAAATCAGTATTTGACCATGCATGAGAATGGTCAAGAAAGAAAGGTGGTTTGGTTTGGTTTGGTTTGGTTTGGTTTGGTTTGGTTTGGTTTGGTTTGGTTTGGTTTGGTTTGGTTTGGCTTCTTTCAGGATGGCATGCCTGCTCCATTTTTTGTCTAGACTTCATTATCTTTCTATATCACTGTGGAACAGAAGAGTTTTCCATAAACAAAAGCAGCCATCCTTACTAATGCCTATCAACCTGGCTGTTCAGATGTTAGAGCTGTTCAGCAGTTCTATGAGAAAACGCAAAACTAGCATTATTAAATTGGCAGAAAACAGTGGTGGTCTAAGAGCTGTATCATTTCTTATATTTAACCAAGGCTCTGTAATGTTTGCCTGGTTTTCTATATTCAGGTCCACAATCTACTGCAAATGATCATTACGTGTCTCGGTCCATGGATACAGAATGAGGAAATGACCTCTGTTTGCTGATACGGAAATAACAAATTTCTGCAATTTCATCATTTTAGTAAAGTTCCTGCACTTCATTCTTGTGCCTGTTGCAGTGTGTTCATTTAACTTTATGATTTAAAATGGAGAGCATTTGGCTAATTAGCAGGCAGCTGTTCACTTAAGTAAATGACTCATAGAGTGATATTTATGGTGCATAACTTTTTTTCGAGCCTGGAGAAACTTGGGGAAAAAAAGACACAAAAGCAGATGTTTGTGCTTCTACATCCATGAAAAATGCAGTGAAAAACAACTGCTGCTTTCATTTAATGGCATTTTTCTCAAAACTTAGTGATAAACTGGTAACCCCAGCTTTTAACTAATATCTTTCAAAATAAATGAGATAGTTCTATAAAGAAAAAACCAGAAATACTTAATTTCCAGTACTCATGTGAGCTAAATATGTAAAATGGATGATCAGACATCACATGAAGAGGCCTCAAAGGTTATGATATATATAGGCTCAATTAACATTTAGATTACAGGAGCTTGCAATTTGACTAAAGCCTTTTTTGCTATCCAAAACAATTACGTATAACACCGTTCAACTACAAATTGGAAAATATCAATCCCCATAAACATTATACAGATTCCATTTTAAAACAGTGTTACTCCAGCAAAATTCCAATGGTGTTCCCTTTGATCTGCTTTGGGAGTTTATAATGTTACAGACTTTAGCACTTGGAATTAGGACATTCTGACATTCCCCATTAAGAATACCTTGTGCCCAAGCTTCTTCCCATGAGCTGGTTGTCTCAGAACCAAAGATGTTACTGTGGTGTTTTGGGAATGGGTTGGAGGTTTCTCCCCTCTTTCTCTTGCTGTAATTTCCCTGGCTTCTGCCCAGAGTGCATCTCCTGCTGTTGAGTACTCTTCCACAGCTCCTCTAATCTCTTCTCTGCCTGCTTTAATGCATGCTCTTCTGGGTGCACAGGTCACTCAACTGTAGATCAGGTACAGTATAAAATCTGTTTTGAACAAGGAAAAAAATACATAAAAGAGAAAACTTTCTGTGTTCTCCTCCACTCTTTTTCCTCTTTTAAAACTGAATAGTGCCAGCTGCTAATTTAAAATTTCTGAGACAGTACCAAGTTCTGAGTAGGAAGTTCTGTGTTGTTGCTGGGTGGATTAGGCAGGTGGATATTCTTTTCTCTCTTCCCTTGTTGTACTCCTGCACCCTGTTTTCACATTCTTCTGAGACTGTTTTATAAAAGCTGCTGATTAAAATACACATTTCAATTATTTTTGAAGGACTTGATCTTTCTCACATAAATGAGAGGAAACTTTGAAAATGGCATATGTACCTTCTATCATAAAATCTGTTTTAGGGTTAGGGTTTTATGCTTGTTTTCACTAGGACAAAGAGAAAGGACACTTCCTTTATGTAAGCAGCAGGCAGTTTAAAATTTTAGAAATATTCTCTTTGAAGGAGAATAGAATCATTATAGGATATACACCGATTAAATAATTATTACATCTTTAACGTGGAGCCTGAGGTGCATCAGTGTTTTGTGACTATGCTTAATGGACTCAACAGGATTCATCTGTAGTTTATTTTGTTCAACAAAAATTATTTTAAGCTAGACTTCCTGCTGATACTCAGTAACAACCATCAAGGAACTGTAACCAGACTGTAAATCGGAACTGCTTTACCATGCTTTGCCACTGTATTCTCCGTGTCTAGTCTGGAAAAATGTCTTTCAGTTCAGTTTGGAAGCAAGGTGTACCACAATGGAATGAAAAAGCACTTAAAGCCTAGATTTATGCAACAGAATTGGAGGCATGTTACTCTTTTATCACCTGAATTATTACCTATTTTATAAGTTCACAATCATGGCTCACAGTTGCATTTAATTACCTTGGCATACAAAATTACTGTCCTAATTTTCTCAATAAAAAAGGAAAAAGACAGCAAAAGATTGGAGAAGCACATGTTATTATCAAGATAAACCCTTGAGCTAAGCTACCAGCCTTCAAAAGCAGAATGACCTCCACAGCTTGAGAGTATTTTAAGATTTCACTTTTCATCTCTCAACAGCATTGGGACAATTCCCTAAGTGAGAATTCACAGGTTATTCTATGATATATTTGAAATAAAAAATGTGTTCTATTTAGAGCAAGATTTCAACAACCTTAGAAAGATAATAAAAATTATCAGTTTAATACCAGAGAAACCACTTGTAAAAGGCAAGATTGAATTTGTGTAGTACATAATGGCTTTCTCATTCCTCTGAATGTTATTTGGCTTGGAAGATTGTCACAAATCAGGCAACAGCTGAACTGAAAAATACTAAATAAATTTTATTAGAAATATGGTTAGGTGAGTTATCCTTAGGAGACAGCAGAATTATCTGGTGGGTGGCTCATCTATAATACTGTTCAGAATGAGAGAGTATTCAAGATTTGTATGAAAAATGTATCCAGGCAATATGGATTTAAATGGAGGATAGAAAAGGTTCATGATAGTACTGGAACTGTAGTGTAAATAACAAGCAACCTCCACTGTGCAATGGTAATGCGTGGCCATATAAACCTCTTTATGTATACCCATTAGATGAGTATTTAATAGCTCATGATGATTTATATTATTTTTCTTATATTTAATGTTGTCAAGGTTGTGACTCAGTCCCTCAGTGTTGTAGTAGTAGTGAACAGTCTGTAACAGGAGTAATAGCAAATTCCTGTTTATTCCACCTGATGATCCTGAGGGAGCTGGCGGAGGAGCCCTTCTTCTTTAATCATCAGTTCTGGTTAACAGGGGAGGTACCCAACAACCAGAGGCTGGCCAATGTGATGCCCAACCACAAGCAGGGTTTGAAGAAGGGCTCAGGGAACCACAGGCCTGTCAGCCTGACCTCGGTGCCAGGGAAGCTTCTGGAACAGATCATCTTGAGTGCCATCATGCAGAATGTACAAGACAGCCAGGGGATCAAGCCCAGTCATCATGGGTTTAGGAAAGGCAGGTCCTTCTTGGACAACCTGCTCTCCTTTTATGACCCAACTAGTTTATAAGGGAGAGGCTCTAGTGTGCATGTACTCTACCTGGACATCAGCAAAGCCTTGGACACTGTCTCCTGCACCAGACTGCTGGAGAAGCTTGGACAGCTGCAGTCTTCACTGGGTTAAAAACCAGCTAGACAGTCAGGCCCAGAGAGAGGTGGCGAGTGGAGTTACATCCAGCTGTCATCCAGTCACTAGTGGTGTACCCCAGGGCTCAGTATTGGGGCCAGTCATGTTTAATATCTCCATTGATGATCTAGATTAGGGAATTGAGTGCACCCTCAGTAAGTTTGCAGACAGCACTGTGTTGGGTGGGACTGTCAATCTGCTGAGCAGCAGGAAGGCTCTACATAAAGATCTGGACAGGCTGGATGGATAGGCCAAGGACAGTTGTGTGAGATTCAACAAGGCCAAGTGCTAAGTCTTACTCATGGACAAAGACAACCCCATGCAACATTACAGACTTGGGGCAGAGTAACTGGAAATCTGCCTGGCAGAAAAGGACCTGGAGGTGCTGCTTGGCAGCTGACTGAACAAGAGGCAGCTGTGCCCAGGTGGCCAGAAAGGTCAATGGCATCCTGGCTTGTATCAGAAATACTGTGGCCAGCAGGACCAGGGAAGTGGTTGTCTTTCTGTATTCAGCACTGGTGAGGCCACACCTCAAGTGCTGTGTTCAGTGCTGGTCCCCTCACTACAAGTAAGACACTGATGTGCTGGAGCCTGTCCAGAGAAGAGCAATGGAGCTGGTGAAGGGTCTAGAGAGGGGGTAATATGAGGAAGTGGCTGTGGGAGCTGAGGTTGTTTAGCCTGTAAGGGAGTCTCTACAGCTCACTGAAAGGAGTTGTAGCCAGGTGGGGATTGGCCTCTTCTCTTGGGCAACCAGTGACAGGATTAGAGGACATAGTTTCAAATGGCACAAAGGGAGGTTCAGGTCGGACATCAGGAAGAATTTCTTAACTGAAAGGCTGGTTAAGCATTGGAACGGGCTACCCAGGGAGGTGGTATAGTCATCATCCCCCGAGATGTTCAAGAGAAAACTAATGTGGCACTTAGTTGCCATGGTGGTGTTTGGTCAAAGGTTCAACTCAATGATTATGGATGCCTTTTTCAACCTTAATGATTCTGTGATCCTGTGATTCACCAGTTATTTCTTCTGACTTCACTTCTATATTTTTTTAATAGAAAAACATTAAATCTCTAAGATTTAATATGAAATACCACATCACCATTGGAACACAAAGGTATAATCTTTGCTTAGCAATTTCTAGTAAAGCTTATGTGTTCATCTCTTTGTTAGAGGGATAAATTCTAAGACTTCCAGAAAGGAAGCAATATTTTTTCCATCTTATTTGAAATTTACTGCGTTTATGCAGTCCAGGCATGCATTCAGCAAGCTGGCAGCATGTAGAGTACTTGGGAACAGCTTCCTCAAATAAACTTTCATTATTAATGAAACGAGATTGAGTTTGAGAAGGAGTGCAGTTTCAGCTGTTGACATCTGTTGCTCCATTAGTAAGCAAATCAAGACAGGAATTTCTTTAGCACAAAAAAAAAAAAAAAAAGTATTTATAAAGGAGAAAAATTAATAATCTGGTATTTCTCTTTTTGAGGCACATATAATGATCAACTCTGCAGCACACTTCAATGCTGCATTTTTTTAATAGACAATATATTACTGCTTATCCAAGGAAAGTAAAAAGCTCCTGGGTCATATATAAGGTACATTTGAGATTGTGAATTTAAGATCACAAATTCTTCGAAATAAAACACTGCCATTTGCCAAAGTGGATTTAAACTCAAGTAGATCATGTGCAAAACACGACATGCAAGAGTAGAAAACTGCAAATACAGTAAGTTAGAAGAGGAAAAAATAATGAGAATTAAATTGTTCATGTACTGAAGAGGCAAAATTAAAGCATCAACAAGTGCATCGACTATGATGTTTTATGCATACAGAGATGATGAAAATGAGATGGAGAAGAAAAGAGTCCTGGTATTCAGAATTGGAATATTATCTGAGGTAAATAAATAGCACCTAAAACCTGAAGAGGATCCAAGGTAAAAAGGGGACAATCTTCAGACTGAATATACAGAGACGATGTGAGAAGCCTATGAGCTTGCTCACATATTTCTCAGGCTTCAGTATTTCTTAAAAAATTTTAAAATGATGAATACTAAATCTATTTTTTAAATCTGAATGTTCATAATTCTCATTCTTTGTAGAAATAATCTGTGAATTTATCAATTTCCAGTGAAGTTGCTTAATTGAGAAGCAGCACAGTGGCAACTGGGTGCTTCCCTGTCAGATTAAGCATAATATCCTTGCTTTCAAAAAGCAGTCTTTTGCCATTAGACCAGTAGCTCTTCTAGGTGCAGTGACAGTGAAGGGTTTATTTATTTATAGGCTAAGATTAATTAAATATTAATCACTTGAGCAGACACTTAGGAAACACTAGGTTTGCTAAATACACCATTGCTGGTATAAGACAGGCAGAAGGCAAACACTTTTATGGATCTGCCATCCAAAGTAATAAAGGATTAACAATACACAAGCCACAGGGTGTTATTTCAGTGCACAGATATCCTTGGCCCTGATTGCTAATATCATGAATTGAAAGTCTTTCATAATACACGTGCATTCAATCTAGACCAGGCCACTTCAAAATAGTAAGACGGATGCTGAGAGGCAGAGCTGTAACACCTCAAGGCTGTCTGTGGAGGGACATTTCAAGTTGCTGCTCATGGGTGGCAGGATTTCTCGTAGGAAAAGGGAGCTTTCCCAAACCAGCTTGAACAGAACTAATTACCAACAGGAATTGCCCCTGTTACATAGACCATTTGTTGTTACACTGAGCTAGAGAGCAAGAACACAGGTTTAAGAGTATGGCAACAGGGAGGCTTTGTTCTTGTGGTTATTTGCAATGGAAAGCAGGTGCAGTTCCACTTGGCTGAGAAAGGCTCTGGAGAGCCACCAGCTAAATACTGCAGAGAAACGTCTGTATTGCCAAAAACCACTAGGGCTGGGGCTGCTACTATGTGTTTATTTTTAGTACCTCTGCCATAGCCTAAAATGTCTATTCCCCAAGGAAAACTTCCCCCAAGGAAAGCTTTAGTACAAATGGTAGTATTGCCTCTTACTGTCTGCTTGGAGAAACTGAGGGAAATGCATGATACGAAGAGTTTCATTTGATTTTCCCTAGTGGATCTACAAAGTAATTCTAGGGAATAAATGATTTAACACAATTTCAAGCTATTGCCCAAAGTTCCAGCAAAAATTGCATTTACTTTACCCTAAGTACATGATTGATAACTTTATTTGGTAAGTCTCAATAAACATATTTTTGGGGAGTTGTTAAAGTGATGCAGGGATACTCGTCTCATCCCTCTAGTTCAAATGGTGTGTGAGTTATTTTTATCTCTTTGACCCTGCTCCATTTTATTCAAGTGGAAAATTGGCTCCCATTGTTTTCTACACCATCCTTCTTTATATTTGTGATAGGAAAAGCATGTAAGTTCTCTGTAGGTGGTCATTGTGTGCCTTTGCACATCTTTTTCAGCCCAAATGATTCTATGATTCTATGAAAAAACCTATTTTCCTCCTTTTAAAATAGTCACAGTTTTGTAATCCATTTCCAAATAAATCTCAATTTTATCTAGTTTAGGTAATTTATCATTTTCTTCCCTTGGTACATCTACAGTAACTGAAGCATCAGCCTCAGAAAATTAATTATTTTTCAGGCTGTCAGTTGTAGGCAGTATCTCTCCCAGTCATGCATACAGGACTGTAGAGGAGAATTGTTTCAACAGCCGCTAGACCTTATGAAGTAAGTAATTCCTTTTTGTTCAAGAACGGTGGACAGCAAGGACTAAAAGAGTTTTGTACCCATGGTTTGGAAAGCATGAGAAATGAGCTGCTGACCTTTCCGCTGAATAGGTTGGATTCACACTGGGCCAGGATCTATCAGCCTAAAAGGTCACTAGTATTTCAGCTAAACAGGGACTTTAGGACATGGCTACACTTGGATTTTGTGTTCGTCACATGTTGTAAATGTATGTTATTGTATGTTTAATGATTACCAGAACTGCTTTGCAAAAAGAAAAATATACCTTATGTGGGAGGGTGTGCAAACTGATGTACATTTGTGTGTCATGAAGAACTGTGTGCAGGAAGGTGTTTCTTTAGGTGGCTAAACTGCCAATTAACTCTAATAGCAAAAAATCAATGCACTGAAGACATGATGCTACAGGCCAAGAGGTTATTTTGTATTGGGAATTCAGGATCTCCAGAATTTTGTGACTGCAGTCTGTTTTAATCATTCTAAATCTATAGCTGTAGGCTTAAGATGAGACCCTCAAAGTTTTTAAGCTACTAAGTCTCTATTTTAGAAATTCAATTCCCTTAGAAAAAAATCTAAACCCCATTTTTTTCAGTGGAATGTAAGTGCCTTGTTATGTTTGTCATTTGGAAGCTTCATTCCAAGGCAGAGCAGAGAAATCAAGAGCTGCATTAGTCCCTGCACCTTCACCAAGAATAAATGTCATTCCCAGGTTTCTCTTTCAAAGAAATATTAGTTTTTATATATCTACCCCATACTGACTGTTAGTCTACACGGATAACACCTGCTTGATTAGAATGTTTTACATGTGTACAGTGTGTGTGTATGTGTGTGTGTGTGTGTCTATACATATATATGAATGAGCCTTTTGTCCATTTAGCAATGGTTAGAAGGATTTCTGAAGATACCAGGTCCCATTCCCATGGATGTGTAACAAAACACATTGCTCACGTTGCTTTTGCACCTTCTTAAGCAGTGTCTGCTTGTATAGCATATAAGATGACTTTTTTCTTGTGTAGCATATTGACTGACAAATCCCATTCAAGTTTGCTTTTGGACCACATGAGCCTGTTGGCAATTTTCTTCCCGAATTTTCAAATGTTGTTTTTTAGCTTCTGTAAGTGGAATACTCAAGCAGCTAATACAACATATTTCAAAATAAGTCAGGAAACTTATTGCTGAATTCAAAGTTTTTTAATCCAGGTTTTTCAAAATAGAGATGTTGTCATAAATACAATTTTTTGATATAGTGAATAGTTAGAACAAACTTACAAATCAACTTAGGACACATCCAACTCCACATATCATGCAGAGAACCCCTGATTTTTTGAGAATTTAGATATCTATAGGAAAACCATTTGTGCACTTCTTCAACCATCATATTTCATTTTAACTTTGCTATTAGTTTTCAGTTTTATCACTGTACTGATCATTCGTGAAATGCTAGAGATACATACTGCAAACATTCAAATTGCCCCACATTTTTCTCGGAAAATCTGAATTAATAGACAAGCTAACAATCAAAAATTTTGTGCTCCATCAGAAATTTAATTTTGTCAAATTAGCAACCATTACTTCTGGGAGGTATTTTGCCCTGGAGCGATTTCACCAGAAGTATTAGATAAAGTCACAAACTCACTTAAGAAATCAGCAAAGTAACCTTATTTATCACTGAAATAAATGCAGTAGCGTACCCTGTTTATTTTTATTCATGCTGGCAGACAGCAAGTGGCATAGTGTCAGGTGACATCACTGTAGGAAAAACTCCAAGAACACATCCTTAATGTCTACTTTAAATACAACTTCTTTCAGCTTCTTTGGCCATGACTCCGTTGTTGAATTATTCAAGTGCTGCTCTTGTTGGCAATACTTTTGTCACCATATGTCAACATTTAATATATGTCAGAAAAGTTAGGACTTATTTCCAAAAGAAGAATGTCAACTTTTCTTATAGCTGGGATACTGAGTGATCTAGAGCATGGTAGCTGCAAATCTCTTTTAACATCTTTGGGTTTTCCACCATAACATTAGTATTACCTGAGCATTTCTAGTTCCCTTTTAGGAAAAATTTTGGTTTGTTTTTTTTTCTGTGTGAAAGTAGCAGAAATTTCTTTTTAGGCAGAACTTCCATAGGAGTGAACACTAGAAATAGCCCAAGTGCTACTGAGGATAAAATTCAGCTTACACAACTGGAACGAAACACAATTTGTATGAATCCGTAATGCAAGCAGAGTTTAAGAGGTCCTGCAAGGTGACTCCCCATACTCTAAACTCAAAAGAGCAGGTTGACTGCAAATCCTAGTCAAGCACACTATAACCACTTTAAACCTGCCTTCAGTGGCAGGACAAGGGGAAATGGCTTCAAACTGAAAAAGGGTAAATTAGATTGGCTATAAGGAAGACATTTTTCACAGTGAGGGTGGTGCAGCACTGGAACAGGTTGTACTGAAACGGTGTGGATGCCTCATCCAAACTGGAAATGTTCAAGGGCAGGTTAGATGAGGCTTAGGGCAGCCTTGTCTAGGGGAAGATGTCCCTGTCCATGTCAGGGGGGTTGGGACTAGATGAATATTCAAAGTTCCTTCTGAACTAAACCATTCTGTGATTTTATTATTCTGTGATCTTAGAGAATTTTGAAAGAGTATTAATAATAGCTCTGGTGACCTGGAAAATTCAGATTGTGTGAGCATATTTTGCCCTCCTAAATTCTTCCAATGGATATTTTTTTTGTTTTGCTCAAATAACAGATACCTAGTTTTAGAATTTTTATCTATTTCTGTGTTTAAAAACAGGGAAGAAAGCCATGTATTTTGAATTTTCAAGTTTGTGTCGTTTATTTTTTGTTGTTTTTTTTTTTTTTATATTTCTCATTCTTCCCCACCAGCTCATCTTTCTCTTTGAAAGTTCATACATAACCATTTTTAAGTTAGTCTTGCTGTTACTGAGCCTTATCTTTGTGCATCTACCATGTAGGTCACAGAGGGCAAGTATGTAGTTTCAAGTTACAGCTGGCTGTAAAATTAGCTTATAAGTACATATATCTGTGAAGTTCATGGCCCAGGATGCCAATGGAAGTATTACAAGAGTGTAATGAGACCCCATCTCCAGTCATTCATAGGTAACCTGTATTTTGTACAAAAGCATAGGAAAGATGCTGACATCCAGTTTTGCTATTCATAACAAGCTGGGCACAGCCTGATATTAAAAAGGGCTTTAACTTTATTCCCTGTGTCTGTCCTGAGAAATAATTTGGGGGGGAAAAATGTCATTCTCCTCTGAAATATAATGTTATGATGTTTCTAAATGTGTGAGGCCAATCAACCAACCCCCCCATCTTGAGGAAAACAGCTAGGCTTTATATCACATTTTGGCTTTCCACATAATTCCAGCTGATATGCTCAGACATTCATGCCAAGGGAGAAAACAGATTGTTCCCAAATAAAATGCATCTTTGATAAAAATCTCTCACTTACAAAGCAGAGAGAAATTGAATACTTTAGCCCAGGCATCTTGACTTTTCACAAATCCTTAACAAAAACTGCAAACATGTAAAGGATACATTTACTTTTTTTTCTTTTTTTCCAATGCACTGACAGTTTCAAAAGCATTACTCAGATGGTATTTTTCGAAGTGGTCACTTGTTATGCAGAGAAATATGAATTTAGACTATGAAATGTTTATCTTTATGCACATATTTTTGCTTAAATTATTTATGAAATCTCTTCTGCCAAGACAGGAAAGAAAATTGCACTTTTGGAGTCAATACAGTGTTATTTTATTATTCCTTAAGGTGTTTTGAAAATAGTAAGTATTAATGATGTGTCTTTCCAACTCCACGCAAGAGTTTTTTAAAGCCCATTTTAAAAATGAAACATATTATCACACTAAATACTTGATAGGGTGTTTGGCCCCACTGAAGTTGACAGCAAAATATCTTCTGACTTCAAGAGACAAAAGAGTAGAATGAATCGGGTGGGTTTTCAAGTACAGCTTGAGTAACATCAGCAAAACATTGCAGATCCAAGCCACCACATTTCTCCTGTTAGGATGACTGGTTGAGCTTGTAGCTCCTCAGGTTTACTTGGAGCTGACCAAAAGGCCAGGTTTTGTTGCCATACACCATCAGGAAAGGCTAGTTACAAATGAAAAGCTAATGAACTTTCCACCTAGATTTCAATATAAGCAGGTTTGCCCTTTTTTTAGTGCAGGGGGTACAGAGGTAAAATAGGATATGGGATTTTTCAAAGGCTTAGTATACTTGTCAATTTAAGTTTTGCATTCTATAAATAAGTAATTCCTTAGCCTCGGGGAGCACAGAAAACTAACATCTGTTGGGTTCATAACAGAGACTGATTTCTCAGGATGCTTCTCCATTAGCATTTTTCACCCTTCTTATCAAAATTGCACATCTTGCAGGAGTACAATGAATAGTTGCAAAAAGTAGCAATACTGAGGAATAATGAGAGCTCATGCAATGATTTTTTCCTTGGGTGTATTTTATTCCACATTTAAGTGAAAAGCCCCTTCCTTGCAAAATTCTAATACTCATCATTTAAAAACAAGTCTTCCCTTGAGCAAATCTGTACTAGGAACAGGAGAGGAGGTAGTAGAGAAACCTGTACAGTGATTAGGTGGCTTTGCTGAGATTGCAAAAGAAGCAGAGTGAATTGGGCCACTTTTACAATTATGTTTTTAATCGAAACAGTGAAGCTTCTCAGTTTGAAGCTGTTTGCTTCCTTGCAGCACAAAGACAATTTAGCTGAAGGCTCATCCCACTGGCAGCAGGCAGTCTCAATGGTGACACAGGCCCTTAAGTCATTGTTCACATCACTGTGACAAAAAATGTAGTTCAAGGTTCTTCATTATACCAGTGCCTTAAATTCTAATCCTTAACAGATTACAGTATTTTCTTTTATATATATTATTAGAGTACAGTGAAAGTTCATTTGTGGAGTAATTCAGCTGCAAGCATTGAGCCAAAAGTACTAACTGATCTGCACAGTAAATATATAAGTATTTGCCATTTCCTTCCAAGCAAATGGCTTGGTCAGTTATGTCTCTAAAGAGATTAAGACACTTTAACATCCAATAGGAAACTAGAAAGTGACAGCAAAATTTCCCTCTGTATGAACTATTTCAGCATTAAAATATGCTGAAGCAGTAACTTACCTGGCCCAGGAGGTGCCTGCATACCAAACCTTCTGTGATTACAGTATTTTGGTGTAGCTGCTCTGGTACTTCAAAGGTCTTGTTCTCTCTGTCCTGTGCATTTTTACACATTAAAATGATATTCCAAGTAAATCCTAGCAGTAAAAGGGTGAGTATTAGATCAGTCTTTAGAAGAAATTAAAACCTAAATCCTCAAAAAACCCACAAACTCCACACCATCTGTACTCTGCAATTACACTTTTTGTCAAGTTAGTGGACAACATAATCTGGTCTCTGAGTAGCAAGTTTGGCAAAAGTGCCACTGAACACTGAACAGGTAGCAAGAATGCTGAAAGGCAAGATAGGGATTTCACACTGAAATAGCAAATTTTAATCTTTTCAACTCCAGTTATTTTCCTGATTACACTTTAAAATCTATCTGATTCACTTGCACATAGATTTAATTATGATGTAATTCTCCAGTGAGGATAGGAAGTTGTCATAGTTTGTTAGGAACAGTTTTTGTACTGTAGAGTCCTATTGCAGCTGTACATTAGTGTGTACTTATTTGAGGGATTGGCCAAGGTACTTTTTCCCTAAAAAGTTTGTGTTTTTATTAGAAACTGTTAGTAATTTGATGCTGCCATGGAAATTGTTGCAGCAGGGTAGGGGGGAGAGAGTAATTCCTTAGTAATATGTTTGTACTTCTTAGTTCAGTATTCAGGCACAAGATGTTACTTTTCAGTTTGGTAGAAGTAATAGTGTAGGTACCTAATGTAAAATAACAGGCATAAAATCTAAGGTTTATGTGTTATCTGTGTACTATGACTTGTATCTGCATATTTATCGCTAATTACATCATGAAAAATCTGGATCTGGGACCTGAACTGCTGGAAACCTTGTATTTAAATGAATATATTTCAATACATAAGTAAGCTTACATTTTTTTCCAGTTTTTCATAAATTCTTATACTGGATTAATGTTACATGTTTCCAATAATGCATGTGCTCAGCTGCATGTGAAAACAGGAGTAAATATCTAGAGCTCACTTAAAGTGATATGAAAGTGAGATACAAAGTCATTATGTGACAACCACTATGGTACTGGGATGAAAATTAGTACTGTCCGTAAATTTCAGTACTCATGTCATGATAGGACAGTCTCTTGGTATACTATAGTCCGTTACACGATGCCAGTGGGAAGAACAGACACTCAAATTTATTTCATCTTGTGTGATAGGAATAATTCTAGAGAAAACAGAAAATGCAAAATGGCCTTTGTGTACTTAAAATGCAACTGAAGCAAATGCAGTCCAATGTCTGGGAAACAAGCATCTGAGTAGTAAAATGCTGCACCCATAGGTGTCAGAGTTTAACCCCCAAAGTATTTCACATATCCAAACCTCTGTTCCTGTGTAGTTTTACAGTCAGTGTCTTGGCTGGACCAACACTGGGATCCACAAACTAAGCATCTCCTGAAGGTCCCGATTTGTTAGGTAGACTGAGATCCTACTTGGAATATGCTGGGCTAATCTAAAAAATAAAATACATGCTTATATAAGAAAATAATAACAATGTTTTGGGTGATGACACAAGTTTTTGCCTAGTAGCCTCATTGGAGTACTCACTGAGGAGATATGAAACCTGGATGCTGGACTTGTCTCAGAACCACTGCCTATGTTGGGTATTCCAACTGCCCAGCACTTCCCTGTCCTCTGCTGACCTCACAGTGTCACTGTGCAATCAAGAATGCAAGTTTTGAGGAATGGAGCTGGAAAGAAGCAATATGGAGGACCAGCTGGGATACTTGTTGTGAAGGGAGAATACAGGTTCTGGGTTTTGTGTCCCAAATTTTTTCAGTGATTACAATGAAAGAATTCTCTTTAAATAGTTGGAAATACAGTATAGGTTTGATTAGGCTTGACAGTTATCTTAATACTGCTAGATGCCAAAATAGTCTCTGAAGAGTATCACAATTAATTATTAAAAATTACATGAACAAGCTTATGCTAAGAACAAAAATACTGGCCCAGGTGAGGACAGTCAGCAGTTAAATTATTATGTTGGGCTGCACAAATTCAATGGTGTTTCTTCATGGAAAATTGTGTCTGCAGTTTATTGCGGCAACAGTGCAGGTGGACTGGCATGCTTGAACTGTCAAGCCTATTCAAATATATCAAATTATCTACCTTCTGGTAAATACAACAAAAGCTGTATGATATAAATAGGAGCAGGGTTTGTAAATGCATAGAATAAGACTCAAGACATTGCTTCTTATTCCTGTTGTTTTCTTGTGCACACACATCCTCATGGAGCATATGGTGGGGGGAGAGAAAGAGGGAGAGACTGTATCCTCTTAAGTCTCCTTTATGTATGTCTTGAATCTAATTTTACGGGACAAATTTTCCTAGAAAACTTCTCAACGGCTGTGAGATATGATAGATGCAGCCTTTGGAAGCAGGCAGCAGACTGCCTGTTTGGGAATTGTCTGAAGAGGACTTGGAAAAGACCTGCTCTCAGAGAGAGCTCCTTTTCTGTGAGAGAAGAGAATTTCTTACAAAATGTTGCCCTACCACATACAAGGTTTTTCAGCAAGTTGCTGACTTGGGCTTTTCACAACAGTGTTGTGATGAAACCAAAACAATTTCCTGGCTTATACTCTAGGAGGTGCTAAGTAACTAGAATCCTTTGTCATTGCTTGCTTGACTAATGCCTGTGATTCTTAGCTTTTCACTCTTGAATGCAAAGATATGTTTAATTACTCTTATTCATTAAATCCATAAGTTTCAGTACCTCATTTACAGTTAGGCTGAATACAATAGAGATTCCTTTCTCTCATGCTTGGGAAGGAAATCTTTACCTGGTCTTGGGACAATGGACTGCATTTTGTGACTTTATTTAAAAATTAACCAGGAAATAAAATGTTTTTCCCTCTAGTGGAGTAAAGTCTAACCTGTTCATATTAAATCACTATGCCTTTTAAAACTTCAAATGTGCAGGGTTATTTGCTTAATGTAACACTAGAGAAAGGGATTAGTTTGTGCTCTTTTTTTTCATTGGAAGCTCTATTTCATTTTCCGGTATTCTCTTTGAAGTAGTGTGAATAACACATTAAAACGTGTCAAAAGTTCTTCTGACTCAGGAATGGACACTGACCCAGAAACGTAGTGATCGTTTACAAATTTAAACAAAATAGCACTTTCATTTCATGTGAAATCCTAGCTCCATGCAACTTCTTAGCACAGATTTTCTTCATTTTGCTGTACTTCTACAGCACTTACTGTTTTTCCATTGGGAAGAGCATCATCTATTATTTATCTGTAGCTTCAAGCAGCCTCTTTACATGTTTCTTTCAAATATGAGGCAGCCAGCACTATTTCAGCAGGAGAGTAAGTTTTATGGAACATAAAACTTCATTAAAAACTTTCCAAGTTAAATTTATGTATTTGTACTGACTTATTTGCAATGCTTGATTTTCATTTTGCTTTGCATAAGTAAAGCCTCTGTGCAGTAGTTTAGGAAAGTACACATGCAAATCCTTTTTGGGGTTGGATGAAATTACCTGTTCACTTCCCTGTAGTAGTGGAAAGATGTGTGTGCTGTCTTGTGACTTGAAACATAAGGAATTCCTTTTTTCTCATAGGTCATTAGAAATTGAAAACAAAAAGTAATGCTGTAGTCTATCTGTAATAGTGTAGCAGAATTGCATTTATCATTTCAGTCTGTTAGCAAGTGTTGATCCTGCGAGGATAAACTAGATTGGTACCATTGAAATTAGGGACTTCTTACACTACCCAAAGAGGAAGGAGGTGTGGTTGGCCAGCAGAGAAAATGTAGGCAATGGCTGAAGCGATGCATTTTTAGGTCTGGTGGGAAAAAACAATTTTGGAAAAGGACAAACAGAAGTGCTGGGTACCTCAGTTAGCTTGACTCATTATACTACATTACGCAAGTAAAAGGTCTATCCTTCATAAAACACATTATATCCATTGCAACAATATGCAAAGAAATTAAAGTGTTTCCCTGTGCCGCAACTTTTCTCCAGCTGTTTACATATTTTCCAGATTCTGAGCATGGTCAGATAGAAAATGTTTCATATTTTCAGTACCTGGAGACCTGACTTTGCTTGATTTTGCACCCTAAATTTGCTAGAACTCAAGATCCAAAATGATCACTATACCGTCTCATTCTGATGAACAGTATCTTGTAGTTTGTCAGTCTTCTTTGTGACTATAAGGTTGATAAATATAGTCTCAGAAGCGTTTGTATTACTGCACAGAAGTACCTGAGATATTGGTTTAGATTATGATGGGTTTAGACTGTTTTGTAAATTACATATTCCTACTTCTTTCTCTGGCTGAAACCTCTAGTATTATGTTTACAACAGGATACAGAGCCTACAAATGTGCATAGAGAAATAGCCCAGTAAAGATTTTTTACATTTAGAAAATGCCATTAACATTTCAAAGTTTTTCCCCTTTCACAGTAAATATAACACCAAACTTGTGCATTTCAGATTTTATTTAGAGACTTTGTCTACACTTGTTTGGAATATATAACATATCTCAGATATGGCCTGGTTGCTCATGAAATAAATTCAAGTAAATTTTTCATGCAGAGTTAAAAATCCATCATAACCATTGTGCATTTTAAATCCCTGTAGCGCTCTATTGATTCATTCATTCATTCATTCACAGAATCACTGAGTGGTCAAGGTTAGAAGGAACCTATGAAGGTCATCTGGTTCAACCTGCTGGGTTGTGCCCGGAGCAGGTGTTGGGTTAGGCTGCCCAAGGACCTGTCAAGCTGTCTTGAATGTTCCCAGTGAAGGAGATTCCACCACTTCCCTGGGCAACCTGTTGCAATGTTTAATTGTTTTCTTTGTTTTCTTTTCTTATGGAATTTACATTGAAGCAACTGCACCACTTGTGAAGCCTTTTACCTCTTATTACTGGACATCCTTGTGAAGAGAGTGACTCAGTCTGCTCTATGACTACCTTTTAGATATTGCAAGGCTGTGGTTATATCCCCCTGATCCTTCTCTTCTCTAGGCTGGACACAGCCAATTCCAGCAACCTTTTTTCCTATGTCAACTTCTCCACCTGTATGATCGCCTTGGTGACTCTCCACTGAATTCCCTCAAATTTTCCATGCTGCTCGTGGACTCTAGAGATCAGGACTTGGTACAGCAAAGCAGGATAAACAGTGCTTTAATTTTGACCTGACAAGTGCAGGGCAGATAGGATATTCCCACATCCCTCCATCGGCTGGCTGTACTCCTCCTGTTGATGCAGTGTAGGACACATTTGCCTGCAGGTTCGTGTTCAGCTTGAACATAAACAAGTCCATGCGCACCAGGACCTGCAGGGCTTTTTCCACAGAGCTGTTCACCACATAGTTGGACCCCAGCCCACACTGCTGTGTGAGTTATTCTGGATGCAGGAGTTCACATTTATCTTTGTTAAACCTTGTATACAAATCTTCTTGTCCCCATCTGCCAGCCAGTTGATGTGTTTGTGGGGTGGCTCTTCTTTCTGACTGACCTCCTTTCATTTCGGTACCACCCACAAACTTAGTGGCACGCAGATCATTCCTAAGACATTGACTAGTGTTGAACGCAGTGTCCACCCTGACAAACCATCCAGTGGTAACCAGCTGACACTTGAACTTCAAGCCTTTGCTCACCACCCTTTGAGTCAAGTGGGTCAGCTGGTTTTCCATCCATCTTGTGATCTTTTCAGTTAATTTCTTGCCTGCTTGCCCATAACAACTTGTGCGTGAAGCATCATGTTGGAGACACTCCATGTACACAAGAGTGTACATGCAGACAACATACGTGTATAAAAAGCGAGAGTATATATCCCTATATAGAGTTTTATCAATACTGTGTTACCATTGTGGTACTTCGGCAGAGGTGATAGGCTCATGAATAATCTTTGTCAGTGAAAATTGTCAGTCTAGTAAGAAAATTCTGAAGATGCTTCAATTCTAGGGGTTTATTACCTTAAAACTCCTTTAAAGACTCTTCATAAAAGTATTACAACAGTAAATTTTCTCCCTTGGTATTTTGAGGATTGTGCTTCTTTCATTTTAGGAGTCTAGTGCTACACTTTTCTTTTTAAAACAGTCAAATTACAATAAGTTTAAGCAGCTAAATAATCTTTCTGAAATGCCTCTATTTCTTTTATTGATGCCTTAATTAACAGCCATGCTAAGAAAATACCAAAACTAGAAATGTCTTTGTGGCAGACTCGAGTGGATTCATTGGAAAAAAGGATCGATTGCTAAAGTACAGTGTAATGCCAAACCAAGTTTCTTTTCTGTGCAATGCCATTCTACCTGAACTTTCCTTTTATAAAATGGCATTCAGCCCATTACATTACTTTGTTTGAAGTACAAGCAGTCTGTGTCTTAAAGACGTACAATAAATTAAATCAGTCATTCTTTCGACTGCAGACCTCATTGCCCAGTCAAATGCATTGTATTTTTGTTTGCCAAGACAACAAATGAGGTACAACACAAGGGGCCAGCATGCTGTGGTATCGGAGATGGTCAACAATAAAAATCTCTCAGGGAAGATGTTGTCACACAAAAAGATACCTGCTGCTATTACCTCGAAGCAGGTAATATTTTCTCACACAGATGCTGCTAGTGATGGCAGTGGTGTGTGCAGATTTTTCTCGATCTTTGGAGTGCTAGCAGGAAGGAAAGCTGTAACTTCAGAACCCTGAAGCTGGAGAGAATTGGACCTGTGGGTCCTTGTGTGTAAGGCAGGAGGAGGTCTGGCATTAGCATACCACCTGCCACTCCTGGTTTAGTAGACTTAGTCCTAACAACACAAGGGAATGTAGCAACTCAAAAGGATTTTTAACAGGGTATATTATGGAGAAATTCCCTCAAACAGGAAAGTTACTTTTAACTCCATTCTTTAATTGGATCAGAGATTTAAAGTGCCTATTATTAATGCACATGTTGTAGACACTGGCAATTCACATGCTCTAGAAGCTGTAAATGAATTCTTCAAAAGAAGCTTTGAAATTAATGGTCTCCTAGCTATAACAAAAACTCACAACTCAAGTAATTGGTCCAAGTCCACTCCTGCTTTTCAGTAAATGATTTTGAAGGAGGTATAAATTCATCATTTAATACCTTGCTGAGCTTTCATCCAGGTTTTATTGGAGGTTACTTTCAAAATTTGAGCTTGATTTGTTGAGGTTCAGCATTTATGAAAGTAAGACAAAATGTATTTTTTCATGTGTGTGCTAGAAATTCCTTATAGGTAAGTTATCCCAGTAAATTACTAACTTCTAGAACCTGTGTTCCTTCTCTCAGAATGAACTGGTGAGGCCCTCAATGCATGTAATAGATCTGATCAGAGCATACACTGGCAATGGTATCTGGCAAGCCTGTACTCCCTGAGGCAACACTCTCATGTTTCCACAGTGGATCTGCTGCCAGAGTAGTAAAAGCTTTCAATCAGATGAGGATTGAGCTTTGTATGATGCATGTCCATTTTAAATTAAAAGTTGCTTACTTACCACCCTGATTTACTCCTGTTAAGTTGTGGTTTACAATCCAATTATCCTGAGCTGGGAGAAAAATTATGTCAATTTATATGATTTCAGTGGCAAGATTCCATCATGTTCCCCAGTGGTTTCCTGGTTTCCACCTTTTATTTTCAATTCCAAGTGATGTTTTATTGTTGTTACCAGTCTTTAGAATAATGACTGCAAATTTTCTTATAAAAAGTTAACTAAGAACTTAGCATATCTACAACTTGTATAATATTTTCATTTTGCCAATTTGGTAAGAAACTGTGTGGATTTTTTCCTTTTTTTTCTTTTTTTTTTTTTTTTTTTTT
>VZTX01002085.1:425110-537615 GCA_013400915.1 Pardalotus punctatus | reverse complement strand
TTTTTTTTTTTTGTAATTTATTTACTTGCATGTGTAATAGGCAAGCAAATAAAAAATTTGCTAATTTCCAAGAGCAGGTTGGATGGGGCTTGGAGGAGTCTGGTCTAATGGAAGGCGTCCCTGCCCATGGCAGGGGGTTCAAATTATCTTTACAGTCTCTTCTAACCTTCTAACCCAAACTATTCTAAAATTCTATTATAATCAACAGAATTCTATGATAATAAAACCCTGTGTTAATCAGCTTGCTCTGTGAGCATCAACTGGATCTTCCAGACCAACCACTTTCATCATCTGTAGTGGCACTGTCCTTTCTGATGCTCACTCAGAATCCACCTGGCAGACACTGTTCTTCTCCAAAGACTGGCTCCAGAAAAGTGAATCTATTCAGACTGTTTTACTGTCATTCTGTTACTGAAGAACTTTGCTGTGTGATAACACATGTCTGCACTGGTCTTTATGCTTTTTACTCCCTCTGGATGGGGTTCTGTTTTCTGGGGGAATAGCATCTGCCCCCTCTTCACTAAGGACAGACAAGATTCCCATGGAAGAGGTTCCCTTTCTAAGGCAGAATGATCAGGTAGGCCCCAATGTGACTTAAGTTTTCATTCCTTGAAAGATAACCCTCTTTAGGAGAAGATTATTTTTGTATCTAAACCATAAAATTCATTGGCTGTTCACTGTCCTTTTTTTATCCCCTCAGTTAAGCTGCATATTTGGATAAACATGTTTGAAGGACTTAGGCGAGATTGAAATCATCCTGAGATGCTTTGTGTTTCTGACCTGCCATCTAGAAATGTCCTCAGTCAAGCCCCTGTCCTCCTAAACTTCCAGACAGTACCAGGCTGGATTAATAACAAGTCTGTTTTTCTGGCTCTCTGGACTTTGCAAGGAGAAACTTTGAATATGTAAAATCCTGTTTTTTTAGCAGGCGTCCGAGTAGCTCTTGCTCTAACTATAATTTGTAGATATAGCTCATGGTATGTTTTCAGCCAAACAGGATATCAACATTTGATGTAGATATGAATCTGTGAATTAAATCTGAGGTACAGACTTAGTCTAATGAAGGACATTATTGTCGAAAAAAAAACAAAAAAAGTATCTTTCCTTAAACTAATAGGTAATTTTGCATTGAAATATGCATTTGAACCTGCAAGAGGAATAGAGCTCTAAGAATTTTTTACTGATCCATTTTAAACTAATCTGAACAAATATTATGTAGTCAAGCATTATTTTTCAAAGATTTTTCAATAAAATAATGAAGATGCATGAAAAGAAGTATGTAAGAAATCACTTAGAGTGACATGAAAGCCTTATTTCTAACATTCTGAATTAGAATTTCTGCTCTAACTAAATCCCAGACTGCATGAGAGAGAGCTCCTGGAAAACAGCACCGTTGACAGGCAGAGATGAAATTTTTCATTCTTCCATTCAAAGCTCAGATCACTTCTATCCCCTTTGCAACAAAGTCTTGTATGGGTTTTTCCTAGCAGCTGCCATCTGTGTTTTGGATTTTATTAAGTGAATTTGTTTCCCTGAACAAAACAAAACATCATTCAGGCTACAAAAATAAGTAGACAGGTGGTCTACATAAAAGATATTTTTCCCATTGTGTTACATGCCACAATTTAGTCTAATTATCCCTATCATCTCACCCCTCCTATTGTGATTTTTTTCTTTTCCCCAGAGGAAAGAAATAATGGTGTTACTTTTTGGGAACAAAGAATTAACTTGGAAATCATGCAAAAAAGAAACACTGCCCATTGGTAGCCTTGCAGAAGTGCTTTGGCAACAACATAAAGGACATAAAAGGCTATCTAAAATCTAGTAAATCTAGGGAGGGAAAAATAAATTATTTTCGGGTTCTGTGCCTGTCCTTGAGTTTCTCATTAGCTTTTTTATGACCATTAGTATCAGAAGACTAAATTCAAGATAAAAGCTCATTCAGTTGTGGGGAATACAGCTTTATGTGGGGCTGTGGTACAGTGCTATAAGTTAGGAAACAAGAAACAAAAATGGCATTTCTAAATCCTGTAAAAGGAGGGAGACTACTCTGTTGTAATATCATTCCTTAGCTTTTGATACTTCTCTAATTTTCACTTCTTTCCTCCCCACGCCATGCCAAGACTAACACCATAATGCATTTAGTGCTATCAGTGCCTGGCCAGATTAGAAGTAATCAACTCCAGAAGTGTAATTCTATTAAATAAATCCATTACCATGCCTCACCAAAGAAAATTTTACAGCCCATTTCAGCCGACTCCCTTGTATGAAATGGTGAGAACACCAAGAGCAACCACTGAGATGAATTATTGTCACGTGTTTCATTTGGCTTTTAAAGAAAAAAGGAAAGAAAGCTTGGGCCAAGTTCTTAGACATGTGCTATCTTTCATGTATTTAGGTAAAAATATGGTGAGGTTTCAGGTGCTTCTGTCCCTCAAACACTAAATAAAATACAATGCTCAATGCACATTCCCATATACTCACATTCTAAAAATCTTCATTCTGTAAGTATTCATGCTTATATTGGTTTTGTTACTATTAACAAAAGAAAGAAAGATCTGTCAATTAAACATACGCAAAAAGTCAGAACTTAGAGCACCTGAACATTGTTAGAATGAACCAGAATAAATAAATGTGTAAATGTATTGCCTATACCCAAGTCCACTTGGACATTTTCACTGCTAGTAATTAGAACAATCTCTCATCTCAGCGGAGTGGCTAAGAAATGAGAGCAACGACATTTCTAACAGAGCATGGGGTGTTATTACATGGGAAATGCTGAGAAACAAGCCAGGATTAAAAACAGAACAATTGCAATGGGAGTTCAATTCCCCCTTTAGTGAATTGATCAGATTTGCAATCTATTTAGGTATACCAGTGAATGAAGAGAGCACTGCACAGCCCTTTTGGTCACAGGACAGTGTCTGCTGGATAAGAGGACAGGCAGCTATCATTGCCTTTGTTCAAAAAAACATGACCCTGTTGCAAAGAAGGGGAGGGGCAGACTGAAATCGCTCTGCTGTGAGATAATTTTAGGGGGTTGGAGTATATAACTAGAAAACCTACAGGTAGTATATAAACCCTCCCTCTTCACAGGGCATTACAGAGGAGGGATACAATAAAGTTCTGCTTCCAGCATAGCCTGAATTACTCCACAGTTCAGGTACAGTTGTCAGTACAACTGAATTTGAACTCAATTGAATCTGCTCAATGCATCAGAGAACCTGGCTGCAAATGTTGATGTGTTAGACCCTGATAAAATGGGGGAGGGGAGGTTCTCAATACACAGCATGAAAAATTTGTTAGGTGGTGTCACAGCAGGGTTTTGCCTAATTATTTCATTTAGTCCTCATTTCTCAAAAAATTGTAAATATGGGAGTATTTGCATATTCATGGTGTTGAAAGCTGTGTTCTGGGAAAAATGTAGGATTAAATTAATGAACTATATAGAGACAAAGCTAGAGAGAAGCCAGGGCCAGATCTTGCTTGGGGGCTTTCTATCAGTGATTGAGGGAATGGACTGTATTGCCCTCTAGGAGCACCACTTGAGTACACCACTGGTGAGACCCTATTGACTAAGTGAAGATCAAGTATAAGCACAATTAATTTTCTGTCCCTATTTCCCCAAAAAATTAAGTTAGCATTTTGATGGTAACAACTGAGAAAAATGTGAGAGAAACAGCCCTGCAGACACCAATGCCAGCAAGGAAGGAGGGGCAGAAAGTGCTCCAGGCTCTGGAGCAGAGATTCCTCTGCAGCCCCATGGTGAGGCAGCTGTGCCCCTGCCGCCCATGGAGGTTCATGATGGAACAGAGATCCACCTGCAGCCCATGGAGGAGCCCACACTGCAGAAGACAGACGTGCCCTGGGGGAAGCTGCAGCCCATGGAGAGAAGCCCTTGCAGGAGCATGTTTCCTGGAGCAGTCTGTACCTGGAGGACCCTACTCTGTGGAAAGGTGACAGTTGGAGCCATTCTTGTACAACTGCAGCCTGTGAGAAGGATTCACAGTGGAGCAGGAGAAGAGTGTGAACAGGCAGAGAAAACCAATACAAACTTACCACAGTCCCCATTCCCCCTCCCCCTGAGAAAGTGGGGACAAGTAGAAGAGCTGGGACTGAAGGACTGAAGTTAAGACCACTTTTTCTTTTAATATTTTTTTCTTTTTTTTGAATAAGCAAAGCAAATTTTCACAAGTTTTGTTTATAGTGGGATTATTTTGGTTGAAGCTTTTAAAGAATACTTCAAAGGAAAACTCCCAATAACAGAAAATGTCAACCCACACACACAGAGGGGTGTTAAGGTTATAAGGAAGTTTTATAAGGTATTTGGCAGTCCATAGTAAGTGGTGCTACTAGTCTCATGTATAAAACATACCACTGTGATTCACAGAGCATTAGTATCACCTGTTTGACATGATGGCAAACTTAATGAAGTCAGCTATAGTTCATACTGCATTCTTGCCACTATTTCCAAGTAAGTTCTTGAGCTGCATGAAATCCAGGGCAAGTTGTCCCCATGTCTAATTCCCTCAAGTTCAACAGGAGTGCTTCATGAATGTCGCTGTGGAGATGTGGCACAGCTGAGAGAATACTGCCATGACCCCTTCCCACAAGCAGTCTGCAAGTAACTGAAAAATTCAGCAACCTGCTGTTATCATCTGTCACAGTTCACTTCTCCTTCCTTTCCATTTATTCCTCAGTTGCAGCTGATAACGTATCAAGATTTTTTTTTCTTACAAAACACCAGCCTGGTTTTAGATACTATAAATATGCTTATGGAAGTCTGGCATTTTTCCTGTAGGGTGAAAACGCAAGTCATTGTGGGTGTTGCAGTAATTTGCATGCCAACATAGTTTTTGACAGCATTAAAATATGATGAATAGATTTATTTTTAGCCTAACCTCATAATATTGATACAAATATTATAGTGATATAAATGTACTACAGTAAAACTGTTTTGTAGTCTCACTTGATAAAGAGGATGTGTTTTTTTCTTTTTCTTTTACACAGAGAATTTTTGCAATTAATTTCTTCCCAAAACCACCTTAAATGTAGTCTCCAGTAAAGGTAAAAGACAGAAAACACTTCCTTTTTTCCCTTTTTTACTTCTGAGTTATAATATTGCAGATTCATTCATATTGCACATTCCAACTGTTGAAACACAATAGTAGATTACAGGCAATGGCACATTTCGCTGCATAAGTAGCAATAATCCAACAATATATGACTTTTAAGAAGTGGGATTTTCTTCCTTGCAGTGCAAGGAATGGGAATTTTAAAGCAGCCTTCCAAAATACTAACTCTCAATTCTTATTATCATCCTACTAACAGAGATGTTCCCCTGTGTCACGATTTACTTCCCAGGAGGCTGTATGGAGTTCCTTATGATTGCATTGCACCACTGCTGTTTGAAAGTTGCCATGTCAAGGTTAGGAGAACAGATGGGCAGCACAGAGTGCAATGAACAGTGTGTAGGAAACTGTGAATCCCATTTTTGGGATTCTGTGTCCTATCTTGTCAATACCTTGGGGTCCTCCTGGTATCTGTTAAGCCACTAAAGGGATCTGGTATTCTATTGATAATTTTGGAATCAGGACAGAAGTTAGTTGAGCAGTAAGTCCTTACTAAAGAAAATCTTCCATAAACATAGAATAACATACTTCATTGAATAATTAATAGCAGTAAGAGAATGCTGAGCTCATGTTTCATTTCATTTTTATTTATGCATAGATTATGGTGGTCTTGAATGAGGGATGAAATTGCAAGTTTTACCTTTATTCTGATCGCTGACTACTATCTAGTAGAAAAAGACTATTGCCATTTCAGAATGTAAAATTGTCTGATGGATTATCTAATGGTTAGAAAAAACATATTTCCACATCAGTTGGTTAAATTAATATTTATGAAGAAGATGAATAAGAACACATGTGAATGTGTTTGCATTGTCATGAATATGGCAAGCAATTTTTTCAAAATAATGTAACACATGAACCACAATTATCTCTGCCTCAGGTGAATAGAGTATATGTGTACATTCTCAGATTAATAATTGTTAATGAGTTAAACGCATGTCTGGGGGCTTATAACAACATGATTTTTAAGGTCCCTTCCAACCCAAACCATTGTATGAATTTTATAGTTCTTAGAAATTGCAATATCTGTAATTGTTCCAGTGTCTTGCAATTTGTCGTGCATGGTTATAACACCTTAAACCCTCATGAAATTCACAGTGGCATTGATGACACATTCTTTTTTAGGCTTACAACTTCATCCAGTACATCGAAAGATTAGTGTAAATGAACCATAAAGAAGCTGGCAGTATAATTCATTTCATTCCACAGTCTGGTTTCAGCAGTGGAGCTGCATGGAAGTACCTTTGTTATAAATGATAAAATTATGCTTGAGAACACAATACCCAGCATAGCAAAGAGCTGTTAGGAAAATATGTGTGTACAAAGTCAGAGTTTATAAAGGTGGTTACTCAGTCTCTACCAAGAGCATCTTGCTATGACCTATTTAAACATACCTATTTTTGTGCACCCAATCTGGAGTGATCTTCGTTCCAATATTTCCTTCTGTGAGCAGTGACTAAGTTATATGTGTAGGAACAAACAAGAGGGATGTGAAGGATTACCAGAACAGTTAGATTCCTATAATTAATATGTTCAATCACAAATGTGTATTTTCTTATTTGTAGATAATAAAGAGGATGTTTCCAGAGTATATTTTTAAGATGTCTTGCTTGCAATGATTTTTATTATATAAAATTACTAGTAGTTGTCAGCATTGAATGATAATTTTAGCAAAGAATGTGATTAGTTTTGCAAGATGCTATACATGGCATTTTTTCACTGAAGAGCAAGCCTACATAGGGATATGTAGTTTCTTTTTTTAACTCTGGCCTGAGAGTTTATAAGGGAGGTAAGATAATTAGAAATACTCTTTTATTGAAATTTTACACAGGTAATTGTTATTTTCAGTTTTACAATATATTCAAGTATTAAGAAAAACATACATTGATACCTGACATGAAGATTAACTAGCTTTAAAAAGACATTTCTCTGTATTAATTGAGGAGACATCTAATTAAACTATGTTGGGTAATAAAGGTTTTGGCCTGTAAGACAGGCCACAATAGTATTATGCCAGAAATAAACATTGCATGTGCTTGCATTTTCATTACAACTAAAAAGATTCCTTCCTCTGAGGCTGCTCTGGTTCATTGCTAATATTTAAAGAGTTCTTGATCAAATCATTCCTGTATGCTGCCAGTACAAAAGAAAATTCAATTAATATGCCAAAAAATGGAAGGCAAACATGAAAAGAATGTTTTAAGCGCTCTATTCAACTGTGTGTTTGGCATGAATGTTTTGTCCTCTACTTCACAAATATTTAGTACTATAAAATTTTATTTGCAAATAGATGAATTTGCATAGTATTATGCAAGTTAGTATAATTAATCATTTGTGTCTGCAGAATGATAGATGTATATATTAACCAGTATTTAACTTTCTATTTAACTGTTGTCCAATTTTATATTTTGCTTCTTGTCTGAAGTGAAACAAATGTACAGGTATAATATGTTATCTCTGTAGCATATTAATTGGAACCCTTCCTAGATCTCAGATTTGTAATATGAGTTATGAACCGGGATATAATAATCCTGTCAACTTCAAAAGGAAGAATATTTTATATAACCATATTTTTAACTCATTCAGGACTCATGAAAGTTAGCTAGTCAGTCAACTGCAATACAGGGTAGTATATTCTGATTTTCTTTATTTTGTCAGTGTACTGCAAATTTCAACACTAAATTTTTGCTAGAATAACCTTCCATAAGGAGAATACATGAAAATGTAGAAAACAACTTCGTCATTTTGCAACTGAGACAGCAGCTCTGGCAACTGTACCAGAATCTGCTTCTAAAGAGACCAAAATTTGGTAATCCACTGTGTTATTCTCACACTGGACTTTTTGTGGCTTGGGTTTAATGTTTTTCTAAAGAAAGTGAAACTTGAAATATTCAGTTCCACCAGATTTGAAGTTTTCTCTTTCAAATGATACAGAACACTTTTTCACTGAAGGTTTTCAGCTTATCTTTCAACTGGGTATGTCTTTCACTAAAGCACTTTTGCCTGGAGAGGCTGTGGAGAGCAGGCTTTGTGCAAATTGCTGCCATGCAGCCTGCGTGAGTTGTAACAGAATGAAAATCTCTGGTAGTGTCATCTGCTGGAGGGATTTTGCAGAGCTGTCAGTCATGTTTGCTTGACAGAAGGGAAGGGTGTTCTTGTTTCACACTTCAGTTCATGGGCTCAGGGGGTGTAATCGCAGATCACATGAAGGGTTTCTCCAGGGAGGTACCATGGAACCTGACGAACACAGCAGGCTTTTTCCATGGAAGTTGCCCGAGAACTAGCCCTTGTTCCTTAGGTCTGGTAGGCTACATGTAGTGGAAATATTTTTTCCACTGACACACAGCTAGACTAGATATGCATGAACCATGTGTTTCACTAATCCAGTCTAATGGCAGGAAGCCTAAACTATCCATATGTTCGCTGTGGTCTGGCATTGCAGAGGCATGCTGACAATTTGGCAATGGTGACTGTTCCTGTGGGCGTCACTGAGACATTCCTGTTTCGCTTCTTCTCTTCAGTATCATATGATGTTCTGGGAAGCTGTGTACATTCTGTTTCTTCATGCTTCAAGGAGAATGGCATTACATACCCTGAAGCCCAAGAAGTTAAGAAATGTGTACCACAAGCTGTAACGGACCAGGAAAGGTTTTTTTCAGCCAGTTGTTTAATACCACCAGCCAGCTTCTTTGCTTGTGATTGTCTTCTTCATCTCTAAAGCAGCCAAGCTCTGTTAACCATGGAACATTTCATATTCCTCTCACTCCTCTTCATGTTTCTTATCATACTTGGTTACATCTTCTCTTTCAACCAGAACATTACTCTTTAGACACATGGTGCTACTTATGTGTCCCTGAGAGTGTATTTCTGAGGGCAAATCATCTTAAAGCCAGGAAAAATTATCTGTGTGCTGAAGTTATCCTTAGAAGCAAAGGGAAGAATAACATCCATTGTGTCATTAAAAAAAAAAAAAATCCAACCTGCCTCTGGAGTTCATTTAGGAATGCAACTAGCTTGAAAAGAAGTCCTATCATTAAGTGCTCAACAAAAAATATCCAGTTACTGACAAATAGAAAACCATTTGCCAATTATTCTAGCTTCACAAAGGGCATCTAGTTGGTCATTAGAACAGACGTGAAACAGGAGCCTTGTATTAAATTCATTGCTGAACATTCTTGCAGAATGATTGCATTCCAGGTAAATTCCATCCATGACATCTTGCTTTTAGCCATACTATTTATGACCAATGGCATGAAAATTGCCAGTTTAGGAAAATATATGTTACTTTGTTATTCAGTGCACTTTAAAGAAAACTTCTTTCTTTGCAGTCTTGCTCTCAACCTGTTTTCTAATCACAACTGATGTTGAGGAAAAACAACATGAATAATTGCTGGGGACTTCAGGCTGTGGGAGAGTGGCAACCACAAAGTCTGGTAACAACAGCTTTTTTTGCCATGTGAGGAGTAGGCAGAAGCCTGTGACTATCTTGTCTAAGATTTCCAGTTTGCCTATTAAGAGAGAGTACAACCCTACCAAACTAACCAGAGCAGGATGAGCTACAGCAAACCTGTCACTTTGAAAAGGGGGTGTCATAACTTCCAGGAATTATGGCACTTCCAGGTGTCATAACTTCCAGGAGAAGGTTGAGCGCTGTGGTGAGGAGCACAGTCATCACCCAGAGCAGAATCACTCCAGTTTGAGCAGAGAAAGACAATATTGCAACCTTCAGAACTTCGCCCTTTGGATAAGGTTTAGAATGTGTGAAACAAGGACTGATAAATTTTGACAGCTTGCTTTCCAGATGTCAGAGATTGGTTTAGCTACTTATAAAAATACAGGTGAACTGGCATTGAAAATATAAAAGATTTTTTTTTTTATTTCCTGCATGACTGTGGGATATCCAGACTTGCTAATACAACTTTTTAGTAGAAGATTAATAGAAATGTCAATAGAAGTGGTTTTATTAGTATGATTTTGGATTTAGAATATGCATTTAAAAAGCTTTGCTGTAGAATTCTAATCTAAAAAAACTTCCTACTACAACACATTGTAGTTTCTTGAGCTTTTGTCAGTGAAAAAACCCAAGAACATTAATGAAAAGAAGATATACATAATACATTTTAAAATTGTAATAATTCATAGAATTACAGAATGGTTTCAGTTCAGAGGGAGCTTAAAAATCATTTAGTTCCAACCCCCTGCCACAGTCAGGGACACCTTCCACGAGACCAGGTTGCTCAGAGGCTCAGCCTGGCCTCGAACGCCTCCAGGGATGAGGTATCCACTACTTCTCTGGACAACCTGTTCCAGTGCCTCCCCACCATCAAAGTAAAAAATGTCTTCCTAATATCTAATCTAAACCTACCCTTTTTGAATTTTCACCCTTGTTCACTCTATGCCCTTGTAAAAAGTCACCCTTCAGCTTCCTTGTTAAGCCTCTTTCAGGTACTTGTGAGTCTTCTCCAGGCTGACCAACCCCAACTATCAGCATGTCTTCATAGGAGAGGTGTTTCAGCGCTCTGACCATCTATCTTCCCCTCCTCTGGACTCCCTCCAACAGGTCCCTGTCCTTCTTATGTTAGGGTCCCCAGAGCTGGCTGCAGCACTGCAGGTGGGGTCTCACCAGAGCAGAGCAGAGGGGGAGAATCCCCTCCCTGGCCCTGCTGGCCATGCCGTTTTTCAATGCAGCCCAGGATGTGAGTTGGCCTCCTGGTCTGCAAATTCACATTGTTGAGTCATGTTGAGCTTCTCATCAACAAACACTTCCAAGTTCTCTTCAGGGCTGCTCACAAGGAATTCTTCACCCAGCCTGTATGTCTTCTTGGAATTGCCCCAACACATGTGCAGGATCTTGCACTGAGCCTCATTGAACATCATTAGGTCCACATGGACCCACATCTCAAGCCTGTCTAGGTCACTTTGAATGGCTTGACTGGGAAATACGATTTTCTATAGCTTTGCATATGACAACTGTTTGAATAACTAATTGACTCATAGTAGTGTTTTTGGTATGGAAGTATGTATCTTTAGTCTTTTCTCATATCCTTTTTTTTTGCAACAGCAGACAGGCTGTTTTCTTCAACTGCAGTAATCAGACACAGGAATAAAAAGTTATGAGAAGTGAACTTATAGATGTTCACCCCTGGTGTGAGTTCCTAGTTTTTTATGAGATCTGTAAGAATGTAATTGTCTTTACAGCTACTATGGTTGCCTCAATCAGATTTGAGTTCAAAATTTTACAAGAAAATGGCAGAAAATATAACTGCGTATTCAGTCCAAATAACCACACTCTGTCCAAAACTAAAGGGGAAAAATGTTCTTTTTCATGCTTCCCATTAAGGTGAGAATTAACAGATGTCAAATCAACCTGAGCACATGGAAGAAGTTTTCCAGGTCTGCTGTAAGAGTGTGTAGTACAATAGGAGGGGCTCAGTCAGTTCAGAGGATTCAAAGTGCAGGACCACACAAAACAAATTAGGTGTCCACATCTGAACCTGACAGCAGTTCCTGCATCAGGCAAACCTTGAAGGCTGATTGCAAGAAACCTGAGACAGGATCAATCCATTGAGCTCCTTGGCTTTCCCAGGTTCCCAAGCAGTGTACTTGGGAGGTCAGTGGATACTGAAAGAAAAAGAAGGGAGAGCTTGGAGGATATATGATGCCCTCTGTTCTTTTGCTCTTATTCTTTATCTTCAGGTGCCACCATTTCCAACTCTGGGCATCTTGACAAGGTCCTGTCTCTGGGTTGTGTCTGTGGTACCTCATGCCACTGGAGCCAAAAAAGGTCCAAAATAAAGGTTCATTCATTTCTAAAGAATATTTAGCTTCTTTTATGTTTTTTCTCACTGTCAGGAAACAGGTGGAACTTTCCTCTCTTTCCAAAACTTCCAGGGGCCAATATAAATCTTGTATTTCAACCCCTGCCAGTTTAAATTTGAAGCAGAGAGGCAGGGGAGGAGGTAGGGCAGTAGGTGGAAGAATGGATATGAGCGCACAGATGGGGGATTGTATAAACCTTATCACTGAGGAAGCCTGGCAAATAATGCTTAACAGATCATTATTGTGGCTGTACACCCTTTCTTATGTAGATTTCAAAGATGCACTGTAACTGTCTGAGATCATACTCTTAACTGCTCTATAAAAACCATAAAAACTTCTTTTTAAATCACAGTCTTATGGAACTAAAACAATGTTAACAGACTTAGCAGGCCTAGCAGGTTTTTTTCTATTCACTTAGGGTAGGAGAGATCACAGTCCTCTTCATGCTGCATCCAGAGTTTTATTCTGAACTTTCTCTACGTATGCACTTGACCTGCAAGCCTCTTTTCATTTAGGAAAAGAGAGAAATTACTTTTTAAGAGTATGCAAGGCTCTTTTAAACACAGCTTTATCGTCAGCCAGTAAAGTACTTGTCTTAATAATGAAAAAAATTAAAAATAGTAGGATCATCCCTTTTTAAATTTTGACATATTCACTGTATTGGATCTGGCTGAAATGGAGTTCATTTTCCCATAGCACCCCTCACAGTGCTTTGCTTTGCATTGGTACCTAGAAGAGCATTGATAGCACCATTATATTTTCTCTCCCCTGTCCAGTTGCAAAGGGGAGTAATAAAGAGGCTTTGGTGGGTGTCTGGCTTCCAGCCAGGGTCAACCCGCTACAGTGTTTTTGGTGCCAAACATGGGATCATGAGGATTTTGTGATAAAGATAGTAATTCGGAGAAGTAATGGGCAAAACAAGTACTGAACAATGTCAAACAGTGGACTGATCATGGGCAATTTTTGTCGTAATTTTGGTGAAGGTATAAGGAGTGAATTTCGTGCAAATTGTCCATTTTTTTTCTGTGTTATGATTAAGTTATTTTGGTTTTTGTGGAGGAAATTTTGTTTCATTTATTTTGGTTGGTTTTGTTGATTCAAGTGCAGGTTGTGTGATGAATGTGGATTTTAATGATAATTCTTAAATTCATGATTTGCAGAGGTGAGGGGTAGAATGTATTGGGTTTGCATGGCCAGGTTTTGGTAGCGGAGGGGCTACAGGGGTGGCTTCTGTGAGAAGCTGCTGGAGGATTCCTCCATGTCCAGCAGAGCCAATGCCAGGCAGCTCCAAGATGTGCCACAGGCCAAGGCTGGGCCACTCAGAAATGGTGGCGACACCTCTGTGATAACATTCAAGAAGCAGAAAAAGAAGTTATTGCATGGATGTAACTGTAGCTAGAGAAGATCAGGGTGAGAATATGTGAGAGGAACAACTCTTCAGACACCAAGGTCAGTGGAGAAGGAGGGGAAAGGAGGAGCTGGAGCAGAGATTCCTCTGCACCCCATGGTGCAGAGCATGGTGAGGCAGCTGTGCCCCTGCAGCCCATGAAGGAACACAGGAATGCTGAGATCCCCCTGCAGCACATGGAAGAGACTCACACCGGAGCAGGCGGATGCCTGAGATGAGGCTCTGAACCCACAGGAAACCCATGCTGGAGCAGAGTCCTGGCAGGGGCCTGCAGAGCCGTGGAGAGAGGAGCTCATGCTAAAACACATTTCTTGGCAGGATTTGTGACCCAGTACCCACACTGGAACAGTCTGTGCCTGAGGAACAGCAGAGCTGCACCCCGTGGAAGAATGACCCATGTGGCTGCAGTTTGTGAAGAACTGATTCCCGTGGGATGGGCTCATGTTGGAGAAGTTAATGGAGAACTGTCTCCTGTGGGAGGGACCCCCACACTGAAGCAGGGGAAGGACTCCTCTCCCTGAACAGCATCAGGAACAACATGTGATGAACTGACTATAACCTCCAATCCCTGTCTCCCTGCACCACTGGGAGAGGAGGTAGAGCTGGGAGGGAGAGAGGATGGGAGAAGGTGTTTTTAAGGTCTTATTTTACTTCTCATTTTACTGCTCTGATTTCACTAGTGATAAATTCAATTAATATCCCCAATTTGAGTCTGCTTTGTCCATGACAGTATTTGATGAGTGATCTCTCCCAGTCCTTATCTCAGCTCATGAACCCTTCATTCTCTCTCCCCTGTCCAGTTGCAGAAGGGAGTGTTAGAGAGGCTTTGGTGGGTGTCTGGCATCCAGCCAGGGTCAACCCACTACACTCACTCGTGTAAAGATTAACTGTGTCTGTTGGATCTAAATGTTGTTCTTATTTGGTGTGATTTCAGTAAGTTTGTGGAATATATGGGGTTTGTTCTGTTTTGCAGTGTTCTACAAAACCTTTTTATGGAAGATAGTGAAATAAAATTAAGGGCCTTCCTCTCCTCTCCTCTCATCTTAACTACATTTCTTCTTAAACCTGAACTAAAATGTAAGGAAGAGACAGCATAAAAGAAATATATATTACAAAATTGCTGAAGCACAACTTCTTCCATACAGGCATTCTAGGATGGAAGCAAAGGAATTCAAAATGCAAATGGCTGAACTCTCTGTGACTTTACAGATCCCTGGACTCTGCCCGCCACAACACAAATTCAACCTATGTCATCATTGGCTTCTGTTCTGCTACTGTTTTACCTTCAGTAATTCAGATAATACTGAGGGATTTTATAGCCTCAAGCAGAACTAAACTGTACCCTAAATATTCATTGGCTACTAGTCTTTTAAAGAGTTTCAGAATATCAATGAATAAATATTATCATTGGAATAAAAATAATTCAATTATTTTACTAATATCCTTTAAGCAGCTGTTATCTGCAAGCTAAAAGAAGCTTTTTAAAAGAAGCTAAAATATTTTAATTTTAAATAAAATTCATGCTCAAATAGTTTCAAAATGGATATTACTGAAACCAGTGTTCTTCATTTATCTGCTGGAAAGTAGTACTACAGAAATCATATATTTCTGAAAGCAACCATCCATGTTATCTTAAAATATTCCTTCTTTGGATCTTCTATACAATACCTTAAAATGTACACTCTGAAAGTACTGAATATTACAGTTGACTATTAATATAGTTGAATTAATAAAGTTGAATATAACTTAATATTACAGTTGCAGTAGTGCTGTTTTCTTAAGTGATGTGTCCTGTTTCTCTGTCAGTGCTCACATGTATTGCTGGTTCAGCAGGGGTCAGCGTGACTGTCAGAGTAGATAACCATCACCGGGTCTGGCTTTACTGTGAACTTCCCGAGTCAGAGGGTAGACACGAAATTTTAGATCAGCTCCTGTTTTATGGAGCTAGTTTAATTTTGTTTCTGCAGTACAGATTTAACATTGCTAAAAAGTAGTAGCTGAAAATATGAAAGAAATATAAAATTACTTTACTTGAACATTGGGCATGAGTCTGAGTTACATTAGTGAAAAAACAGGTTAACGTGACTAGTCTCAAAAGAATTGCTTTTATCTAATGATTGGTATATTGTGAATCTGTCTTTCTGTGTGAGCATGAATTCAAGAAAATTAAAATTATTGTTAACACTCCAAATCTAAAACAAACAAATAATCTATTATATGAGTGGAAGACAGCTGTCAATAAGTATCTTGTATGATATGTTGCACTGTGTTTGCAGTCCAAACGAGGATCTTTGTGGGGCAAAGCAAGGAAAGCCCTGCTATGAGAAGTTTACTGAACATTTTCAGTTAAATTGTTTGTAGACTGAGGAATTCACAAGAACGAATCTGTAGTTACTGGTGCAGCCTAAGAACTTCATTGTATACCTAATAAGTGTATCTGATAAGAAATGTACAAAGTAGCCAAAGGTTGGATGGAAGGAAGCTTCTGGAGTTACTAAAGGCCTGAAAATTTACCTCCAGATATGATTGAGAAGCATGGTCATTTTAGTTTAAGACTTATAAAGGTGTTAAATAGTTCACTCACAGCAGCAGGAGGGAACGTGGCTCATGGTAAGGGCTTCTGAAAAGGTTTATTGAAAAATCTCCACAGCTATTAGCTGGAAGTGGATATGGGACACATTTAGTTGCAGCTGTGTATCAGTGGTCAATTACCAGGACAATTTTCTTGGAAATGAGGCAGATTCTATTAGTTCATAACCCTAAAATCAGACCTGCTATCTTTCCACAAGGTGTGCTCTATGTCAGCAATAAATTGTAGCTCTACAATAACAGTTATGAATGGTTTTTATAGCCCTCATACTATGTATGAGGACAAACAACATAGCCCACTGTGGCTCCTCCTGAACTTACACAACAATGCTGACATTTAACATATGATGAACCTCATACTTTTGAAGGGAAAGATGAGATTTCAGCTGAATAGCTAAGATATAATAAAGTGAAAAGGCTGTGTACTTTTTACTCAGGTTTGAGGGAGTATGTCTTTTTAGTACACAAAGCAGATTGTATGAAATCACTTACCCTTCACCTTGAAATGAAGTTAGATTAAATTGGGAGGAGGAAGCAGCAGGGAATTAACAAAACATTCTGCATACATCACCAGTTTGATATATATGGTAGTCTGTTTATGGTGTTACTTTTTTTAAGAATCATTTTTCTGAAGTATTTTCAATGCTATGGAAATATTTATTGCACACTTGCATATTACTCTGCAGGTATTTTTTACAGAATATTAGAACTTAATGTAATTAAAAATAACTTAGAATGCATTACTTCAGTGATTTTTTTAAAATACTCGTGACAAGATGCTTTGCAGTAGAACCTGAAAATAAAGTTTTTTGCTTTAAAGTACGCAGTATTCCAGTATATGAACACTCTATCATTTGCAATTGCATGTAAAACAAATTTCAGGAGTGCCTTAAAGCGTGTTTCATTTATGGTAGTTCTGTGTGATGAAGCAAACAGTTACCAATAGCATTCTCTTCTAAAGTATATTATTAATAGTTTTTAAATTCCACCTACTTAATATTATGGAGAATACTTACTCTTTACTATTAATTTGAACCAGCAAATATTAAAAACAGAAATTAAGTTCATTCTGTTCACTTTCATGATATTTGTGTCAGTCTCACTCAGGAGCAATTCCATGGAGATCTGTGGAGTTACATCTATTGGGACATTGCTGGAAATAGTAACATGCAAGAAAAGGGAATTAAGCTCATATTTCCTCTTCCTTTTTTCATTTAGTGCTTTCTCTTCCACACTCTCCCTCACTTCAATTTTTCTCTATCAAGGAACGCTCCTTAATATAGCAAAGTTCAAGTGAAATGAAAATATTCTTGACTATATTTTCCTTGATTTTGAGTGCTTCACCCTCTGTATATAAAAAAAAGTTTTAATTCAATTCTTTATTATTTTGTTTCATGTCAGGACTGTGTGAAGTTCAGACAAGGCTAGTATAAAATAACGGAGTCTGGTGTTTTGGTATTCCCTCTGAGTGCCCAAGAGTGAAACATGCAGTGTATAAATGCCAAATGTGCAAATGAATTTAAGCATCCTTCAGCAGTAAGATGTTCATTTACCATTTTGTGTATCTCAGCACAGTGATTGGTGATGAGTTTCTGTACCGAATGCACACAGAGAAGAGAAATCATCTTCAAATCGGAGTTTCTTACAAACCTGCATGTGAAGTACATGCACAAGAATTTTAGGTAGCACCTAAAGTAAGGGTACCACCACCATATTCCTCACAGTGTCAAAGCCTCAGAGTGAATCCTGCGTGGCCTCATCAAACTGATAAAAGCTCAGTCTCAAACTGTGGAAGTAAACAAATCACAGTTAAATTCTGTGATATTGCAAAGCTGACCTGTGTGATTCAAGCTATCAGCAGGTTTATTAATTTTTCCTTTTTGGTCATCTAACATCAGACAGATTCTTATTATTCATAATAATTATGAATAAATAATTCATAATTTAATTCCATCAAATAAGTTTTTCAGTAATTTTTGCCTCTTCCTGATTTAAAAGCTATTCCGAAAGCTTTTTCTGAAATGTTTAAGTCATGTTCACTGTTTAGAAAATTTTTTTTTTAAATTTACTTTTATATTAATAGAATCCTTTTCTGATTCCTTACTGGAAAAACAGTTTTTACAATCAGATTCTTATCATGTGTCATTTGTATGCATGCCTCAACATAAACGAAGTTCAAGATAAACCTCTTTAAAGTATTCTTTAATCTTTAAATCTGCTTGTTTCTAGGTATGTGCAGACCATTGGTTCTACTTATTGGAAAAGTCATTTTAAAAAAAAAAAAACAGAAGCATGGGTGCAGTAGAAACAAATTCCATTGATATGTGCATAAATAATAGCAGGAAAATCTGAGATACTCTTACTCTTTTTTACTTTTTTATGTTTACAATCAGAATCATATATAA
The DNA here is from genome assembly GCA_013400915.1 of Pardalotus punctatus. NCBI lineage: Eukaryota > Metazoa > Chordata > Aves > Passeriformes > Pardalotidae > Pardalotus > Pardalotus punctatus. The sequence continues at coordinate 519,262 of VZTX01002085.1, read as the reverse complement.
AAATTAAAGTTACTGTTATGGGGTTTTTATAAAACTTTTAAATTATTGCTGTTGTAAATTAATAGACAAAATGTAGTAGTTGGTGGTTCAGGTGGAATCAAGTGAAGGCTCAAAGCAGTAGATGAGAAGTTCTATCCTCTGTTCAAGGGCACAATTGTCTCCCAGGGGATGCAGCCACTGTGTGGTGCCATGCCTGAGGAAAACCATTTTGCCCACATACTTTCTCTTTCTTTTGCTGTCATATTTTACTCTATGACATACTTGATAAGTAGCTTTTTGAAAGTACCAGTCATTTTTTTCAGACATTCTTCATAAATTAAGATTTATTTCCTAGTTTGTCATAGCTCAAAAACATTTCATGGAATTCTGTGAAAAAATAGTCCTCTTAAAAATGGATGCTATTTCAATTTCTTTATAAATAAAGTCGCATGAGAAAATATTTGTAGTAAATATTTTCCTCTGAAAAGAAGATTTTTATGTTTCTTTTTTTTATGACAGTAGAGGTGAAATGAGACAAGTTGATTTGAGCAAGCATCTTAAGATTTCTGCCAAATCTAAGTCTATTTCATAGCATTGCTATAAAACTAAAAATTATTTCCATTTCATCAGTTGTGTAACAACAAATATTGATCAGTTACTGTAGCCATCAAAGACAAGGTGGTTAAAGTTATTTGACTGCATTTATATACCACAGCATATATGCGGATTTGGTTCATTTTTCAGTTGTTTGTGGGCTTTTATAACTTTAAATTCATGAAGTTTAGTGCTATAGCCATGTTTTAAGGAATAAATAATCCTCTTACTCTCTGCCTTTTAATCAGATGTTTCCTATTCAGTGCCAAACTGAGCTCACAATTGCTGGTTTTTACTTTTAGATTGAGCTGAGAGGAACAGGTTGAAATGAGAAAGATTAGGTTTTGATTTAAGCATGACTGTTTTCTACCATCCAAATGAGTTTTCTCCCTTGCTGGCTGAGCTTTTTTGTCTCATACCTTCAGTGAGGGCTTTTTCCTGTTTCTCCCAGGAGCCAGTTTTCTCCCATGTAGGAGTTCACTGGTCTTGTATATGAGTAGAACTTTCTTGGCACTGCATGCCTCTCCTCTTTTCCTACTGCCTCACTGGAGAAACCTGGCTTGGATATGCAGAACCTGGAACACATCCATGACCAAGCAGGGTGATCATAGTGGTGACATTTGTTGATACAGTCAAAGCTCCATAATACCAAAATGAGTAAGAAGTGAATTTCCAGGAAGTCCTTACTCATAGTTATGATGTGGAACAGTTTCACTGAGGCTTTGCAGGTTCTTTCTGGAGGGGTAGTGGGGGTGACTGGTGGGGCTAGTGTGATGATTAATATGGCCTGTATTGTCATTCTGTTGAAAGTAATGTCTTCAGAACTCTTACCCTTCTTGGTCTTCACAGAGCTTCTGTAGCATTTCCATGGAGTTTCTCCACTAAGACACTTTCTCATTAGTTTCTGGGCTGACAACAGACGTTCAGGGGAAGGCACCATTCAAATAGAGCTACCAGTTGAAAGCCAAGATGGGACACCATCTGCAAGCATACAGAGTCTAGTGCTTGCCTGTTTTTATAGCATCCATTTTTGCTTGGACTTAAAATATCATAGTGTACTTGGAAGAATATTTTTTTCAAAGAAATCATCTCTATTTCTGCTAAATGAGGTCAAGGTTTGTAAGGCTGAAGCTGCAGAAAGAGTCTTGTAAAACTATGTTTCATTAAATTGAGTGATTTTTTCATGGAGGAAGAAATATTTAACATAATGTTTCACTTGATTTCTAAATAGTAAAGAATTACAAGCTTACAGACAGTTTGAATCATGAGATTTTCTGGTAAAGACCAGCATAGTCGCGTAATTCCACAATCACACTGCCTCTGCCATCAGAAATCAAAGTATGGATTCTCTGGTGTCTTGAGTGGGCTGTAGGGCATAGGACTAGTGTCAGTTCCCTGGATTTACAGTGGATATTGTTCTTTCAATATGTGTAGAAAAGTTTTAGAGAGCATGAAAACTTGTAGCTCAGGCAATAATTTAACCGTGGTACCTGTCACATTGCCATGTTGCAGAATTGCAAAGCACTTAAAAAACTGGTATAAAATGAGTTAATGACTCATACAGATGGGGTTTGTGTAATGTTGGTGCAAGGTCTGATTAGCAGCTTCCATTAGATCCCTGTCAGTCACAAGTTGCTATAGTGGGTCCTTGTCTCAGTCAGGCTGGTGTCCTTGCAATGAGGATCAAGTGCTGCTTTTAGTACAAGAATGTTGGTTTTCACTAAGTGACCACATAGAAGATCATGAGTTTATTTGCCTTTGACTGGAAAAGTACACATTGAACATAGGTTTCATCTGCTGATCACCTCACTCCTACTAGAAAAATAAACCTTTGACATTCATAACTGACTGCCTTGCAGGAATCTAGATACATAGCTGATATCTCTGTGTGTGTATTAGTCATTCAATGGTGTATGATTTATGCCGCTGTGATAGCTTTTCTATTCTTATCAGATGCCAGTGCTGTGGGAATGTTTGATCTGTCTGTCATACATTCTTCCTTTTGTTATCCTGAGATAGTATAAGACACCAATATCATATTGATTATCTGCAATTGATAGAAAGTAGTGACTGTAATCCTTTTATTTTAAGAAATCTTCTATGAAGAAAGTAAAATATCTCTAGAGTTGCAAACTTAGATGCAACTTAAGAGTACCCTTTAGGATACCTAAAAGAGGGCAACCTAGGTAGGTACATGTTAACATCATTCCAAATTTTTGTGCATCTTCCTTTTAATTCCCTTTTGCTCTTCCCCCAAACAAAGCATTTTGGAAATTCATTGCAAATTCTGGTTAAAAAAAAATATTAAGGTTATGAAGGTCATCATCCTACAGACTGAGAAGGTTAAAATGCAACATCTAAATTTGGGTATGAGGTATATGCTTCAACACTGCCTATATGAGGTTTATTAAATGATTCAATTTAATATATTATTTTACTTGCACATTATACAGATGTAATATCCTGTTTGTTTTCTTTCTGGGAGAAGAGGATATCTATTGGCAGTTCTGAATTCACAATAGGCTCTCCAATTGATGTGCTGTACCTTATCAAGTCAGACTCTGTCCTATAGCACAGGAAAGTAATGAGCACTCTAATTGCACTGTAGATTATTACTCACTGAAGCAGATCAGAATTTTTTTAAAGTTGACTCTTAATTTGTGTGCAAATCAGGAGAGTGGAAGAGCAGACAATCACAGTTTAGAATTTCTTTGTAGAGCCAAGATCTTTGCATGCAATCCTGCATATTGCCAGCCACACTCCTAAGAGGATTGAAAAAATCAGTCTCTTTGTGTCAAAATTTTGCTGACATATTACTGCTAGAATTCTTGCAGACTTTGTAATGTATTTAGATATGACTCAGAGATTAATTATGTGTTAGGTTACTTTAGTGACTACAGACTTCGTGACACTCCTAGTGGCAAATCAACTTCCTTTTAGCCACAGAGATGAGGAAAAGAAAGCCAACCCCAAAGCTTTCAGGCACATACTGTCCTGCTGGCCACCACAGTTGCTCACCAAAGCACAAGGATGAGAACAGTTGTCAAATGCAAATGTGAAACCTATCACCACAAATATATGCAAGCTAAAGATTGTTGGATGCAGACAGGAAAAAAAACCCAACCAATTTTTATTATGGTGGGATACTACTCTTCTTTTTTTTTTCTGTGTGCATACAATTCACAAGGGCCTCCTTACAAATCAGCTAAAGCTTAATTACATTTTTTTCCCCCTAGTTACTCCCCCTTATTGTTCTGCCCATAAACTTGGAATGAGTTGACTGGCCAAAACATTTCTTTTTATGACTCCCTGTCCACCATTCAAGATTAAATTATATTGTAAATATCACTTGCCTGGTGTGATAGCTGACACAGAAGCAAAAATTAGACGTTCTCTTGAGAGTTTTACCCAAGGCACTGAATCATTCATATTCCATGCCAAAATGTGTTAGGAAGATAATTTGAGACTTCATTTTCTTCTGAACACCTTTAATAAAATATGTGAATAGAGGTGTTTTAGAATATGTTTCCTTTTATTGATGTCTAGATTGTCATTAATGTGATATAATGTAACAAAAAGGCCACACAAAATGACTGCAAAATATCAAGACCTTTGGGATAAAGCAATGTCCTGCATGAGGAACTTGTGGAAGTTTGATTCTCAGCGTAATCATATTTTCCATTTGTTTGTAAAAGTTTGAGAATTGCGGAAAGGAATTTCACTGAGAACACTCCATAGTGTGGGATTAAGTAAATAAGCAAATTCTGAAAATCTTTGGAGTTCAGTATAGAAGTTCGAACCTATCTTTGTTTACCACAGGGCATAAAATGAAAGCACAACTATAAAGAGTACTGCTAAAAAGCATCATTTATGTCCTCTCACTTCAAACAGTGCTCAGCATTTCTTTGAAAAGGCTGCTGTGATCTGCGGTGTAAGTACCCATCCAGTGTGGTTCAATTTGTGCACATGATTAAATGCCCTCCTCACTCAGAGCTGTGCATACGTTTTAACACATAATGTGTTTACATTGCCTTTCACCTCTATCCCAGCACTTCGATTTTTGGACCTGGCAGACACCTGAAGATTCAGAAGGCTCTTCTGACTGACTGAGTGGTATCTTAGAAGAACCATATTCACCAAACAATAAAAAAAATCAACATCTCTCACTCCTTGGTTTCTGAAGAGACAAGGATGTTAGACCCAAGGTGCTGTGGGCCTGATGGCACTTAATTAAGGCATCTCTGTTGGTAACTTCTCTGTTGGAGAAAAGAAGACTTCCCCTTGATTGATCAGGATTGGGTTAGAGACCGTGGTGTCAAACTTGACATCCAGAAGTCTGTGGGCCCTGATGGGATGCCCCCATGAGTGTTAAGGGAACTAGTGGACATCATTGCTAGACCACTGTCAATTACTTTAGAAAGGTCATGGCAGTCAGGAAAGGTGCCTGAGGATGGGAAGAAAGCAAATACCACCCCAGCCTTCAAAAAGGGCAAGCAGGAGGATCCAGGCAGCTGCAGGTCAATCAGCCTGTGGTGTGTTGACCCTAATAGGATGCCAGGTGCCCCCCAAAGTCATTCTGTCATTCCCCTCCATAACTGGACTGGGCAGAGAGAAACAAAAGGCTCACAAGTTGAGATAAGGACAGGGAGAGATCACAAACCAATTACCGTCATGGGTAACAGTCAAAACAGATTCAGCTTGGGGAAATTAATTGAATTTATTACCAGTCAAAATCAGAACAAGATAAAGAGATGTAAAACACCATCCTCCCATCCTTCCCTCCTTCCTGACCTCTACCTCCTCCCTGCCACTGGCACAGGGAGATTGGGAGAGCTGCTGCTGCTGAAGGAGTGTTTGCTCTGCTCCAGCATATTCTGCATTCTGCATTCTCAATGGATAAAGTTGGAGGGCCTCTGTGGCATATCAGTAAATCTTTTATAAGACAGAAGGTTGCACATATATCTAAGGAAAAAAATACGTTTCTCAAAGATGTGTTTTATGAGTACATTTGGAACATATGAGTAGACAATATAGTTAAATGAAATTTGTAAAAGAGAGGGTGATTTCTGCATTCAGGTTTTGTTATTTTGCATTCATTTCAACTACATAGGATTTAAATAGGCATTTTTCTAGCCACTAGGTTATTCCAGCAAATTGTTATGTATTAGGGACACCATATTAGGGAGAAGGATGAATATATTTGTTTCCTTCTTACCCAGGGCGTCCTCAAGAAAACAAAAGCAAATGTAATATGAATGTTGAAAGTAGTAAGCATTCTTCAGCCTTACAATGTTGTATCTATTTAACATCTCATTTATTCCTATGCCATCAAGAATTTTTGGTCTTCTGTCTATAGAATTGTTATTTGCACTGTTTATTAATGTGTTCATCAACTGTCTTGCCCTATTTCATGAGTTATTAAATATCCCTGTTTTGGCCAAAAAAAATACCAATACAATAAAAGCCTTAATTGACTTCCTCTCAGCTACTCATGGCATGATCAGATAGCCCTGTCTCCAGCTGTTAATTGCAGTAAACACTGATGTATAGGTTCAGCCAACACAATTAAAATGTGGAAAATGATGCATATTCTTTGAGAAATACTGATGAAATCAAAGACCATAGGACAGGGATTTTTCTAGACATATATAAACATATTAAAACAGGATTGAGGTGTGAGAGTGATTTAGGCATTGTGTTTGGGGCAATTTTGTGCAGAAGAATCTTCCACTAAATATTCAAGAAAAGCAATACTCTTTTCTTCAATATTGAGCATCTTATTCTTTCCTTCCTGGAAGGTGTACTATGGTACATGATTGGGGTTTTTCCTAATTCATTGCACTTTTGATACTGTGGGAGCAGTAATTCAGTTAAGGTAAAATGAAGCTATATCCTAGTAAATGCTAATGTGAGGTTTTTTAATCACAATTGTAATGATAAAATAAATGTTTTCAGTGCTGCTGTACCAGGAGGGAAAAAAAAAAAACCAAAAGCAAAAACAAAAAACCCATCTCTTAACGCATCCAGCAGTCTAGGAGATGGAAATAAATTACCACCACTCCTTTTTGTTACACAGGTTGGTTTCTCCCTTTTGGCTTTGACTTGATTTTTCTACCACTCTCTGGTCTTTGTTTCTTTGTTGTTTCCTTCTTTTTTTTCTCCTCTTTTAAAGCTGATTTTTCATACTCCTATGATCTTTTGCTTTCACAAGCATATTTTCTCTGTTATTCTCTCTATCTGTTCATCTGATCCCTTTTGGGCAGATCATCCTATCTGTCTTCTGCTTTTTTCTACAGTACTTCCTCACAGAAGATCCATTGACAGCTCAGACTCAAAATAGGTGTAGAAATATATGTATTTTTTTCTCCTAAACATTTCCATCCTACTTGCCATCCAAGCTCATATAGCCATACTTAGCCAATCTTCCTCCACAATTTTTTTGAAAGCCTGTCGTTTTCTCTCTATGCAGACAAATGTCACTTTTCACAAGCTTTTTCACTTTTTACCACTTCTTGCACATCCTCCTTAGCATCTATATTGCCAGTCCATCCAAAACATAGCTGGTAACACGGCTGCTCTCATTGGTCAAACCATAGCTACATCTTTTAAGCTTGTCTTCATTTTCAAGGTTTTTCCGCAATATTCTGTCCCAGTCCATAAATCAGATCGAGTGTTTCCTGATCCCAGCCATTTTGTTGTATCAGTATATTAAGGCTACCTTTTCTTAATAATTCCATGATACCTCCTGTGCCTGTCATGACTTCACTAGGCTGTAAATTATTGGTCCTTTTTGTTCTTTGCCTGCATGTAATCTTTTTTCCACAGTATATGAAAATTTCATAGCCATTCAGATAGGGGAAAAATGAAAGTAAATCACTGTTTTAGGGCATGTCCCAGTTAATTGTACTCTTTCATAGCTTTCTCCTATCTTTGAGGCCAAGTTTAAATTTTTGTTATCTTATATAGCACACTAGTCTATTTTTAGACTTAAGAGAATTTATCAGTCATCCTAAGGACTGTTGCATGATTTCAAATGGATTTAAGTAAAAATTAACTGGCTGAATTTTGTTTTCATAAGCCTTGATCTGTGAAAGATATTCATTGATACCAAAGATTGGAGTATTTTTTATTTGGTCTTTTTATGCTTTAGAAGTATTCTTCTTGATGGGGTATCTTTGTTCAAGTCACATTTTCAGTTACCTAAGTAATTAATCTACTACTACATCCCTTTGGATGTTTCTCGATTACACAGGCTAATAGATCATATTTTTAAAACAGTTGGTAGGGATGTAAAATTCTCTTTAGAAGTGCTAAGGATTGTCACTACAGTATAATTGACAAGTCCAGCTCTCTGAATATGTTATTTTCATGCTTTTAAAGGTGCCTTTAGCTGTTCTCCTCTTTAGGTAAATCAGTCAGTTTATCCATTTGGAATATTTCAAGAGCCTTTTGTGGTATTTTGAAAACTCTTTTCTTTTTTTAATTCAAGGTCTCCTGAGAAGGAACATTTTCTGCATTGCAGGGATCCAGTGAGAGGGAATATAGTGCAAGACATTCAGATTAGCTTTGAAAGTTAATGAAAAAAAAAACTCCTCTTTGGTTCACTGCAGATTCAGAAGAAAATATAAAATAAATTCTGATGAAATGCAGAACATGCTTTTCCAGACTGACATTAACTTCATGCTGTTTAGAAAACTTCATTGTTACCAATATGCCAGTAGGTACAATGTCTACAACCTGTTAAAACATGAACTTTAGGTGAGAGAACACTGGAGGAGCATGGTGGAAACCTGTTTGCTATGCATGTTTATCCTTACTCCAAGAATGATCTCAAGAGCTACATTTAAGAAAGTATTATGTGATTAGCTGTGCCAGAAAGGAATAAAGCAACTGAGTGGCTGCCATTTCAGTGCAGTATAAGAAAGCATCCTCTGCCCTTCAGCTGCTGAGACAGCACCATGAGACTGCTTTGCCACACCTGAAACCCCATAATTTACACATTAGTAGGTCATAGGCTGCATCCAGGCTTTTGCTAGAATTGAGGGCTGAAATGAGGGCATCTGGCCTCAAACAGAGTGGTTATTGTATCGCTTGAGATGAAGATTTCCATTTTCAACTTGTGATCCATTTTCTACAGCATTGTAAGTTGCTTCAGGGACAAATAACTACAATTAAGAATTAACTGTTGCACTATTATTGTTGTGTGCAAGTTTTGGCTATTCTGGTTCCTTTAATGGCAGGAGTGTGCTGGGATATGTGTTCACTGCTTAGTATACTGAAAAATTATTGAGATATAAATTAAGCCATACATATCACACCATTAGCAGAATGACTTTTTTTTTTTTTTGAGTAGGAGCCAGCAAATAGTAAATGGAAACCCCACAGACATACATATACAGGTTGTTAAATAGTCGGTTTGGCTTCATTTTGACAGTTAGTGTTATTTATTTTTACTTTATTCTTAATTTGAAAAAAACTTACAGAAGTAATGTTTTGCTGTTGTCTTGAGATGCTTGCAATCTAGGCAAGCAACATGGAGATTGAGTAAAAATATCCATTGAAATTAGAGAAAAGTTTACCAATACTTTTGGGGCAAAGAAGCCCAGAAAGTGCTCCATTAAAGAAATATTTTAATGCATCCATTTGGCCTTGAAAACATGCAGATGAGCAGTTAAGTCACCCTGGGATGCCCATGTCCATGAACATTCTCAGGACTGAGGTTTTAGAGTAGATGTGGCAATACTTACCTTGTTTTTCATATTGGAAAAATTTTCTTGCATCTGTTCTGCCATTAATGGAACAAGATAATTTTTCCTGTGTACTATTTAGGTATCCCTATCACCATGTTGGATGTGAGAAAGATTAAGTGATAAAAAGAGTCTGGGAATGTTTATTCCGATTATTTTTTAAAATAAGAAACAAAGAATTCTAAAAATGTGCATGTTCTGTTCATTCTCAAAGCTTGAATATCTTACGGCTTCTGTTGTATTTCATTCTTCTAGGCCTTTCACTGAGATCTGCCTGTCGCACAGCCATACATATTAGATGACTTTGGGACTCATTTTACGTCCGTGATGAAGGGATTATCTGGCAGCCGTAGTCACCATCACGGGGTTGCCTGTGACCCTGCCTGTGACAGTCTGCCACACCACCAGGACAGGAAGCCATATTTGTTAAACCCGGTGGATCCCCACCCCGCAGACCACCCTTACTACACTCAAAGGAACTCTTTTCAGGCCGAGTGCATGGTGCCCTACAATGATCAGATTGCCAGCAGCACATTTCCCCGGAGGCATTACAGCTCCCACCACGAACTCAAGGACGAGTGTGCTCTGGTTCCCCATGGAACTGCCAACAAGACCAACCGCATTCCTGCCAACCTTTTGGACCAGTTTGAGCGGCAGCTGCCCCTGAATCGGGATGGCTATCACACTCTGCAGTACAAGAGAACTGCCATGGAGCACCGCAGCGATAGCCCAGGCAGGATCCGGCATCTGGTTCATTCTGTCCAAAAGCTCTTCACCAAGTCCCATTCGCTGGAGGGACCATCCAAGGGGAGCGTCAATGGGGGGAAAGCAAGCCCGGAAGAGTCACAGACGATGAGGTATGGGAAGCGCAGCAAGAGTAAAGAAAGGCGATCAGAAGGTAAGCCCAGATCCAATGCATCAGGATGGTGGAGTTCAGATGACAACTTGGACAATGATGTTTGCATTTATCATGGTCCCAGTGGGGTCATGACCATGGGAAGATGCCCTGATCGCTCTTCTTCCCAATACTTTATGGAAGCCTATAACACTATTAGTGAACATACTGTGAAGTCCTCCAGAAGCAATAATGATGTCAAATGCTCTACCTGTGCAAACCTGCCTGTGAATTTGGACTCCCAATTAATGAAGAAAAGCTCTTGGTCCTCTACATTAACCGTGAGCAGAGCCCGTGAAGTTTACCAGAAAGCATCAGTTAACATGGACCAGACAGTGGTGAAGGCAGAGACGTGTCAGCAGGAACGGTCATGTCAGTACCTCCAGGTACAGTGTGGAGAACTGATTGCTGTTAACTGTTCTCTGCCTTGTCTCAGCTGTTTGTGGGGGATGGAGGTTTGCTCTGATGTCTCAACTTTCCCCAGAGGTCACTGATCACCAAACAAGGGGTGCTGCTGCTAAAATTAAAAATATATCAGCTCTTTTGCTCCTTTTTTTTTTATTATTCTTTTGGTCCAGAATTCAGTATTTCAAAGAAACATTTCATGTTAGAACAGGATTATTGTTTTTTCATGTGGGAAAAATAAGACCTTTCTTTGTACTTTTTGAATTTATAAGGCTGTCACAGTAGGGGTATAGGGAATTTGATGTTGCAGTGCTTTTATTTAGCATTACAATGTCAATTAGCTGAATGTTACCAGGATACAAATTCTTTGATTTCTGTAATTTCAATTTTGCTTTCATTTGCTGCTCATTTTTTATGAAAGCTTTTGAGACCCTTTTGAGAAACTTGAGGGTACCTTAATACTTTCTCCAACAGGAAAACAACCTACTTATCTTTTTGCCATAGAATATAAATTCTCTTAAAACATTTATTGTAACATGTCCAGATTTGTTTATCGGGCTATTCCTCTTTTTCATGGCTCTGAGTCAAAAATAAAAAATCAAAAGGTTGAAATTATTGCTTGTTCTGATTATACATTTTAGGAGTACATCACCTACTCCCTCACAAGCTGTTTGCAGTTAATACAGCGTCACTATTTTTCACCAGTATTGTATCTTTAAATGTCAAGAATCAGATGTCTCCTCTTGGAGCTATCATACTGCCGGTGAATGTTTGTGGCAGGAACATGGATCAGAAAATATTAAAACTGTTTCATTCTTAGGAGAGCTGTGGATAGCTTTTATGCACTTTAAACAGAGCACTTATGGCACATCTAAGTGTGTGTGTAAGATGGAACAACGTTGCACAGAGAAGAGAGAAGACCATGAGGAAAAAAGAGGTTTGCTAAGATGATTCAGTTTCATTTTAATGTAGTGGGACTTTTGTCTATTTGTATAGAACTGTAGCGAGTTCTCTTATATGGGTGCTTTAATGAGACAGTCAGCTTCCACGTTCTGTTGTTTAAGTTAGTATGCAGAGAAAGCGTAGGACTAAGGCATCCACATTTAAAAATTGATCTTAAAAGGTTTTATGGAGTGTCATGCAAAATAATTTTGAATGCCAGCCTCTGGAATTCTAAGTTTTAAATGTAAAGGAATGGATATGTATATTTTCTATTAATTGTTAGGAGAGTGGGGTGGTGGAAGAGGGGGCAATACAAATGCTCAGTGTGTTTACAGCTCTGCATACGGGCTGGGGAGGGAGAGGGGTTTCAATATAGCCTCAGGCTGCAACCTTTTGAGGTTTTGTAGTTTTTTTATTAAGTCTCTTTTGTGTGAATTTTTGGAGTGAGAAGAAATCATAACTTTAGGCTTGATTGTCGTGGTTACTTTGAATCCTGAGATTTCTTTTGTTGATATTTTTGTTTACTCCTTCAGCCTTCTCTTGGGTTTAGATAAAATAGCTGATAATTCAGTGTGTGACCAGATGGCTAGAAAAGAGTGAAAAACTGTGCCAGCATCAGCTTTAAATGAACACCTCCATAGGGACCTTTAGATAATGTTTAACTGACAGGAATAGACTCCTGAAGTGGAATTAGAGGACATTATCTGTGTCTGTATGAAAATATGTCCAGCAATTGTCAAGGGCAAGAATAACTAAATTCTCACTTAGAATAACTATATTCTCACTGTGTTTCCCATCCTCATTGGTAGTCTAATTTCTGTTTTCATTTAATTTTGTTTCATTCTTTCTAATTGCATGCCATTGTAAAATCAAGGGAAATATAATTGGTTTGAAACTGTTTTTCTAAAAAGGAAAAATCTTGAACAGGCATCAGTTAACATTGGAAGTAATATTCAGAGTACAGTAGATTTGAGGAAGCAGGTCAGGATTATTCTTCTCTCTTGGCAGCTTGAAAAGATGACAAATGCATATAGGTATTAAAAAAGTCAGTCTATTTTGAATGCATCCCACTGCTTTTCTCTTCACTCTATCACTTACCTTTTTACACTACAAGCCCTTTAGGGCTTGGACTTTGTTCCCTTTTGTGCTTGCAAAATGGGGCACAGAACCTAATTGAGGCCTTTTGTCCGTCCTGCAATATAAATATATATTAACAGCAGCAGATTTCTACTCTTTTAGTGGGTTGTAGAGCTACTCTCTGTATCTCTTATTTTCCAGGTGCCCTTCTCATTATTGTACCAAGAGGCTGGTGTCCTGTGTTAGAACAGTTGGAAAGGCACAAATTGAGATGAAAGCTGCAAATACACTAGATAAATCTGATAATTTAATTTCATTATTATGGTGCCTTTGTTGCTTTCTTAAACTCACTAAATGTTAAATAGGTGCTTTTATCAGGTCACTTGTTATTTAAATTGTTGTCTATGGTTCAAGACAAACTCTCAGGACATAAATTCTGATCCTTCAAAGAGCAGCTACTTCTTCATGTAACATCTTCTTGTGACAGTATCCGAATTCAATGAAGGAGTGACATTTTTTCAGCTCAGGGTACTCAAGATAATTTTCTTTATCCTGATAGATCTGAATATATCAGAGATCAAAGGTGACATTGACTTCACATTTGTTTGTAAGGGTTTTTATCACAAAAGTATCTGCATGAATTCTCAGTGTAAAGACATGGAAATAACAATTATTTCACTTGCTGTGATATTTTCCACTTAACTGTTCTGTAGAAGGAGTTGGCAGTAGTTCATATTACAGATGGGCTTATTTCTCATAATTTGGAATTTGGATCAAGTGCAGAGTCCTCCTGCACTGCTCTGTCTTTCTTTACCCTATCAGGCTCCACTTCCAGCCCTGGTGCTGAGACACAGAGTCTGTCTGTCCTTGGAGGTGTGGGGGAGGCTGGGGTCAACCCTGTGCATCTTCAGAAACAGATACTATGCTAGAAGAGTGTGAAGACTGTCAAGCAAATCCTTTCCTCTTACCTGCATTTTTGGAATGAAATTGAATTTTTATCTTCTATGTCTCCTTTCAAGAGTGAGCAGCTGGATAGTAGAAAGATAAAGTCCTTTTCTTGAGCTGATTTTTACTTCAGGAAAGTTCTACTATTTGATCCAGCTTTACAGTTGGATTGCAGTGCAGGAAGGTGACAAGGAACTGTTCATGTTTTATCAAAATGCTTCTTCAAAATGGTTTTCCTTCCTTGAATGAAAACTTTATAAAAAAGTGGACAGCCTCTACTTCTCTGGTAGCTTCTCCTCTGGAAAAAAATTTAAATTGAGCAAAAACATCAAAGACAAAAACAGCAGTAAACAGCAGTCCTTTTCTGCGAACAATAGGGTCTAAATACACAGGTAGATGTTTTTGAGATTTGTTTTCTATGAATTCATTATTTTTGGAGCTAATAGTGTATCAAATACACTACAGAGTTTCTCTATGATTATAGTTTTGACATTTAATGTTCCCTGTAATTACTATTCCTGTTGTCTTTGGTCCATTTGTTAAGAGATTGAGAAAAATACAAATAATTATGTTTTTCATATTAATTTTCTTTCCTTCTTATGTGGATCACTCATAAGTTTTCTTTTCATTGCAACTGATGAGACTCATATTAGTTGTGTCAGACACTTGAGGCTAAGGATGGAAATTTTACTTCCGAAAACTGAAGTGCAGAAGGTGGGGGCAACAGTACAGTAATTCAAGTTCCACATTTGCTTTGCTTGTCCTTTGGTGGGATACTGTGAGAAATACTATAAAAGAACATAAGCCAAGTTTCTGGGTGTAATAAGAATTTTCCAGTGACAAATGGTTCTGGTTAGTACAGTGCTGATTTTCCTGTGTGAAGGTTGCCTGTAATGCACATTGTTTTACCATGCATAGTGCTAAGAAACTCATAATTTAAATTACTTGCTTTCCAGTCTCAGGACAAGGCACAGTTTATTAGGAAATACTGCTCAATCGCAGTCCCAGCCAGGCTCTTTCTGTTGCCTATATCCATGGATGACCAAACAGACCTTTAGTTGTCAGGGTGCTAAGGACCAGTAAGTGTAATGTGATTTGTTAACATGGCATGTTACAGTACAATGTCTTTATCCTTATATTATGACACAGCAATTTATATTAGATATGTTAGACTGGGTTTATCTGTGCAAGTTTGTCTGCATTTTCAGTTTATGTTTTCCTCATTTATGGTGTTTGCATTTCAGATGCAATTATCATATTCAAATTAATCTTCCAGTATATCCTTGTTTTTATATATATGAAAGTTGTATTAACATCCATTAATAGAAATCTTCCATTTTTCATGTATCTAATTACTTGCCTTTTTTCCTCATGTGCCATTATAAATTTGAAAATTAATGAAGCACATGTTATTTGTCTCTCAATTTTCCAATCAGAACTACAAAGTATATAAGTTTCAAGTTTTTTACTGAATTCATGTGAAACATAATTCTTAGTAAAGCTAGTGAAACAATTTGGGCAAATGTGAAATAAGGTGTCAAATGTTTTAATGTATTCTAGGTCAACTTCCAGGTAATGCAATAATCATGAAAACAATTGGAAATTCTTAAATGTTCTTGATTTTTAAATGAACTAGTGTCTAAAAATATTAATACTGAAAAAAATATCCTCAGAAAGCTGATTTATTTTGGTTTTTAAATTTTGAGGTGGGTAATATGAATAATTAATAATGACTAAAGCTAGGGAATTTGTGGAAAATATAAAAAAAGCACAAAACCACTTATTTACAAAATGTATGTTACTGAGATAATTCCATTCAATCAGCATCTCAGTCATTTAATCTACCTGCAAACCCACCCAAGATGTGACTGCTCTACTGAGACATGTATGTAGGAGGGTATTTCAATATACTCATATTCCTCATATTTGCAGTCCTTTAATCTAGCTAAACAACAAAACAAACAAAAAAATCCCCAAAATTGTCAGCTGTGTTGGTGATAATGATTTTGCTGCTCATCTCACCTTAACAAGTGATGCGTTCTTATTTGCTTAATTGAAACCTGTGCTGACATTTGGTGTCTTGAGTAATGAGGGCCCCCTAAGCACAAAGAGAGCTGTTCTATAGCAATGTCAACTGCAATTTTATCTGCCCATGTTCCTTACTTTTCTGTCCTTTAGTTTTATTGCCATCCTGTAACTTCTAAGTATTGAATATACTGGCACTGACCTTATTTTTTCCAGATTAACTTGAATTACTGTCAATTCATCCTGTTAGCATCCCTACATTCTAATAGTGCATCCATCAAGGAACGCAATTCTGGCAGCTGGAACCTGTTGCCGGCATACTGTTTATAGGATTTAGCAACATATTTGGGTGACACTATATGATATATATTGTTATGCTAGAAATGCTTATTAGAATTATGGCTGCACATAACAGCTGGCATTTGGTATCTATCTCAGTTCCTTCATGGATAAGATTTGTTTCAATCCTGGATCTGACTTCTTTCTGCAGCCTTTAATGTTTGGAGTGCTCTAGTCTTACTCTTTTCAGTGATTTCACTGTGAAAATAAAATAAAATAAAATAAAATTTTAAAAAGAGGAGTAAAACAAAATATCTTGAAGACAAGTCAAGTCCAGACAAAGAAGATAATTTCAATCTGCATCCGAGTTTGAAACCCTAATTTTATTATGGAAACACGTGAAGTAGGTAGGGAAGAAAACATTGAATAGTGATACATTTTCCTTAGTTGGTGCAAAGTAATAAGGAGTATTTCTCTTCATCCAGTTACTGGGTTGGGGTTCTGTGTTTGTTTCAAGAATGGAATTTATAGTACAGATCTTGAGCAAGGGAATACTACAGTGCCAGAAGAGTGGTTTGAGCTGGGTTATCTGGCCACAGTTTCTATTCTGCCTTACAAATGTTCTTGTGTTGTGCTTCTCGCACAGGTGATCTTCTGTCACTAGTGAATTAAGCAATAAGAACATCAATCTCTTGTATATTGTTTGTCCTTTCATCTTCTTACCCTGAAACTGCACAATGATCTGTCTTCTTTGGGCTGCTGATAGATTTGTATTTCTCTCACCAAGGACTAAGCAATGTGTCATGCCATTGGATAAGGCATTGTGACAGTTCTGATGGGCCACCAAAGACAGTCTCTGACTTGTGTCTAGGAGCCTTTTATGCAAATAAGTTTATGTCTAATTTTGCTTTACTGACATAACCCCAGCTTTCTAACCAGCTGGATAGGAAATCTTTGAGGTTTCCTGGTCTGTAGCAATTCAGTTGCCAGCAGATAAAACTATGACGTTGATTTTATATCCTATGGGACACTACAGTAGAACACAGGTGAACATTTGGATTCGCTGAGAAGACACACTATGATGTTCTGAAATCAGGAAAATTTCCTTACAGCAGAATGAAAGCTTCTTTCACAGGTGTATAGCATTTCTGTAATCCAAAAGAAAGCATTGTGAAAGTGTCAGTGAAGTCTGCCCACTGACCACTAAAATGTGACAGAAGTCAAGAGCCAGCTGGAGATGGCAGCTTAAGGGCATCACTTAGAGCTGCTGCCTGTGAGAGCACAACATAGCAAAGTACCAGAGATTACCGAGTTACAGTCAGCCAAAAGAAACAGCATAAGGGCTGCTTCTTGAAACGCTCTCCCCACCACATCTGTTTTCTTCTGAGGATGCAGATTCAGCTCCATGTTCTCCACCCACTAGCCAGTTTCCTGCTGTCTGCTTGATAGTGGGCTTGTGTCTGTGTGTAGTGAAAGAAAGGTAAAATGGCATCTCAATGAACACTATTGCTTTGGATGCCAACCAGTCACCGTATGCAGGTGTTGAAGTGACTCACCACAAAAGAAGATATAAAGAAGAAATGAGAGAGCATTTCTCTATTGCTAGGCATTGAAAGCGTCTTTTCAAGGACTGGTATTCATGTTAGCAGTCATCCTGTCATCCTTAGTTGGGCAAGAAACCATATGTCATTATAACTAGTGACATTGAATACTTCAAGGGTACTGCGAGAGATGAGAATGAATGTCTGCCCTCTGCCACTGGAGAATATCATCCATGAGTATCACTGAAGCAGTTCGAGTTTGAGGTCCTGGCCAAGAGCCCTGCTCTATGACCTTCAGTTATGTTTACCTCAGCTAATGGATGTGGTAGTTGCTGTTTGGCTTCCTCTCTGCAGAATGTGTTTAAGGATGGCAAATTGGCAAGGCAGCAGCTGGGATCATTGTATTGCTGTGCCCCTCTCCATGGTTGGTTGGATTTTTACACATAAAGCAGGAGGAGAAAATTTATCTGGAATCAAGACATGGTAGATTCCTTTAGGAGACACACATTTCTCTTCATAAAATGGAATGTGAGTCAGATGGACAAGCCAGTGGCAAGGCACCTTTGGTGAATGAACATCATAAACTGGAATGGTGCTTGAAGAATTTTGTCTGTTGGCTGACTCTGTGAGGATTCATACTGGTTTAGAAGACTTTCCAAGCAACTGCTTTGTGAAGGAAGATTGCAGTGCTCCCTGTTTGTTCAGGTTTGATGCAAGGGGTGGGCACAGGATTGAGGAAATAATGCTTCAATTTGGACAGGTCTTTGTTCTGGGTGTTAATTCTCCTCTTGTAAAAACATATGGGGATAAGTCAGCTAAATTAGATTAATTTATAGTAGAACAGTGATTGCTCAAATAGTACAAGCTAAAGCAAATATTGCTGCAGATAGTGAGCATATTAAGCTTGTCGTAAATAAAGGCAACCCTCCTAGCTGCCTTTTTGAAAACACTTGAGACTTATTAAACATATATTTTTCTTTCTGCCTTGTAAGGCTTCCTCTTTTTTTGCATACTTCAATGATTCTTAACATGTACATTGATAGAAAGAAATGCTACTCATCCTTATTGGTCTGATTAATTCAATCTTCATGAGTGCTAGGAATAGGCTCAGTAAGTGGAAGATGGCAATTGAAACTTCCTTTACAGCCCGCAGAAGAGGCATAATAATGGCTAAGAAGACCAAATTGAATGGGCTTGAAAAATTTGCACTGAGCAGTCATTAGGCATTGTTCTTCAGTTGTGTGATTTCATTTCATTAAGTATTTGCATACTAATAGAAAGCTAAAGTTACAAGTCTACTGCTGTGAGAGATGGTTAGCCACTCCTTCCAGTCCTTTTGTTTACTTCTACAGTCATCTACATTGCTTTGGCAAAGCACAGGGAGAAGCTTTAATGATTTCAGCTGCAATAAACCAAAGCAAACTAGAGATCAATAATGAACGTAATTTGCTATAGAGACAGTATGTTTGCTATTTCATCCAGCAAGGTAAGTTAATAACTATTTGGGGGGAAAACAAGAAAAAAAAGAAAAAAAAAGGAAGGTAGATATTCTAATTTAATTGTTTAAAAATTGAATAAAAAATGTTTTCTTTACCTTTGTCATTACAGTCTGGGCTTATTTCACATACTACCACATGTGAGCTTTTGAAGTGAATGTTTGAAAACTGTGGGGCCAGTTTACCTGTTTGTTTAGTTTCTCTTTTTGGGGACCTTGACTATCTATTAAAAAAACCCAGTTCCTTTATATCAAAAAATGCCTTAAAGGAAATGACAAGTCAATACAACCTGGCTAATGACAAAGTATGAACACTTGGAGAGCAACGTAAATATATTTAAAGATTGGGACAGGTAATCTATACACTAAACGATGCTGAATGCAGGTAAGATGTTGACTAGTAGCAGTTCTTCACCTTTATAGCTGCTCTGTTTACAAAAAAATGTTATATCAGCCATTTAATCAAAAGAAAGAAACTGTTGTCAGGCTTAGTGTTCATACATGTAACAATTTATTTCCAGGGATTTGCTGAAGTTTTACGTTCCAGTAAGATGCATGGATCAGAGGCCTTTGCTGAATATTTTCTGTCTATTCAAATAATAATGGTATTCTGTATCACTACACATTTTGTATAAGTGAAGTGCACTCTTGATTTTTAGGCTTGTAAAGATTTGTACATGAGCTTAAAGATCATTTAGAGAATGAAATGTCTCCAGGATCATTATTACTTCAATAGTGTGAATAATAATAGTTCTATTTTAATAAAAACAATTATGTTAGATCTGAGTTTAACTCTTCCCCCTTTTTCATGAGAGTGAAAACAATCATGCAAGTGATGTTCCCTCTTGATATTCAGATACTGGAAAAATGGTATTGCCAAGGTAATTGGATAATATGATTTTCTTAAAAGCATGAAACAGCTTTATCTCAAGTATGTCAATCTTAATCCCATTAATCCTCTAAGGCAGCAGATACCCTGCATTTGCACTTTTGTGCAGTGTAGTCTGTGACCTTGCAAGGCATAATATTGGCCATTCAAACAAAGAGCCTGTGGGAAAATTTGTGCAGACCCCCTGACTGATAAAAATTAGAGAGCTGGAGGTTCACATAGATACTTCTCCCAGCATTTCTTCAAGATCAACAGAAGATATCACACTACAGGATGTGTAGTACCATATATGTAGAAACAGAATGTATGGAATAATATGACTGATTTTATTTTTGCAGTTTGTATTTTGGGGAGGGCTTTATGTTTCACTTCTTTTTCATGATATGAAACACTTTATTGCAACAGTTAACTGCACTGTCTGCATGAGCTGTTACAGCCATGTCTGTTACAGCCAATACTTTTAAGCACCAAAAAAGCACTCTGAAAATCAGGTCACTTCTTTTAGTAGGTACTGCTTGAGGTATTTGACTACAGGCCCAGCAGTATTAAAATGTTGACATTATTTTGTCTGCCTGAAATGAAAGGAAATGCTGAGCTTTAAGGGTTGTTTATCCTACTCAAGTCATACACAGACAGAGATTCTTTCATAAAAAGTATTACAACTGTTCATAGCCAAATCAAACCTTTTAAAGTGTTCCTTTGCCCTGCAAATGCTCTTTATCAGTTACATGATGTCTTACAGTTTTCTCTTACATCAATTCTGAAATCAGGGTTTCTTTCTCTTGTGACTATGATATAAGAAGAAATAAGATAAAGGGGAGCTGGACCCAAATTGTTGTCTACAAAATCACTTATATACTGAAATGTTACTGTAAATAAACAAACAAAAAAAAAAAAAAACACAGAAAAAAAGAACAACAACAAAACAAAACAAACAAAAAAAAAGGAGTAAAAACGAAATTATGAAAAAAACAGGCCAAACTTAAATACCAGCAAAAAAAAAAAAAAAACAACCATGGTCGAACTGTTTAACTAAAATAGCTTTTTAATGAAATATCCTTTACATTCTTGTATTGACACTTTTCTAGGCAGGTAAGATTGTTTGTACAAACACTCCGACTTCCTCAATGTGTTCAGTAAAATTAGAAGCATCTCTGGGTTGGTATTTTAGGCTGTTATCTAAATTTAGATGGCTTTTTAACCCCAGCCATCCTTTTCTCTTTGGCGCATACAGGGCTTACCCTTAAATCCACAATATGGAACTGGAAGTTGGGTCACTTTTGTATTATTTCCTTTGGTTCTGCGCATGCAGGTGACTTCCAGTACCCAAACCAGCCAGTGGGTTTGTGGTACTCACTGAGACTGCTTTGCCCTGGTCTCTGTGTGAACAGCTCAGCTTTCTTTCTCTGCAACTAGTGGGTTTTTTTAAGTGGAAAATCTAGTAAAAAGGTAGCGGTTGTTTTTCAGTGATTTCTCACTTCACTGATATGAGCAGAGCTCAAACTGGAAACTTCCAATCACATCATACAAATTGAGGGACTAGAGCAATGCTTTCAAACCTCATCACGGTACGCAGTGTATAAATAGAAAGTTTTGTGGTAAATGCATTGTAACCAGCATTCAAAACCTGGCCTATCATATCTAAATAATTTTGAGAAGCTTTGGGATAAAAGTTCTTGTACTTTATGTGGGGTTATTGATAACAGAACTTAATAATTCCACAGTAAGGGTTTCCACAGTAACTATATGTCCTAACTTGTATTGCACCTATAAACTATAGCATTAAATTTAACAGTATATCTATTATTTTATAAAACTACAAGTGTTCAGCTTGTCTGAATTATGGGTGCTGTATGAACATTGTAACTTTATCTCCCCTGACCTTTTTTCTCCGTTAGAGACACCAGCCTTAACAATATACTGACATATTTTATTTAGTGCATTAATTTACTAATTTATCTTAAAGAGGAAAAGCAAAGATCTTCAATTAAAGCATAATGAATAAAATCTTAAACAGATCAAAGTGTATATCCTCTGAGAATTCACAGATTCTCTACATACTCTGACTTCGATATCTAATAGCTGCCTAAAAACTGATTGGAAATACACCATTACAGGTTTTAAACTTCTGACTGAAGTCTGAGCATGTCATCAAAATGTCTGCAGAGCTTGATATGACTAAACTTTTCTTCAATTCTTTTTTGTATGAGTGATTTGAAAACTCAAGGGTTTAGAGTGACAAGCAGAAGCTGGAGGTTCCAAAATGTGTGTGAGTGGGGGTATGAATATAGATTGTATACTCACTGTTTGACAACGTCCTAAACCTAGAACTAATGGAAGAATAAGACCTGAAAAAAATGTTTTCCTTTCTGTCATAAGTGGCTAAGGGAGGAATGTAGAATGCTCTGTACTCTTCTATATGAAAAATCAAAACTGCTACTGAGTGTTACCTTCATTTAAAAGCATCAGCTTTCCAGATCTGGTGTCTAGGCATAAACTTAAAAGTGACAGAATGGAAATATTATTTCTTCTTTTTTTTTTTAATGTGGAAAAATATTAGATCTGTTCATTCAATCCTGTTCCTCCAATAGATTCTGTTAGGACTTAGTCTCAGTGAAAGCTTTACCCTTTCCTAGAAGAATGTTTCAAACATTTTTAGGAGTATTTATTCAGTAACACCCTATACATGTACAATTCTGAATGTCCTCATTCAAAAAGAAAACTGGACTTAGAACTATATTTCTGCCTTAAGGAACTTGGATTCTTGGAGCCTGGGAAAATATATTTTAAAACAAACAAAAAACACAGCAGCAAAAACAACAACAACAACAACACACACAAAAAAGAACAAAACATAAAAAAACCTAAACCCACAGCAACAAACTTTGCATGCTGCCAGAAGATAAGAATTTTAGATCCATTATCTAGAGGATATTTAAAGACAACATGGAAATTTACTTTAAAAAGGCACAAGGAAGGAATTAGTTAAATAAAACATGGAGCAATTGAGAATGACTAAGGCCTGAGAAAGAAGACTGAGTCCTAAGAAAAAATATTGATAAAGGTGCAAACTAGAGTAGATTTCCAGGATTAAGTCTTCCATTTTTTGAGGAAAATACTGAAGTTCCAAGTGAGTTTCAAGGCTGGACTTGACCAAGAGAGAATGGAGAGAACAGAACATAAGAGGAAAGAAGGACTGTTTGAGGCTGGAAGTCTAAGGAAGGTCCTAAATCATTATGTCAGGAGCAGGAAAAGAAAAGTCAATGAATGAAGAAGGTTGGCAGGGTCTTGGGTTTTGAAATCATCAGGAAAAAAAACAAAGACATAGGTTGTGCATAGTTTAATTAATAAAATTAATATAAATAGTTATAATTAGTAATAAGCTGATAAGGGCTTCGGACCATTAAATATCTTTGTTCTTTTGTATAGCACAGTGGGTTTTGGGTGGCAGTTTTTAGCAGTATAGATTGATTAAAGGCCATTAAAAGGCCATAAAAATTTGTTTATATTAACAGCAGTATTTGAAAGGCCTTACAACCTCTGGACTTAGACTTATGTTTGTAGTGAGAATCAACAGCTAAGCTGTTAGCAAACATTCCAATGTTTCAGTTTTGCCTAAACAAACTGGCACATATATGCTCTGGCTGAAATCTGGGAAGCAAAGGATTCACAAGATTCTTGGAAGAAGGTAAATATTGATGAAGAACAAACTTCCCATAGGAAATATTATTTGGGTAGCTGAGAGTATTTGTAGGTTACAAGGAAAATTTAGTAACCCGGATTCATGCCTCCTTATTTAATGTAGCTTGTAAGATTTTCTGATCATTATAGCTATGGCTGGCTTATAGAGCTGATTCACTGAGGACTGAATCAGGGAAGCAGCAAACTAAAAATTTGCAACTACTTGTATTTAAGTCAAGGAAAAAATGTGTTTAACCAAAAACCCCTTTTGCAGGTTCACCTTTAGATAAAAATGGTGTTTCTGCAAAATAGTTTCAAAGACCCTGCTCCACTGCATGTTGTCTTTGCAGTTACAGGAAAGAGAAGGTTGTTGGTTTACATGGTCAGAAGCCCCAGGAGCAGAGGAAGGGAGATGATGGATGGGCCAAAGCACTCTGATCTTGGACTGTCCTTTATTATGTCTCAAAATCTCACAAATGCACATTCCCAGCATTCCAGATTTCCAATACAAAAAAGAGACAGCACTGACTTCAGATCAGGAGAAAGAATGCACATCATTAAGAAGAAGAAGGGAATAAAGGGTTGCATGATTCAGACACAGAGTAACAGAATTCAAAAGGAAGATCACTGCAAGCTGAGAGTGTTCAGTTGCACCAATTAAGCTATAGTAGCAATAGTCGTAAAATTTCACACTTGCAAACCTACTTTTGTGATGCTTAGTACATAACTCCACTAATTTGAAATGTATCTTGAGCCAAAATCATCCTGCTGAGTGTTCCTATGTACTCTCTGTCAGTAAAGATTGTCATATAGGGATTTGTATTTCAGCTTTTGCACCTCCCAAAAAATGTTCAATATGTTCAGCTGAACTAAAAATACCCTGATCTGGTTTATAAATGCTTTGAATGAAAATAGCTGGAAAAAACCCCAATTTATCCAGCCCAGTATTAAACCTAACCAAGGCTTCTATGTCATTGTGTTTGCTAGAAAATTCCCAGATAAGTAATGGAAAATAGCAAAGAACTCCAGAGAGGCTCGTGACTATGCAGGGTGAGAAGTGGGTTTCCATTGCAACAGCAACCCATGGTCAGATGGGATAGAGAATGGGCCTTTGGCCATCAGAGTTTTTGTTACGGCTCTGTTCTGGCTTACCAATACCATCAGGGAAGAGTGTACTAATAAGAGTACTGTGTTTATCACTTCAGGTTCCTCAAGATGAATGGACTGGCTACACTCCACGAGGAAAAGATGATGAGATTCCCTGCCGACGAATGCGTAGTGGCAGTTACATCAAAGCCATGGGGGATGATGACAGTGGAGACTCGGACACAAGTCCTAAGCCATCTCCAAAGATTGCTGCACGGAGAGAGAGTTATCTCAAGGCCACCCAGCCATCCCTCACAGAGCTCACCACCCTCAAGTAAGTCCATGTTTTACTACATCCCACAAAGCTTTCCATTGAGACATACTTTTTCTATTCCTATTTGTTTCTTCTCTTTACGCCTAGCCACCAGTTAAGGAAGGTATTTGAACAAGAGTGCTCAGGCATGCTTTTTTTTGCATGGTTTTTTTTCTGAACAAGAGTAAAATATGGGGCTGTATTTCAATGTTATTCTGAAAAGGGACCTGCACTTTAAATTTGAAAAGTATTTTAACCTGCCACTGTTAAGTGAGCATCAGGTATGTACAGTAGGTCTGCTCTTTGAATATGTTACTGAGTTATAGCTTTGGCCTGCAAAAGCTTTGCATAACTGTGCATTTATATATACTCAACATGTGAAATTAGCCCTAAGCTCATCTTTGCAACTCCAGAGAGCATCTGATATTTAATTAAAAAGAACAAAGACTGTCTGAAAGTAGACGATACCATGGTTTCCTCTCAGAATTGCACTATATTTTGTGGGAAACAAAAATTGATTTTTTTTTTATTGTTTATGAAAGCTTTAGTCAAGTAGAATCATGAGTTTATGGTTTTTTAAATATCACTCTCTATTTTTCCTTTATTTGGGTGTTTTTAAAAAGCCACCCAAATTCTCAGGAAAATTACATAAATGGACAATTTTGTATTAGTGTTTTATTTTAATTGATTCTAAAATGGAGAAGTCCCTTAAAGCAAGAAAAGAATTATATCCATGAAAGAAAATAGTGTGAATTTAAAATCGGCAATTGTTTCTGACTGTCATTTACAAAATTCTTAGCTATAATAGTGAATTATAATTCACTGGACCAAAAATAACCCAATTTTAGTATAACTTGCCTGAGGCTGTAGCTTTAAAATGAGGGGGGAAAAAATAAAGAGGATCTCTATCTCTTCTAGTATCCATGATCAGTGACAAAAGACTCCTTCTGTATTTCTCTCATTAGTTTCTTCTCTGTCCTTGTCCTCCTCTATCCCATTTTTTCCCAGAGACCTTATCTGAGAAACAGATTTTAGAGAAAAGCATTTGATCCTTGTTAAGAATGTCATGCTCTTGACATCAGTGATGAATAGATGAGCAGAAACAAGCAAGCTTAGTACAGCTCCCCATAGCAGCATGCCTGACTTTGTCTCAAGGGAAGCCATGGATTGCTTCTTCTCAGTCTTTCCGTTAGTGTCCAAAGGAGAAAGCAATCTCATTTTCTGCAGGGATTTTCATAATCTAGCGGGCCTTTGCTCAAGGGATCCAATGATTCCTTTCATCATCCAGAAGACTTCACCACATCCTTTCCTGAGCCAAAACTCCTCCTCTGAGATCAGTTACTGCAACCTCTGCAAGGTGAACATGAATGTTATTTACCACCACAAACTCCATCCAGCCATGCTTTATGCATGGACACACTGTCAGGCACAGAGCTGATTATTTTTTAGTTTTTAGAAGCACGCTTTCCAGAGTTCCATAGTGTATGTGAAATACAGTGCATCACAATGAGTGCATTTGCTCTTGGTCATTTCTGTTCTCTGTAGATACAAGATTTGCAAAAGAATATAGGTTTATGAAAAATCAAAAGTCCTGTAAGTTACTGTTCACCCACGGAGGATGTTAGACCAGAGGTGCCAGGAGGCAGAAGCTTTTAGCTTTCAAGTCATTGTACTTCAGCAAAGTACTTGTACAAATAGTAAATTTCACATGTTTTTAATCCCTTCCTACTTGGGAAGACTTTTAGGAATGCTCCTAATTTTAAGCTGCACTCTGTAAAACTCACATAAGTTTAGGAGCTGTGCAGAAGTAGGATGTAAATCACAGGGTAGAAGAAGGAAGGGAAAATGGTAGTAAAACAAAAAGAGGAGAAAGCATGAAATAACTTTTTCTTTTTATGACTTTGCAGCAAAAATTGGGATGAAATAGAATTACTTCTTTTAATCTATGCTGATATTTTAACGAACTATCTCTTCCTGGGAAACCTTTCACTTTCAGAGACAATTTGAATAATACATAATTATGCAATGCTTTCATTCCTTTTCTGCTGAACATGATAATTTCTGGGGGTTTTACGAGAAACAGCTGGGTGCTTGCTCTGGGAATTGAAGTCTTCTGTTAAGCTTGCTCTTTGTTTGCAGACTTCTTCATACTTTCTTAATAGTGTGACTTGACCTTCACCATGACATTACTTTTTCATCACACGGCTATGCTGATTATTCTGAGAGCTATGATAGAGTTTTGCAGGTGTTTGGAGAGACACTAAACTAGGACCCCTAACTCACTGAATATAGGACATCAAGCAATTGTGTGAGGTGTGATAACAAGTTATTTCTTTGGCTTGCTGTGGACTTCGGTTCAATTTGCACCTGAATAAGAGCTTTGTGGAAATGAGCCAAAGGCTGCTCTAGGCAGCAGGCAGCCTTTTATTGTCACTAGTGGATCTTCTAGTTGACCTCGCAGGATATTATTAACACCCTAAAGCTGAGTGGTATTTCACTCCTTTAATTATGGCTTTTTTCTGTCCACGAAGAACAATGCACACTGTGAAAGCAGTGTTTCTACAGCAGTAATTGTCAGGGATCTTCCCGATGCACTTCTTTCTGCTACTCCCTTTCTCAGTTTGCTGTATGCAGTCTCTAGTTGGCTGCACTTTCATCTCTGTCAGAGCAAACAACTTAAAACAGGGTCCCTTTTGCTTTCACTGTTGTTTTTGAAGGGATTTTTCATCTTTTGGGACTTTTCCTCTCTGACTATTTTAAGTCTAATATTGGGCTCACAACCCACGCTGTTCCTCCCACCAACCTACCTACCACTGCTCATACGCCTACTCTTCTAAGAAAGGATTTTCATTATTACCAATGTTTCTTTTTATATAAGGAATAACCTTTGAGCAGCACAACTGTGTGATATCTCCTTTACATAATACAAATTTATTTTCCTGGTTTTGTCGAGGATTTTTTCTCGCTATACCGTACAATCTCCCTCCTACAATTTTCCTCCATTACCATGGTTTCCATGTGGCTACAGCACATGTGTCAAATGCTGTGGTACCATTCTGGATAAAGCACAGCTTGCTGCGATTTTGAAATACACACCTCCGCTGCTGCATTTTCATTATCCTATCAGGAAGTAAGCAGATTTTTTTCTCTGTCTTTGCTGGCAGTATGCTCTTGGTGTTTAAGATTTTATGGTCTAGATAAACTGATTCCACTAGAAAAAAAAGGTGGCATTTTCTTTCCCATTCCTGAAAAGTGGCAAAAGCTTATCTTTCACTGGTAAGCAGATTGAAAATGGACTGATTAGCAAACTTCTAAAGAAGGTGCAGGTGAGAGAAAACTGGCAATTCTGTTACAGCTGAGCAGGACATATTCCTTCCATATATATATATATATACCTTGTTTATGTTTAGCATGGTTTTCATTGGGAAAGAAAGTATGCAATTAACATTGCTGTCCACATTGCTGCCAACCTGTCACCTCCAGCTCCCAGTAACTTTTAAATCCATTGGCCAACTATAACCAAGTTTGCTAGAGAGACTGAAATCTGAAACATGAAGTTCCAGCAAACTTTTTGAAGGTATGTGGCTGGATAGGGCAAAGAATCATCTGCAGCCATCCCTTTTGTTCTTTTGAAGGACTGTGGGCAAAGTAGCTGGGGGAATAACATGATGGCAGCATTTTCCCAGCCTAAAAAGATAAGGAATATAGAAGGGACTGGAAAACTTTATTGATGACAAGAGGTCTGAGAGATGGATCCTGTCACCACAGATTTCTACTTCATTTTTCTGCTTTCCTCTTCTCCACTGCAGGCACACTCCCTGCTTAAAATACAGATTCAGTTTATGCTTCTTAACTCATTATTGCTGCTATTGTGGAGACTTCAGCCACTTGAATCCTTTATTTGGGTTGTTTGTTTGTTTGTTTGGGTGGGGTTTGCAACATATTACAGAACTTAATGGCAATTTATTAGTGGACATGGATTTTGGGTTATATACAGTTGCAAAATTTTTCTTTTGAACTCATATTTCATCATAAAAACTTTTTTCTGAGACAAGCTGTACTCTGTGATCACTAGTGGATTGAAAATTTTAATGATCTTAATACTTTGTAGATACATTTGTAGAATTTATGTTAAAAGGATAGAAGGAAGAACAGAAATTAAGTCTTTTTCTTAGAAATATTTATTTTCAAGGTATTTTAGTAGGCATGTGATATTTTTCCAGTCAGCTGTGATTAGGAGAAACCAACTATAAACACCAAAATCACTTTTTAACGCACAACAAGTTTCACCACTGAAGAGAGTACGTGAGCATATAAGTATAAGCCTTTTCTCCTTTTTATCCCATGGTAAAGAATTTTTCTATATAACTTCCATCACCGCTGCATCTATTTGTATGATTTAGATTCGTATGCATGGATGAGGGATACTTAAAATAAACAAAACAGTTCCTAACTTTAAAGTTTATCAGAGACATTTCAAAAATAATACCTCAAAATAGGGGCATGTTATTTGTTTACACCCACGTTTATATTTTTATGTGTTAATACAAATAGTGTAAGTACTTTCTACTTGTATGTTTATGGGAATCTGGAGATAAAATTGTTTTGAAAACCAAATCACAACAAATGATTAAGCTCAATTAAGTGGTAGAATCTGTTAGCAAGCTTAGTAGCAGTGACAAAAGCAAGAAGAAAGGTAGATCTGATTTATACATCCTGAACTCAAACTTTTACATCACCTCACTGAGAATTGATCAAGTCAGTTCCTGAAGGACAAACCACCAAGGTGGGGTCAACCTATATCACTAACAAAGTTTTGACAGAGTTGCAGCACCAACTCTGCTAGGATGACTTGGAAAGAAAATCAAACTACTCAGTTGTTACTTAGTATAAGATATATCTCAAGATAGGAAATCCCCTGATCCTTGTAAAAGTGATCTTGGGAAGTGTTTGTGCTGAGGGAGATGTTAAGGGTTGTATGGATAATTTTAGCCTGAAACAGTGCCTAGGCTGTTCTGTCATTTGAGCAAACTGATGCTGATGTCCTTACACTACACTTCACCATACAGTGCATTATAGATCCTTAGGTGGGAAAACCATCCTGGTCTTGGGAATGAGTGTCTATTTACTTTGAGGTGTTTCAATATTACTATAATATACTCCAAAATATCCGGGGGGGGGGGGNTCTTTTTCTTTTTTTTTTTAATTGAAGTGGTGCCCTCATTCTGCTAAAATGATCTGACCCAGATCACAGACAGGGGGAAGGGAGAGGTGGTGCAATATCACATTTCCATTATGGTGAATATTTTTAGACACATTCAGGGAAGCTTGTTAATTTTCTTTCTTGCTGAGTGACTCCCAATTAGGGAACAATGACTTTGTTAATTAGTATAAAAGGAATAAATCTGATTAATCTTTTACTAGTGTTTTACAATATGTTTTCAGTACAGTTAGTGTAATTGTTTCATGTTGCAGTCTCTTTCATTTTTATCAAACCTGTAGCTAACAAAGGAATTGTTTCCATTTTCCTTGAGGTGTGTTTTGGTTTTTTTTCTTGAAGAGGGAGTTTTTTAATTTTGCATTAAACAGACAGAAACATCTCCATGAGCTTTGGACATCCAGCCTAAGGAATAGTATTCTGGAACTATTGGCCTAGGTAGTAACTTTCCCAGCTCACCATCACTGATGCCTGATATATTACTTAACTTTTTATTCATACTATTGCAATCCATTCTCTCTTCTCTCTGAAACTAGGGAGAAGTGGTTAGACGCATTTCTCACTTTTCAGGCTTGTGTGTCAGGTACAATTAGGTTCAGTGAATAATTTATAAGGCAGGAAAAAATTTGAAAGGCAAGATAATGAAAAATACATTTATTTTGAGGTAGTGGGTAGGATACTTGTGGAGCCATCGGTTTCCTTATGGCAGCTGACATTTTGTTTTCTGTATATGATATTTAAGGAGGAGAGGATATTGATTTACTGAAGAAATTTAGACCTTGGAGCTTTTAGTGAACAGTTGCTAGTGATGGATTCATAAAGCACATCCAGTAAGTTCAGGCTTAGTCTTTCACTGACAAGCGTGAGAGAAAGCTTGTGTCCCATGGCAGCTTCCCTTCTGGGTCTTGTGTCCCCCATACACAGATATATGGATACCTTTACAGCACAGAAGTGAACCCACAATCATCTGTGGAGGTAGGACATCCCCACATTTCACTGTGCAGGACATGGGTAGGATGAACTCCTCTCCACTTCTTTGATGATCCCCACCAGTTTATCTTGCAATGAAAATGGGATTCCCTGGATATCACAGTCTCACTGGTAGCAGTCACTGCTTATCCAATTGTAAAACTTTCTGTTAGTTCATACCTATACTCTGTTACATCAGTATTGCCACATTTGTATAAATATTGTTTCTTGTTTCTCTAAGATGAGAAGTGAACATTTTGTTGTAATCTGTGACATATCCTATTGTTGTTGTCCCACTTGTACTTCTACCTTTACTTGCTGAAATTTGAGGCAATCATACTGTTGCAATAAACTTACATAAGAATATCCAGAGAATCATAGAACGGCTTGGGTTAGACAAGATTTTAAAGATCATCCAGTTCCAACCCTCAGTCTCTGCCATGAGCCAGGGACACCTTTCACTAGGACAAGGTGCTCAAAGCCCTGTCCAACCCAGCCTTAAACACTTCCAGAAATATGGCATCTGCAACTTCTCTGGGCAACCTCTTCCCATGCCTCACCATAGGCATAGTTAAGAATTTCTTCCTAATATCTTATCTAAACTTGCTGTTTTTCAGTTTGAAGTCATTCCCCTTATCCTATCACTATATATTCTAGTAAAAAATCCCTCTCCACCTCTCTTGTAGGCTCCCTTTAGTTACTGAAAGGCTGCAATAAGGTCACCTCAGAGCCTTCACTTCTCCAGGCATAAACATTGGCAAAAAAAGAAAAAGCCTATAACTTTTCTAGTCAAAATGTGATTCTTTTGCAATATTACAGAAAAATTTTGGAAGTCAGTAATCTGTAAAAGAAAAGCAACAACCTCATTTAGGTGATTGTCTTATTTGCAGAAATGAAAATCCTATTCCTGCATCTAGTCATATGGCTCACTTTTACACAAGATTTAGCTTTATATGAACATAGCTACAGGTGAAAGTTAGGACTTCCAACTTCTTAGCTTCTCCCAATTAAATCCTAGAAACTTTTATTCATTTTACAGCAACTTATATTGATGAATACAAGGTAACCCTGTAGTCTCTTTTAAAAAGCAAAGCCTATCACTGTACTTTATGTATCAAATGGGCACTTCTAAGACTTGTGTTAAGAAACACAATTATAATTACTGAACCAGAATGTTTCAGCCATCTCTTTCAGTGTATAGTCTTTACAGAGCCAACTTGCATGTTTGTGTGCAAAACTGGTCTTTATTTTTAGCCCTACTTCTTCCCATATATTTAAAATGCTGCCTCAGAAAGAGAGTTAATAATGTCCAGTGGAGACAGGAAAAAAATACTGCCTAAGACTGCAAGGGCATACACAAGCTATATGTTACGAAAATTTTCCTAGCAGTAATGACAGTTAAGCGTGGGAGTGGATTGCCAAAAGAAATCACTTCACTGGACATTTTCAAGAAAAGGGTAAAAAATGTATGTCAGGACAAATTTAGGTATTGCTGATCCTGCTTTAGGGTGGAAGGAGGGACCAAATGACCTCTTGAAGACCCCCTCCAGACCTATCTTTTTTGATTCTCTGTCTGTCTTTCTCAGGCTATTGAATATACCCGCTATCACTGTTCTTACTTCCTTTCCTTAACTTATTTTTGAAATACAAAAATAAAACTCTCATCAGGACCAAATTATTCTTGAAGGCCTGCTGTTGAACAGTAAATATAGATATCCCACCCACAGCAGTGCTGCGCAATTCTTTCATGTTCTTTAAATGTTATTTCATTGCTAGCATTTTGAAATTATGTTCCCACCGCTGCCAGCCATACCATGCTTGACCCTTGGTATGTGATCTCGTACTATCTGGTTTAGTTTGCTAAGGGGAGCTCAGTTGATGTATTGAATCTGCCATGCAGAAAATTTACAGGCATAAAAAGAGATGTGCGTTTGCACAAAATTCAGTCTGGAGTTCTTAATGTTCTACATAACAAGAAAAGCAAACAAGCAACAATAATTGAGTTTATTATTCAGAATAATTTTCTATTCTGATCAGCTAGAAGTGCAGTCTTTTCTTCACTGTGAAATTATGAAGCCCGCTGTGGAATGGAAGAAGTTAAAACCATATATATTGCTTTAGTTTTAATGTGAAAGTACAAGACAGTGTTTCTGCTGACATGCTTTGGGATCTTCTATTAATTTGCATCATATTAGGCTGAGAGAAAGAGAGATGAAAATGAAGACTTGTTCTGCCCTTACATAAAAAAGATACTAACTCATGTTGATACACAGTCATTTGTTTCTTCCATTTCCTTGTGATTGTATTTACTGCTAAGAGAGAGCAACTTTCAGTTTAATTTAGTAATTCTCTGCTGGCTTGAGTGCAGGGTGAAGATTGGGAATGGGGAAGCAAAGAAAGTGTATGGCCCCTGAAACAGGTGCAGTATCAAGTATCTCTCTGCTCCCTGTGACACATGTGAATGAATGTTCATCTGAAGAGACTTGACTTTTTAAAATCTCCTCTCCTCCTAATGAAATTACAAATCTTTCCAGGAGTGGAGAAATGAGGAGAAATCCTTAAAGGCTTTTTTACATTATGCCTGCTTTCTTACCCATTGTACACCACAAGGAGAGAACCATCATACAATCACTTCTTAATTTGCTGGTGTGAAAAAAAAGTTGTTGAAAACACCTTTGCCACAGCTACTGAGTTCTTGTGAGAGATTTCTGTGGTTGCATCTGCAGCTGAGCTACACAGCTATTTCCTGTTTCCTCCAAAAGGGCTGTGCTACCCAACCAGCCTGCACCCCAGCTGCCCAGCAGCTTTGCCTCCAGCAAGCCCAGTGACTGCAGAAAGCACTAACTGGTTTTGTCATCCCCAAATGCCAGCAGCCACATCCACAACACCCAAATCCTTCTCTTTCTTCAAATGATGTTGGACTGGCAGACATGCTTGAGCTCTGTCTGTGCAGCTCTGCACTGCGACTGTGATGTATCATGCTGAAGGCAATATTCTCAGGAGATTTCAGGGCTAGTGCATAAATCTTTGCTGTTTTATATATGACAATTGCTATAGCAGATCTGTGCTAAGCCTTCATTACTCTATGCTTGAAAGGAAACTTGAGAAACTACTTTTGGGAGGCAGTCCGCCTTGGGTTAGTCCTAAAAATGTTCACAGTTTTTATTTATTACTTTATCACACCAAAATAGTTACAATATAGACATTTACTAAAACTCTCTCACAATGATCAGTATTTAGTACTGTCTGCATAACAAAAATTGGAAGATGTACTATAACACCAAATAATATAAGGTTCTTATTTCATTTATTATTTTCCTCTTTGTTTTACAAAACTTAAAACTGCTACTTTGTTTTTATCACATTTAAAGAAATAATTTGGTTCTGAACTTTGCATAAATCTCAAAAATAAGGGTAAATACATAATGCAGAAAACTTAGAAACACTCTGGGTAAAATGTTGTCAATGACATCAACTGTGTTGTAGCTTCATCACATAACAGCTATATTTGTAGAAGTGATAGAATTTATATTTCCAGAAGACCAAATTTTAAGGGAAGACAATTTCTGCTTTGAAAAGGTCTTTTCTTCTCTATTCTAGAGGGATGTAACCAACATGTCATTAAGCCATCCTCGTGAAGTTGCAATCAAAAATGTTAGAAATCTCAGAAACTCTGGCACTGACATGTCAATAAGGTCCAATCTAAAACTCTAGCCAAGGATTTCAGCCTTGTGCAGGATCTGTTGGACTCATGTCAGCCATGTGGCTGTAAAAGCTGTGAGACAACAGAGCTTTGGCAGAGCTATATTGCTCAGACTTGTTTGAAATGGTGGTGAGTCAGGCTCTTCCACTGCAGTTGTTCAGTCATTTGCTGTTGGGTAGGATGTAATTTCTAGCAGAGTGGTAACTTTCTGTCTATTACTTCCTCCCCCCTCCACCTCTTCCCTGCCCCCTACATAAAGATCATTTTACTTGGTGCACAAATTAATTGCTGTTTACCTGTGATGAACAAGGTTGGAATGAGAGAGGAGTGGATGATGCCTTATTCATAAATAAGATGTTAGACTGACAGTGGCTGGAATGAATGTCAGCACTACATGACTATTTCTGTCATCCCTTTTCTCTCTCTCTCTTTTTTTAGTAAGTAATTCCTTAATATTCTTAGAAACCTCAGTACTTAGCTAAGAGTCCTTTCTCCATTAAAAGAGACAAGACTTGCATGAAGAGCAAGACAATTACAGTCACTGTCCCTTCACCCAGTGAACAAATGTCCTATCAACTATTTCTGTATTTCCACCTCCCCATTGCTTATTTTATTTCCTTTTATAATGAATTTCACATTTCGAAAATAATCAGTGTGTAGCAGCCTCTTCTGCTTTTAATTACTATAACCCTGATCCTTACACATCCTCCTGCTAGAATTTCATCAGTGGTCATTTAATTATTAATTTCTTTTTTAATTAGTGTTGTTAATATAATCATTCTTATGAGTCTTTCACAGTTCCTTCATCCCACAGTTTCTTATCCCGACAGATCTGGTCTGTTATTAGCATTCCCAGATCCTTCTCTTTGCATCCTTTCTCACTGGGGAGGCATGCAGCTTGTGTTGAGAACAGCTCTGCCTTCCTTTGTTTTTGGCGCTCCATTGCTGCCACCATACACGTGGTGGGTAGCTGCACTCACTCACACTTCAAGCTATCTTTGGAGTGGTTTCCTCAGTAACTGGGTTTGCTCCCTGCTCAATTTCTCCAGACAGAAACTGCTGCAGTGGCTCACGGCCACAGCCCAGCAGCTGAGGTGCCCTTGTCACTGGCCAGCGGTCAGGCAGTCGTTGCACACTGATCCCTGTGCAAACACACGTGAGCGCCAAGGAGGCTTTATCCTATCAGCTCTAATTGTTCCTTCTCCAGAGAAGTTAATCAGATTCATTATATCTCTGTGAGGACTGCAGTATCCATCTGAGTGCTTTGCCTCTGGCAGAAGATTGACAAGCCCTCATTTTCTATTGAAATTGCCTGTTATGACTATATTTCTTTCCCGTTTTTGGAAACCATACATCCATATAATGGTAGTTTGTTATTTAATGTAACTTGCTTCCTTAAGGGCAACAGCCCAAAGAATAATAAAATAATCCATTTGAAGTTCATACAAACAATGAATCACCTGAATAGCTGTCTCTTTTAAAACAGGACTCTTGTTTGAAGCTGATGTTGTAGAGAGTCTTCTTCTTTTGAATATGTTCCCAGATTATGTGTTTTATTTTATGTAAGTCCTTTAAACTAGGTACAAAATAGAGAAAAGTAAATAATACATAGAGTTAAGTTCTTTATTTTTAAGGAATATTTTTAAAGAAGCAGATGAAATAAAATTTATATGTAAAGTAAAACTTAGAACTCTGATTTTAGATTTTCTTGAGGTTTATTTGCAAGCCTCTTTTACAACATTTTTAGTTATCAATATTTTTAAAAAATCTAAACCCTTTTCATAAACAATATTTATATTTCTAAGATGAAAAGCAAAATTAGTCTTGTTTAGTAGCCAAACACAGGTAAAACTTTACTTCTGAGTTGAATCTTACAGTTTCTGTTGTGCTATCCTATATTTCACAGTTGCTCCCTCAGTGTCTCTCTCCTAGGCAGCTCTGAAGCCAGCCAGTATGGGAAGGTTAGACGTGATCCAGATTAGATCTG
Organism: Pardalotus punctatus; assembly: GCA_013400915.1. Taxonomy (NCBI): domain Eukaryota; kingdom Metazoa; phylum Chordata; class Aves; order Passeriformes; family Pardalotidae; genus Pardalotus; species Pardalotus punctatus. The sequence continues at coordinate 482,492 of VZTX01002085.1, read as the reverse complement.
AGATGAATGTAAATTCCTTGCCCTTCTCCCTGGGCTACCCACTGCCCCCAGTACAGGCCTGAGATATCCATTGTGATGGCATCGTGCTCCATGGGGAGGCAGCCACCATTCATGAAATGAGCACTGGGTTTTTTTTTCCCCTAAGGCATGAGACTTAATAGGAGTAAGACACATAAAAATGGTTGTTGACTGTTTCTCTGATAGTCCTTGGGAATACTATGCAATTGGGATCTGCATCCTCAGTGCTGGATTCTGCAGTGGGTTGTTTACAAGTCTCAAGTGTAGCATTTAAAATCTGAGCTATTGAGGACTTTTTCTCCCCTGGACAAAGTAGATACAAGGTTTTAAATGTCAGCCTCCTACCCAACACAATGGGATGATAACTTCTGCCATGAATTAATCAAGCTGCTTGTTAAAAAATCATTATCTTGCCACTCTTCTTCCAAGTCCTTTTGAATTCAGACAAATTTAACAGCTTTCTCTTCCATAAAAATGATACACTAAGGTTAATTATAGTTCAGGAGCACTCAAGGTATGATTTTCCTGCAGGTTGAAAAAGGGCCTGAGGGGTACACCTGGAATGAGAGCCTGGCTTGAATCCTTCCTGTAGGGAAGGGGCGGATCAGTTGAGCAATTAAAGTAAAGGACTGAAATTGCAAAGCTCTGAGGTGTCATGCCCCTTTCTCTGGCAGAGGAGAGCAGGGTGGTGGGAGAGTGTGGCCCCCACGCCAGCATGCTGTGCCTCCATGGCAGGAGGCTGTGCCCGCCGGAGCAGGGGCCGAGGACACACCATTGCTGCTGTTCCCTGCCTGGCCCCTTTCCAGCCGCAGCGATCCATGTGCCTCCAGCTCTGGGCAAAAAGGAATAATGACCCTCACCTCGTACATGGGGCTGTCATGAGGATTGATTCATTACAAGTAGTGCAGCAATTATAGAGCCTTCTAAAGAGGCTGCAGAGATGGTGGCACAGTGAGTGCTAGTCATTGTCCCCTTGCTCTTGTCTCCTGTTTCGTGCTCCCCAAGAGAGGCTTGCAGCAGCATTTCCTTCGCTCACTGAGATGCCTGGGAAGAGCCCCACCATACTGTGCGAGCAGTGAGGCACAGCATGGGGAGAAGTTTAATCATCCTCGTGCTTCCCTGCCAGAGGAAGAACTGCAGAGGCTGGCAAGACCCCAGCCAGGGATAAAAAGGTCTGTTCTTGTAGCTCCTCCTCAGCTGTTCTTCCCTTCTCTCCTTCTACCTGCTGCACATCTTCACTCTCCCTGTGCCAGGTGAAAGCCCAAAGGGGAGCAAGCTGCTCCTAGAAGTAACATTAAGTAATGTTGCACTTTGCTGCATGTATTGAAATTCAATCTTTTCATAACTTGACAGACCTCCCATCTCTTACCACCATCCAGCCCACACCCACTGCTAACATATGTCCTAGAGGTGGTTCAGATATTCTCACAGGGGACATGCTGCCCTTCAGCTGGTCGTCCTTCTCTTCCCTCCATGACCTGCCTACGTACGCTAACGCACAGCTTCCCACTCACTTCTCTATAAATTTTCTTTGTATTTGTTACTCTTCACACTACAGCAGAAGGGAATCTTAAAATGCCTTTTTTATTTTTTTTTTCCCCATAGGGAAGGCTTTTAGAGCTAGAAAAAGATATTTTAGTACTTTTCAGAGCCTGAGCTGCCATGGTGTGTGCTGCACAGAGAAGCAAGCACACAACACACTGAAAATCACAGTCTGGTTGAGTCGAGGGGGTTCCCACTGTATGCTCTGTGTGTGACTATTCCTGGAAAACCTGTGAATTTTCTGATGAAAAGCCATTTGGAAGGCTATGGGAAAGATTTGTCTCTGACATATTGTCTCCTGATTTCTCTTCTTTGGAGAGGGCAGACAGCAGCACCAATGGTTCTACACTGATAGCAGCCTAATTAACAACTAAGAGTCAGGGACAGCAAAACCCACAAGGGCTAGTGGAGGAGTAGTTTTCTGCTTACAAACCAAACTCTGAGTGCACTCAAAACAAGATTATCCATGAGCTTTCTGCAGTCTTTTTATGAAAAGTTTTTTCTGCTGAGTTTAATCTTGGCGTTTTCCTGTTTGTAAAGACAACATTTGTCTAAGTTGAGGAAAAAAATGTGACTCAGACTTTTCCATTGACAGACCTTTAGCAAAACTCTAAGATTTGACCTGCTAAACATCTAGCAATTACCTATCTCATTAACTACTTGCTTTTCTTCAGATAAAAACAACTTTTAAATTTTACTTAGCATTTTGCTGTTACTGAATATCTTCTTATCAGTGAATAGTGAATAGCTCTACACACAAAACCCTGCTTCACAAATCCAAATTGCTTCCTTCCTGCTATAAATGGATGTTTAGCATAGTAATCTGGAGTGAAAGGCACAAGATTAGTAATGCAGCCACTGAAAGTGTGTTATTGTGCTGGGCTGTTCTTTGGTTTCTACTTTCAAATAGCTTTATTCCTAAAGAATATGCAAGTTATATTTTTAGCAAGTTTCTGATTTCTGCACAGAAGGAAAATACCTTTTTCAACCCCAGTACTGACCTGCCCTTTCCAGTCGCCAAGAAAAAAACTTTGGATCACAAAAGGCATGTAAAAAAGCCTTCAATCCTACAATTTTTGTAATGATATGCGGAGTGCTGTGAAAGTAAATTGCCCTATGAATCCTAATTAATTGAAAATCAGGTCCACCAGGTCCTAGGCTATAAAAGAGAGAATATATTCTAAGGAGACATACAGATTCTCTTTATATATGCTTTCTGTTTCTTGAGCCCTTGAACTTTGTGTTTGTGTGCTTTCTTCATCAACTGTGAAAGCGGAGATTTTATTCCTTTAACTGGAAAGGTTTTGCAAGCCTCATGAGATGAGCTTTAAGAAAAATATAATGAATTGTGGAAGCATAATAAACAGCAAGTCATTGGCAGAACTAGATCATTCCTCCCTCTAGTGGCTGGCTGGATCCAGTGACAATGACTGGAGCTCTTTACTAACATCTTGAGAAATTATTCCCTTAGTACAGCTACTGTGAACTTACTTTTTTCAGGCTAACATCCTCCAGTGCCCTGCCTGCTTGATAATCCATGGTGTTTGTGTGTACACATCCATGACTGTGTTACGTGACCAGACTTTCAGTTTTTCAAGGTCACCTCTACAGCATTCTCAAGCTTTTCCAGTCTCTTCTGTACATTATATTATTTGATTCCCAGTAGCAGTCAGGTAAAGAAGGTCGACCCAGTTCTATTGCATTTCTGTGGTCCAACATGGTAGTTTATCACAGCTGATCTCTGATGTATAGTAAATTGAAAAAAAGTGATTAATTTGAAGCAGCTTAGCTTGTCAGGTCATGGTGCAACACCGTGTTTAGACAGTAAGCAGGGGATTGGTGCTTCTTCCATCTCCTTGGATGTGTCAGTGCACGCCCATATGACAGCAGGCAGCTCAGGTGTGTTCACGTCATTAAGAACAGACCCGCCCCTTCCTGCTGGATAGTTCCAGAAAACATAAAGCTGTTGCAGAGTTGAAATCCTCGACCTAATTTTTCTTATCTTCAACCCCCCTGTATACTTACTTGGAGAATTCAGAATTCAATGGATTGACAAATTGGCCCTTACCTGGCACATCACAAGAGAAGCCAGAGTCCCAGTACACTGAGCAGACCTCCAAAAGTGGCATCCTACCTGCACACAAAGACATACCGGTGTTCAAACATAATTTCACAGGTCTCTGCCCTGATGATCCTGACAATAAGAAATGGATTAATATGTTCTCATACTGCTGTTGTTTTCCTAATCAAGGTGACTGAGCAGTAAAAATACCTGCTGTATGTACAACACCCATTTAAGGAAGAGGTCATCTGAGGAAGAGAGTACATACTCAAAACAACACAGTTAAATTATGTAGGTTCAGGGCAAAAATTACAGCCCTTCTCATAAGAGTTATGAGGCTTTAGAAAGTAACACAGGTTTCATTACAATTTGCTTTAAATTGACATTTTGGGCATTAAACATAGGTTATTGAAGTTTTATTAGGCTGGAGGTCTTTCTGAGCAGTTCTGTCTTACCTCTGCAAAACCATTGACTTGAGATGATACCATATCCATACTAATCACCAACCATAGTGAATAATGGTTTTAATCAGCAACTATACTTCTTCTAAAGTACCTTTTGACCATCACTCCAAACATTCTTTACTCTTGATTAACCAGCTATTCTGCTTTATATACCATACCAGTTGCTGGGGCTGAAGTTTACTATTTCAGTTGTTCTGTGACCTTAGCCTCCAGTAACGCAGTAAAAATACAGTGCTGCTATTCATTTCCATCAAAGAAGCTCAGTTATGTTTGCTGACTTTAGTTCAGCATCACAAAGCCACCTACAGCCACAGAGGTGCTGTAGAGAAGTACTAACACACCTGTTTCCTGAGATTGAGAGTTTATATGACTTCTCCTCCAGGTCACACAACAAATTTCAGCCAACACTGGAATCTGAACCCATGAACCACAGTCCATTGCCTGTAGTTTTAAATGTCATTAGATATAAGGTATTTATCCATAAAATGTAGAGGAGATTTTTGGGGCTGCTTTTGGGGATTTTTTTTTGGGGGGGGAGGGGGGTGGGGCGTTTGGGTTTTTTGGGGTTTTTTGGGGTTTTTTGTTGGTTTGGTTTGGTTTTTGGTTTGGTTTGGGGTTTTTTTGTGTTTTGTTTTGTTTGTTTTGTTTTCTGTTATGGTGTTTTAATAAAAAGTATAGCTATCCAAGTGTTTTCATCTTCTGAGCAGGATCGAAGGCTGTCTTAATCTTCACCATGCATCCTACCATAACGTTCTGAAAAGGAGAAGGGTAATTTTCTTAACTCATTCACCAAGTGTTTGGTTGTTTTGTCATTTATATGGGATAGAAAACACGCTATCAATTAGTCATCTGTAAGGAACGAGCTTTTTCCCCTTCAATGCAAACATGGACATTCATGCTTTTTTATCTTATTTTTCTTTATTTTTTCATTGGAAAAGAGCCGTGTACCAATTCAGTAAACCACATATTTTAATTCCAAGTATGAAAATTAAATTCAAAAAAATATTTGGAAATACATAAGAATGTCTACTGACTACTAAGAAAGTCTAATGTCTAGTTGACTACTAGGTCAAGAAGGCACCTGCATTTCTCAGGAGTTAAGGCTTTCTTCACTTAAAATGAGTTGCACAATCCTTTTGAAATTCCTCAACCCTGAAGGGCATCCACTCTTTGGAAGTATTTTTTACATTCTCATTGCCTTTATCTGAATCATTTTGCTTGACACTGACAGCGTGATGAATGAATGGCATGACAACTGGTTGTCCATTCCTTTACTAACAGACCCAAATAAATGTTTCAGGGTATTTGTGGTTCATGGGATTAAAAAATACTCATTTTAAAGAACTGCAGATAAAGGATTCCTTTCAGCCCCAAGTAGAATTTTGCATTATTATGCAGATTCCTTAAGACATTTTTTTCTTTGTTTCTCTCATACTCAAAAATAAAATTAGTTCTACTTTATCAGGATTTATTCCGTACAAATTTGTACAACAACAGCCTATAACACAGAAAGCATATTTGGGGTTTTTTTATAAGGAGGCAAAAAAAAATCTAAAAATGTGTGTTAAGCATAATTTCACATATTTTCAACAAGCTTCTATTTATCAGAAGATTTTCATGAAGGAAATTGACTGCAGACTTCCACCTTGACGTATTTAGTGCCTTGGTCCTGTTTGTAAGAGCATTGACAACTCATCTTGCCCAGGCCACTAAATATAAACCTGAAATAACAGGTTATCACCTCATGTTATATCTCAGTACAGGAAACAGGTCCTTTTGTAATTACTGCAGAACAAAACTGAGAAGACTTTGTAATAGAAAGAGATACTATTAAAATATACATGGCTAACTGGGGGTTTGGAATTAGCTGGGCTTGTTTTGAGGAATTTCTTTTGATGTAAAAGCATCTGAAGGGAAAGTAGTAGCTGCTCCTTTTTCTCTGAGGAATAGTTCTGGTAAAGTTATGTGGAAAGAAATTCTCCCTGCTCCTGGGGTATCACTTTTGCTTTGCAAGATCAGTGAGAAAAGGGAAAATCCCCCAGAGCAGCAGACTGCTGCCCAGATTATCAATAAGAATTTGCCAGAAACCCTACTGCACACCATCATTTTTTTATAATACTTGCCATCCAGACATTACTTTAAATAAAAACATAAAATAGAAGTTACTATTTTCAGCTCCTTTGGTATGACAGGAGAAATTGCAGGGTTTTATCTTAGTCAGTTTCCCCAAAAATCTTTGCTTTTTTTATCAGGAAGAGACAGCTGTAAGTCATATCTGAGCTCCAAGCTGTACTTATCCAGACACACCTCGAGAAAATGGCTGTGGAACTATCCAGGAGCTCATTTTTCTGTCTTATCGCACCCCCAGCCCCAGCCCCGTGCCTCAGGAGTAGCTGGATCCTATTTCAAGCCACCATCTTCCAGGTATCTGCAGAGAAACAAAATGTAGTAAGTGAGAAGTACTTGCTTATGCAGGAAGAAAAGAAAGGCTTCTCTTCAGGCATTTTAAACTGCCTGGTGTTCTTCAAACACAAGTCAGCTAAAATAGAGGATACTGCAGTAGCCACTCAGTAAGAGAAGGCATCCATGATCTTTCAAAATGACCCCATCAAGAGAAGAGAGAAAATCCATGGTCACCACCAGCACATATTACACTCCAGGTCAACAACTGAAGTGTTATTAAGAAATAATGTGTGCCCACAATGGGTAAGACACTCAAAAACATTTGTTAGGTAGCATGCTTTGCCTTGTATTGAATCTTGCTGCCTCAAATTTTCATTTGGACATAGGGCTGTTCCTCGGAGAAATAAGAAGGTGAGCTCAGCCCCTTAGCTTAGCTGGATTTGGGATTTTTATCTTCTCCCTGGCAGAGTTACTAGCCTACCCTCCTCATTGCTTTAAAATGTGCTTGCTTTTCAGTTTCTCCAGTAGTTTGGCTTGTGTTGCACATCTGTACAGATGGTGTTGAATCTGCTGCTTTTGCTTTTTTGTTTTTCCCTTTAGTAGGTAACCAAAAGTTTTGAAATGGCAGAATACTGAATAGGAAGTGAAAAACTGCTGCATATGTAAAACTCATTTTTTTGGAAAATGCAGGTGGCTGTTTATGTATGTGAAGGTTTCGGAGTAATGTTGTTGACTTGCAAAACTAAGATATTTTCCTAATCTCACTGGGAGCTGTTTATGCAGATCTAATCTGGATGGTTGGCAATATCTTTCTGAAGGAGGTGACTCAAAAGCAGATACGTGACAGGGCCTGCAGGCACATGGCCATGCAGTGTGTGGGTGATCATCGCCTGGTTTCAAGTCCAGGAGGGCCTGTGAAGACTCCGAAAGCTCAAAATGCATTGCAAGTTTTCAGAATAAAATTGCTTTTTAAATAAATACTGCAGTGACATTCACCAGAGCAAATACTTCCTTAGTATTTAACTAGAAAACATTATTTGTAGATAAATACTGCCCAATATCGTAACTTGGAGTAGCACAGGAGGGCTTTTCAGTTACAGGAAGTCTGCCCAGAAGATGTCTTTTAGTGAGCTGGAGCTCTCTCCTCCCACTCCCGGGGCAAGCCAGAGCTCCTGCATAAATCGTGGTGCTAAGCAGGCAGAGCTGGTTGTGCTGCCAGCTCAGCACACAGCCAGGTGACATTCCGGAAAAGTAACTGCTTTCCTCTTGTGGTTTGGCAGAGAGCTGTAATTCTTTGGTGTTCCCATTGGCAGAATTAATCAAATTTTTAGTGTATGAATGGGGGACACCTGAAAATTTAGCTAAGCGGGTGAGGTCCAAGCTTGCGGAGACTGTCATTTTACAAGGACTGCAACAGGGAATATCTTAGAGCGAGCAGCCTTCCAGTACCTAAAGGGAGTGTACAAGAGCACTGGAGAGGGACTTTTTACCCGGACAAGGGGGAATGCTTGAATTACTAAAATAAGAATTTCATCTGAGCAGACTGCAGATGACTTTTGAGTCTCAGTATTGAAGAGAGGTGGCACTGAAGTAAGCAAGAATGGAAAGTGATGTGGAATCAGGTGGATGAGCCTGGCCTTGAAGAGGAGACCTGAAGGAGTGGCTTCTGCAGGAAGGAGGGTATGACTTTTGTGCTGGCAAAGTAAGAGTTCATCAAAGCAGTGGTGGAGAGCTTTAATAGGGAAAGCAGCCAGGGATTCATTCTCACCCCAGCAGGGTCCAAAGGGCTCTGGGTAAGGCTGTGGGCATGGCTGACCAGCTCAGGCCCTCAGACAGTCTACATTCTCAGTCCCATGTATCTGATGCAAGGCAAGAGCTTTTCCAGTTTGGGTAAAAATATTTCTCTGTGCTGAGCAGCGCTGGTTCCTGGCATCATTGGTGCCAATTTAAAAGACAGTTGTGCTGGAAAAGGCAAAAGTCTCGTGCCATGCATTTGGTGTAGGCTCAGACAACTTTGCCTCCAGTAAGGACCTCCAAAAACCCCTTTGAACGTGTACCCAGTAAGATTAGCAGTAGGGGGACATTAACGCTCACAGCCTTCCCCAAAGGGTCTTCAGAGAGGAGAACTATTCTTCTCAAGCTGGCTGCTTTCGACAATTATTTATCTTACCCTGCTTCATGTAGGGTAAGATAGGGTGGATTTATCTTCTAGTGTAAACAAAAAATGTGTGGTTTTACACAGAAGCAGCTTGCCCTGGCATCACTGGGTTGAGCTGGTTCATCTGGGTTGAACTGTTTCTACCTTCCAGCATCTCTTTTCACTCTCTGGGGTGGAAGAGAAGAGTGCTCACAACTATTCCCACACACACCCACATATGGCAACCAGAACCAGCATGTAGACCAGATTTCTGATTAAGGAGAATTGTATAATGTCTGTCTGCATCATCTTCCATCTGCTTTTCTTGCCAACTCAATTGCATATGTGCCATTTTCGTGCTGTGCTCTATTCTTTCACCATGTCTAGAAAGCAAGGAGAAAATACAGTATGTCAAAGACAAGGGATATGTTCCTTAAATACATTAGCCTGTGGGTTTTTTTGATTGTACAAAGAACCTGAGAGGATCTTTGAGATAAAAGGGAAGATTTGTTTCAATGTATACGTAATGTTTTATTCAGTAGTCACCTTTGTTTGCTAATATTTTAATAACTAAAGATTCCTCTTGAAACAAATTCATACAACCTTAATACCTCCAAATCCCAAAAAGAGAAAAAAAGAAAAAACAACCCAAAGCTTCTGCCCTCTGAGAGGAAAGCAGGTTTGTAAAAAAATCACAAAGTGGTCTCATGGTTGATTCTGAAGCTGGCAGTAGTCAGACATGGAGGGGTTTAAGAGGGACTGGGCTTTTTAGAAATATTTGCTACCATAAAAACATTGATCCAGCTCCTGCTGCCCTTAATCAAACAAATAAGGGCTGCCTGGCAGAACACCATGTGCTCACTCAAAAACTGCACAACAGCTGGAGATATACATACTAGTGATGCATGACACCAAATTGTGGGGACTTTTGGATTGGTGTTTTTTTTTCCTTTTTAAGTGCCTTCCTCTATCCCAATGAGAATCTGAAAAATCAGACAGAGGAAAATACACCATTCGGCAATTTCTGTCTCTTCTCACCATGGGAGGAACTCTGTGTCACAGGGATGCCCATGCAGTTTTGTACTATGTGTTGGGTTAGTTCATGCAGAAAAGAAAATTTGTGGTCTGGTAGTAGAAGCAAAAGGAAGAAATGCCCTTTTTGTGCTGATGACATTGAATTGCTCTTCAACAGATAAGCTTTTTCTGGATATCTCCAAGTTTTAGATTTTCATTTCTCACACTTGACCCTTTAGCCTGCTCAGGACTTAAAGAGAGGTTTTATTGGGTTTTTTCTTTAGCTTCAAGGTAGGAAATGCCCATGCAAAGGTTCACTTGTTTATAAACAAGAACATGAAGGGAAATCTTCAAATCCAGAAAAATCTGGGGGGTGGGAGGACAAATGCTAAAAATTGTTTATGTGCTGCCCTTGTCTCCGTCAGTGGCAGGACAGCTCTGTCTTCACTGCACCAAAAGGTGCAGAACATAGGTGCCAACATGGACAAACTACCCCAGCCTGGCTGACCCATGTCATGACCAGGATCAGACAGATGCACATCAATAAATTGTTCTCTACATCTTCCTTCCTGCTCTCCTTCAGTGTTTGCCTTCAGTCAGGCTGTGCTGGATTATTCTACCTTATAGCAACACTAAAATGCAAACAAAATTAAGCACAGAAATGGATGTGCCCACTAGCCATGCCCGAGGTGGGACATTCAGCCAAGGATAATTAATCCCCATGGAACTAAACTGTCCATTGTGTGCTGCAGAAATGAGAGCTGGGATACTTATCAGTAGTGGTGGCTTTGAGGTTTATTTTTTCTTGGTTTCGTGTTGCATGTGGTGTATTTTTGGAGTCTCCCTCTTTGTTTGAAGGCAAATTTTAGCACATTCTTCTGCTGGCTTGCAGAAGAATTCAGGCCGTGTTTCTGGACTTCGACTTTACTCTGCTTTGTCATTTTCTGATGGCAAAGCACAGTACCCATCTGGCACAACACCGCACTTTGTGCCATTATTCCGATTGCCAAACTTGCAGAAGACAATACAGTCTCAGGACTACCTTTTTTATATTTTGTCTGGCCTAAAGAGAAAAAAAAAACCCAGGCATTGGTAGTCTTGGTTTTCCTTTTTTTTCATTCAGAAATGAAATGTAATGAATGAAAGTGCATTTGATAAAGAGCACATATATGACAGAGTGCATTGTGCATTCCTAAATTAAAGGGAAATATTTGAAACTAAAATTGCCTGCTTATGTAAAGCCCTGTTGTCTATCTTCTCTTTGCCATTGAAGGATATTTTCAAGGCACAGGAACTCTTCCAGGAATATATCCAAAGTTGTTTCACTGTTAATTGCTAACACTGCATTTTGAACCATTTGATACAGAATCACAGAATCACAGAATGTTAAGGGGTTGGAATGGACCTTAAAGATTGTCTAGCCCCCTCACTGACCACCATGGGCAGAGACAGCTCCCTCCAGACCAGGTTTCTCAAGGCCTTATCCAACCTGGTTTTGAATACTGCCAGGGTTGGAGCATCCACAACCTCCCTGGGCAACCTGTTCCACTGTCTAACCACACTCACAGTAAAGCATTTCTTCCTAATATCTTACCCATTTTTTCCTTCTTTCAGTTTGTAGCCTTTACTCCTTGTCCTTTCACTACAATTCCTGATGAAGAGTCCCTCTCTAGCTTCCCTGTAGCCTCCAGAAAAAAGCAACTGAGTCTTGCTCCTCTCACAAATGCATACACCAACCAACCCCTTACTCTGCAAATAGTCAAATAAATGAGGGACCCGAATGTCTTTTCATCTTACTTAAATCATGTAAATCATGTTAATATTGTGTAAATGCTAACACATCTGTAACAGTGAGTTAAAAGTATTTCTTAATGTGCATGTTGGAACACTGGTAGGGTGATTAGATGTGCGTGTTTTAAATGTTTTAAAGGTTTCCATTTCTCTATTTGAATGAAAACAGAAGAATAGGCCTCAGTGTGTTTGAAACACACAGAGTGGAAATCACAGTGCGGTATGCAAAGATTTCCTTTACACCCTTCACTAAGACATGTTTTCTGATTAAATGAACATTCTCCCACGTCTCAGAGCTTCTCATGGAATTTCTGTAGCATTGTGTCCTCATTGGTGGGATACCTTGATCTTCTCTGAGGCACAGTGTGGATCAGAGGCACTTGCCTTCCTCTACCCAAGGAAGCATTTATTTATCTGCTGGGACTCAGCAGACTCCATATCCACCCACCTCAGCTCAGGGATGGCTTTTCTCTTGTCAATTCCCTTGGGAAACCCACAAGGGCCATCAGCAGAGCAGCAGACACAGAGCCCTCACCTCCTCTTGGTGCCTCTTGCTGTGGTTTTTCAGAAGCACATCCAGCAATGCTGTGCCTCCTACCCCTGTGTGGTGTCCATGTTGCTGCAATGGCTTTGCTCCCATCCTCTGGGACCAGGGCAGCAGCGTGGAGAAGAAGCGTGGTGCAGGCAGTTTGAGGACCTGCCACTTATGAGTGCAGCACAGAAGCGATGGAGCATGCTAGAGGAGCTTGTTTAAGAACCTGAATAATTCACATCCCACTTCTGCCAATTAATACATCCAGTGCAACGAGTGGAGAAAGGGCATTTTGTATTGGCCAAAGAGCTGTCCCAAAGTCTCAGCCCCTGGCATGTTGTACTTAGTTGTGGAAATTACGATGCCAAAAAGAGAAGTTTAGGTAATGCAGGATAAATAAGAGGTGGACTTGAATCTTCAAGGAAGAAAAAGGTATTTTCATTTACAGGTTACTGGTAATAGTAATTCCAAGTAAATTAATTGTACATTCCGATCTTGTGCATCATACGTAGACAGATTTATTCCTAAGTGGAATACTATCAAAATTTCCAGTGGCATTTCAGCTGTTCATTAAACTTTACTGTAGAACATAGTGACGATTTATTACACAGCTATAAAAGCAGCAGTAATCATTATAAATGCGAACCTTCAAATCCTTTTCTTTTCCCCCCACCACAACATCCAGTGAAACAGAAATTGTAGCAATCAGTAGGCAAGGAGCCACCTCCTTCAACAGCAGCCAATAACTCCTCAGGTTTATACAAGACATGGGAGGTGTGCACAGACTAAGAAAAGTAGCCACCTGTAAAATACAGTTCTAGATTTGTGTCAAACTGGCCAGTTACATAGTCAGGAACAAAAACAAAAAAAAAAAAGACAGCTGTGCTGACCACCCACATCTGAAACAAAAGGGAAACATTTACTTTTATGAGGAATTCCTTTGTTTCAAGCAGAGTTGGGAAAATACTATGCAACACTAATGCATACAGAAAATTAATTTCTATACTCTTTTTGATGGCTTTCCATGACACTTCCATGAGCATCTTATATGATCTTTACTCTGGCTGCCACAGCAAAATCTTCGTTCTATGGATACTTGCATCTTGTTATATTGGTTCCACTCTTGAAAAGGCACGTGCCATGGCATTTGGAGTTTTCTGTCTGGCAATATCTGTGCTTTGAATTTTGTGATGTGCTGCAGTCTTCCTGCAAGTTCAGCTAATCAGTGGGCAGCAACAAGCCCCAGGTGATGCATTTTACTAACTGGCAGCTAATCAAGCTGATTTGAATTTTGCATGTCACATATTGGCATCAAATTCTTCACAACAGAATCATAAAATATATTTTTAATCAATTTAGGAAATGCATTTCAGGAGATGCTGATCAGTTTGCAGGTCTGCAGTGTGGTGAAGTAGCTCACATGCATCTGAAAAATTATGTCTGTTGAATTATTCATTCTATTTTTTCTTTTTAATCTAGTAACATCCAGTAAGTTTTTTCCAAGAGTAACATGGTTAGTGTTAGTTACCAAATTGCAGTAAAAAAATGTAACCTTTACCAACAGTTGTCTTTTCATCACGTTTTCTGCCTTTTTTTGAGTTGTTTGGAACACCATTTATTCTGATGTTTAAAAACGTTCAGGTTTTGTCATGTAGAGTCAAGTGATGTAAGGAGTCAAAGAGCATGAAAATGGCTGCTGTATTGCACTGTATGTGCAGTGAAAATGGCAAGCAAAGGCTCTCTCTCCATCTTGTGACAGGAGTATTGAGTAATTAGCATAAGTTTACTCATTTTTATTAGGCAGGTAATTAGCAGCCAGAGAATAGGGTATTGTAGAAATGGCCTAGATTTTATTACAGTATTGGACCATTCAGAAACAGACCCAGTTTCTGAACTACTTAGGTGAGCAATTACACAATGGAATTGTCCTCCCAAAATACATTGACAATTACCAGAATTGTGCATGCCACTGGGAAATTGCTGATACTAATTACCATCATTAAATACTTGAATACAAAATATCTGCAAATGCTTCAGGAATTAGACATAAAATGGATTCTCTTCTTTCAGGTCAGCTGTGCATGTATTACCAAAGACTAGGAGACTAAGATCAAACCTGTAATTAGGTTACAGATTTTTCTTTCATATACCTGTAAACATCTGTGTGAGATTCACATTTTTATAATGGAAAATTTAGTTAATATTTTAATTAGTTTGCTTTGTGATACTTGAAGAATATTTAAAAGTCAAAAAATATATAAAAGACTCACCCTTTTGATACTTTATTCATTGATGAGTTTTTTCAAAAGACATATCCCCCAAATGAATTGTATTTCATAGAAGGTATGACATGGATCACTTTTTGTGACTTACATCTTTATAGGATGCCTCAGATTGTGAAGACAGCACTTAGCCAGTACATTCAGAGGATAAAACATCTCACAGGTGGAGGATTGTTTCTAGCTGACTCTTAGCACATATGGCAGGAATACAGGAGAAGTGCAAATTCCCTGGGGAAAGGGGAGGTTGTTATTTGGTTTTGATTACTTGTACATCTCACCTATCACTTGTATTGAAAAACCAGGCAAAGTTATCACTTCAGAAATACAGCTGTGGCTTTTAAACTTCTAATTTGACATCATTGTGTAAAGCTACTTCCCTAGCATACGTTTTGTTAATTCACGTCTTAAACCAGATCAAAAATAAAATGTAAAGCATATCAAACCTTGCCAGGTGAATGATTTCCCACATTAAGGCATCCCATGAGTGCATTTTGCATGGTTTGTATGATCTGCCCGCCCTGTTGGCCTGTACACCCTTGAAAGCTCTGTGAGAAATGGTTGCGTTCCATGGTACACAAGTACACGTCAGTCACACCACCAGCACCATTTTGAGATGTAGATGTTCAGCTGATAAGTTTAGGATCATCCAGCTGATCTTCTTTCTTTACACACCTCTGCAGCTGGTTTTGGTGGTTGCTGCATTCAGCTCTGTAAGGCCACAGGACTTTCTCTGCTGCACTCATCTCAACAGCTCCTCTTGCTCTTTTAAAATCAACTCATTTCAATGTTGTCACTTCAAAAGTCCCACATAGTGGGGGGGTTGCTGGAGCTGGTTGCTGTCGTTGTCAGTACAGTGTAAAATTTTTCCATTCTGCTGCCAGTAAAGAAAATGAAAGTGATTTTGCCATTATGCTTAGACATGGTTTACAAAAGCGTGAAAAGAAAATCCTTTCCTTCCTTCTTTCTTCTTTCCACCAAAGAAAAGGGTGGGGTAATCCAAATAAAAGTACTGACGTTGTTTTTGTTTTATAAATATACAAGGACTGTCATAGAATGACTTGTTCAAGTCATGCTGTTCCAGTTGAAAACATCTGGTTATTCTCACTTGTGGTGAGGCTGTTTGGATTTGATGGAATATCTTTTCTCTTTCTTTTTCTTTTTTCCGCACCAAAAACTCCCAGAATATCCAGTGAACACTCGCCAAAGCTTCAGATCCGGAGCCACAGTTACCTGAGGGCAGTGAGCGAAGTCTCCATCAACAGGAGTTTGGACAGCCTGGACCCTGCAGGGCTGCTGACATCCCCCAAGTTCCGCTCCCGCAACGAGAGCTACATGAGAGCCATGAGCACCATCAGCCAGGTGGGTGATGTGGGCCTGGGGCAGCCTGGAGAGCAGGTGTCACACTAGACACTGTTTGCAATAAGAGAACCTGGATTTTGCTTTAAGTGGTGCTCACCAACGCTGTATTTAAGCAAGGTTCTCTTAAGGATCTTGTGCTTAGTACCTCCAATTTTTGAATGCCTCATAAAAAAGTTCAAATGCTGAGTGAGACGCTAAAGGAAAACTAAGCCCTCAATAATTTGTATTCCACATTTTTATTATCATTTTATTAGAAATGTTAATTTCTTTATGCTATTTTATGCATTCTTAACCTTGTGCACCTCTGAACTTTTAATCTAAATAGTACAAATGTTGCAGTACATGTATTAAGTGCAAAAGTGTATTGTTGTCCTGAAATCCTGTAAGAGAGCTTCATGCTCGTTCAAAACAAGAAGGAAAATTAAGTCCACTGTGACAGGTTCAGTGTATGTGTTTTAATATTGTCAAATAGCCTGTCCTTACACTCAGCATGTTTGTACAGTTGAATTCATAGGGAACAGATCTGAAAAAAGTGCAAAAGGGCCAGCACACCACAAGGCAGAGGGCCAGTAGTTCATCTGCTACAACCCCTAGCTCCTTGGTACGATTTTTAGCTTGTTAGCTTAAGTGGGTCATTTGAATAAATCACTTGGATGAAAGAATTTCCTTTCACTAGTCCAGAAGTGCATCAGGCAGGATTTGTGGTGCCAGATACTGATCCCTTATGAGTGGCATATCAAGTCATTGCAATGTCAAAAAAATGTGCATGACATCAGTGACTCCAGGACTTCAGCTGTGGCCATAACGAATACATGTGCCATTCAATATGGAGCTGTAGTTTTAATTTCTGCTGTATACTATATGTAGACACTTCAGAGTATTCATCTGTGTATTTTGTAGTGAGCCACTTTGCATAGGGCATGGGCTGATGCTCTAGGAGGGTCAGGATGTATCTAGAAGAAAACAGCACAGAAATTCAGGTCTCAGGCAACAACATGAACATTAGGTCAGGTTGCTTGTTTAGCTGCACACCTAACACACAAAGCTGTCAGCCAATGAGTGGTTGTCATTTGCCAAGGTGAAGAAATTGGGTGTTTGTTTTAAAAATGCATTAATTCAGTGACATTTACTTGAGGATTGGATATTCTCCACCACAGAAAGATTGTTCTTTCTGGTGTACTACCTGCTGCTCTTCCATGCTTTTTTTAATAGTTTTCCTTTGAACTCTTTGAGATTTTTCAATTATGTGTACAAAGACTCAGTAAAACATTTATCTTGGTAACATTAATCCTGGGAGAGAATTTCTAATTTTTTTTTCTTCCACCCTAACATAGTCTTGTCTTCTGCTAACTTGGCCTTGTACATGCTTGAAAACTAACAAAATCCTCAAGTGATGGTTTCCATCTGCAAGTTTCCTACAGTGATAATTATTTTGCTTTAATGCCAAGCTCAGGACTTAATTCTCAGTTTAGAAACATGAGCATCCATTACTAATTAAGCCAAGGTAAATGGTTTACAGATCCTTAAGAACTGCAGCAAGTTTTTGAATGTTCTTTAACCAGCATGAGCACGAGTCTTTGTCACCACCTAGTGTCTGCTCCACAAAGGGTCTAAGGATTCCTTTGCATCTGCTCTCAGCCAGAGATATACTATGGGGTGTGTTTATGTGCCATTCACCTTTCTCCCTGTGCAAAGGGATCTTCTAAGAGATGTTGGCCATTGTGCCGTTGTAGCTTGAGAGTGTCTGTACCAGGCAGTGTGGAGTATCCCTGTATGGGATGCACTGACCCTGCCTGGTCTCTGTGGAGTGTCCCTGTATGGGATTCACTGACCCTGCCTGGTCTCTGTCTGCAGGTGAGTGAGATGGAGGTGAACGGTCAGTTCGAATCTGTCTGCGAGTCGGTGTTCAGTGAACTTGAGTCTCAGGCGGTGGAAGCTCTGGATCTGCCTATGCCGGGATGCTTCCGCATGAGGAGCCACAGCTATGTCAGAGCCATTGAGAAGGGCTGCTCCCAGGATGACGAGTGCATATCACTGCGGTCCTCATCTCCCCCGCGTACGACCACCACGGTGAGGACCATCCAGAGCAGTACTGGTGAGTAACACAAAGGGGAATCCGGAGGGGGAGTGGAAAGGGAAGGTGCTTCTGAGTGCAGCTCCATCAGATCAAGTTTTTCTCTGCCAGACACCAAGCCGTAAGAGAGTGGGGGTTTCGCCAGGGAGCTGGACAGACTAATCAGCCTCAAACCACACACAGACAAAGGCTGATGAAGTTGTGGTTCCTTCTATGTCCAAGCTAATTTATTCTGAGCTAAAAGCACACAGAAGGGAAGTCCGAGGTCATGTCTCCTCTCACTATCCTCCCCAAAAGAGCAATCACAATTTGGCAAGGCTGAACAAGAAGGCTCTGGGATAGCAGCTCTGCTGGCTTCTACCAGCAGAGGCGGGTCCCTCTGCTGAGGCTGTCTACAAAGTGGAAGTGATCTTATAAGTTACTGGATGTGGTTTTTACTGGCTTGAAGAGACTGTTCCAGCTCTCTAGGCCCCATCTAAGACGTGAGAATGAAGAAGGGAAGAAGCGGTCTGCAGGTCAAGTCATGCATGTTCACGTTTTGCTGTTACATTCTTTCTGCAGTTCAAACTATTCAAGCCTTGCTAGAGAAGTTTCAGTGTAAACATGAGACTTCAAACCTTCCTTTTAATGTTTGAGGTTGCTTTTCTTTTGGAAATAACAGTGATGAATTTCAGATTTTGCCACCAAAATAGTGCTCAAGAGGAAGAAAAACCAAGTAAAACCAAATTCCAAATCTGCCTCTCTCATTCAGGAAAGCAGGAGGCAGGAGTCATTACATGTGTGTGCTCTTCCCTGTGGCAGGATGAGAGCCTCTTTCTTTTGACTTCTGTGCATCCATTTCACTGTTTTACAGCAGCTTCATTTACTATTCATATACTGTTCATATACTAATCATATTATTGACTAATATTGACTATTATGTGTTTCACTGTACCTACTATTTCTTGCTGTATTAATTCATTTCTGTGTTCTGTAAACTTTTGTCCTTTTGTGTGTTATCTCACAGGTGCAGTTGTTTATTCCTTGTAAGTTCTTTATTTCTCACTCCAGTGTTTTTTAAAGCCGCTTGTCAGTTGTTTTATGTTGTCAAAGAACACTTTCAATCCTTTAACCAAAAATGTTCAGCTGAATTAAAGATTTTTCTAAAAGTAGAAAGTCTAAGTACTGTTGTAAATATATTGGCAGTACATGACAAACATTAAAGTGTTTTTAACAAATGCTGCAGAGCAGTTCTCTTCTAAATCACTAAAGGAATAGTATTCACTTGACAGCATTTCTGCTATAGAAATAGCCCTTGTGCACACACAGGGTTTACACCAAACCACAAAGACAGGATTTGTATAAGGTGTGTTCTACTTCATTGTGCGGTATTAGTTTGTGTCAAATGTATTCTGAGGCAAAAGCTGAAGGATGGGAGTTTTCAGGGATTTTTCAGTGTACATTCATCTTTGTTAGATCAGCTTGGGTTGATCCCAAAGCGTGTTTTCTGTTCTGTGGGAATGGCTTTGTTAACACTTTTCCTTTATAAAAATAACTGTGATCATTAATACAGAAGAGAATAACTATTTTTTCATTATCTGTATGTAAGAGGTTTTTCCTGTCACTTAGGAAAATGATGCCTGAATCTGGGGATGACATGTATAAATGGAGAAGGCTGGCTTTGTGTGCCAGCCAAAAACACTGGAAAACCTGAAAGAGGAAAATCTGTACTGTAAACTATCTCTTGTTTATAGTTCCATTTTTGTAGTGCAACCACAGACAGAGGCCTGGTCTCTTCTCTGGGTAGCTGGCTTTATTTTAAAAATTATATGGACAAAACTGAGATATTGAAAAACATGATCCAATGGGTCTGTCTCGGGTTACTGTTTCTGTAGTCAGGCTGTTAAAAGCAGAGAGGAATGATTTGAAGTGCTCTCTTTGAATGTACATAGAAGCATTTAAAGACTGCTGTAGGTACCTATTTTCTGTTGTGGGAATTTTACTGAGTTATCTTTTCCATTTTTTAATTCTTGGACAACCAAGGGCCCATCCCTTCCACTGGTAGCATTTCAGACAACTTGTCTCTTTTACTACCTGACTTATATACCACTATCTGCTTAATGGAGATTAGAATTGAATTAGTTCTGTTCAAAAGCATCTATATTGACTACCTTGCTGTTGCCTGTGCCTGGCTCACAGAGAAGAAACATGAAAGGCACCATTGATGGTTTCTATTAATATCTGCTTCAATAAAATGGGAAATGGCATAACAACTAGGCAGACACGAAGAAAGGAGAACAGTATCTCAGGTTTATCTCCACTACGATGGTGCTGCAAATGCTTTTGTGAGCATTTATGATGGGCAGAGTTATTATTTGAAAATGGATTTAACATCCCCAAATAAGAGAACAGTCCTCCTGCCCCAAAAGCATCTCTGCCTGTTGAACCAAGAGAGATTCCTTTCATCAACATTAGCAATTCCCTCAGGGACATGGCTTTTAATTCACTCATACACAAACCTGTGATCCTAAACTGATATTGAGAATCTCTTTGACTGCTGAAAGTCCAGGAAAATGACAGCTTAATGCTGGTGGAAAAGACAGGAGAGCTCTCTTTACACTGGATTCAAAATTATTCTTCTAGAGCAATGATCCACAGCTTTCCAGGGCATCTGGGTAAAAGCAAGAGCCTTGGACAAAAATCACACTTACGTCTGCCTGTTAGCCTTTGCTACTGTGGTGGCAAAAGCCTCAGGTTTTAATTTCCTTTTGCCAGATAGTGTTGGAGGTTTAGCTCCACAATTAGGAATTGCACCTCTAGCTCAGTTCCCTGAGGATGTGCTCAATCTAATGATAAATCTGGTGCTTGTGCACTCGCCATGGCACAGAGCTCAGCTGAAGGTAGCTGCCCAACTGGTGGCCTCTGCAGCCTGTGTTAACCTTAGCCCTGCTGGGGGAACACTGAGGGGTGACAGCAACTGGATGAAACTGAGCCCAGGTGTAAAAACAGGGGTGTAGGCACAAACCTGATGTTGCCGGTGGGATAAAATCTTACACTGTGAGTGGGGAGGAAAATCCTAACCTCACCAGTCTGCACATGTCTGGGAGGTAAGAACTTTGTTCATACGGCGGTGTTGATGTTTTATCACAGAATCACAGAATCAATTAGGTTGGAAAAAGCTTCTGAGATCATTGAGTCCAACCTATGACTGAACATCACCACACAACTAGACCATGTCACTAAGTGTGACATCCAGTCTTTCCTTGAACACCTCCAGGCATGCTGACTCCAACACCTCCCTGGGCAGTCCATTCCAAAGTCTAATCACCTTTTCTGTGAAGAAATTCCTCCTGATATCCAACCTAAACCTTCCCTGGCACATCTTAAGACTATGTCTTCTCATCCTGTCGCTTGTTGCCTGGGAGAAAGGTCAATCCCCATGTGTGAACCATACAATCCCCGTGTGTGACACATGCAGCTGAAATGCAAAGAGTAGATTTATTTCATTACCTCACCAACGCCAGGTGGCAGAGATATACTGGGACACGGGCTCTGTTAGGTTTAGTTCATCCAAGGGAAAAAGAGACACACAGGGGCACCAGCTCCATTAGGCTCAGTTCATCCTATGGCACAGTGATGGGGGGACCCATGGCCTGCCCAGAGATATCAAAGGACTTCACACATGCACAGTGTATCATAAGGCTGTGTTTTTATGATATCTCTCTCTTCCAGCAGGAGGCTCAGACATGTTTTTGAGAGTGACAGGAATTCTCTTTCTCAAAACAGGCAGAAGATGAACAACACTAGGCATAATAAATGGAGTTCTCTCATTCTGACACTCTTAGCATTCCCAGCTATGAGGTCACTTTCAGTGAAAACTATTCCCTCCTCTCCAAATCTTTCAGTTTTAACCCTTTCCTCCCAAGACCCCACCTGGCTACAAACTCCCTTTATCCTTGTTTTTAAGTGAATGATTTTGAAACGAGGAAGAGAAAATGCAATCTTGAGATTTTATATGGAGTTATAAATACGTGCCATGTCCCAATTTCATTGTTCCTTGAAAGCTAAGCAGTTGAAAAATCTCCATTCACCCTCATATTTGCTCTCTTAGCATCAGTGGTACCAATGGAGGCAGTTGCATCCTGGCTGGGGCCATCCCTGGGAGCAGGGCTGTGCAGGCTGGGAGGTAGAGCAGCTATGAAGTGCTGACATATGTTATACATCATAGGCTGCACTAAAAATTAACACCCAGGTCATTTGATCTCTTCAGAGGAGTTTAATGAGCTGTGAGTTATTACATAATTCGATCCCAGGTTATTTGCAGATGCAACTGTTGTAACTGAAGCTCTTCGGCCAACAAATACAGTCACTGAATAAGCAGCCTTTTAACAATTTTAAGGCTGTAAATAATTTCAATGAGCTTGAAGAATGCACTAATTAAGAAATAATAAAATGTTAAAGTAGTCTAAAGAACATCTTTGTCCCACATTTATTGTGTCTGTCTTTCTAAACCTTGCCTATGTAGCCGTGCATGATCCTTTGCTGCAAACAAACCTTATGACATTGTTAGGACTCAGGCATGAGCACATTTGCATACAAATATATAGTTGAGTCTGGATATGTTTAATTTGAAAATTACATCTCTCTAACAGACCCCAAGTAGTAATATCAGGGAAAAACTCCACTAGATTGCAATTCAGTACTTGCCCTCTGTAGAGTTAGGTAAAGAGAAATATCAGTTGTCTGCAGCAACGCCATCTGGTGATTCCCGGTAATATTACACTTCTGCTTAAAAGCAAAATAGATAAAAATCCTACGGAAATCGTGCTGTGTAGCCAGCAGGTTAGAGAAGGACAGAGTTACCACAGTATATGCTAAATACAGTCTTTCAGCTGAGCAAACTGTTTCCTGCCCGTTCGTTGGAACATCTGATCAAGACAAGTCAGGTATTTTGTGGAAAATCTCTAAGGGGCTTCTTAGCCAATTAAAAATAAATAAATAAATACATAAGCATATAAAATGCAAACAAGTATAAGAATTTACTTTTACCAGGCAGAATTCAAAATAAAAACAAATCCTGTGGATATGGAAGCTGTAACTGAGTGTATGCCAGATGTGTCCAAGCTCTTTTGTACTCCTTGGAGTTGTCCTTCCAGAGAATGCTCTGTTCAAAAGGAAACAAGGAATTAGGATTTTACATGTGATTTCCAGCTGAAGCTAAGGTTGATTCCTGGATCTGTATCAAAATTTAGATATTTTCACAGAAGAAATATAACTAACTTAAGGCCTTCATGCAGATGTTGAATCTTAAAATAAATCTGACGATTGTAGAAAACTGTTTGACAAAGAATTTACATGGTTCATTTCCTCTGTTGCCTTGAGTAATCCTGAAATCTGTTCTGCCTTTGGATCTGCTATCAAATTGCTTAAATCAGCACTTAAAAATATTTTCCTTTACTAATGAGGAGCTGACTTAGTAGGAGAACACCGTTTCCAGTTTCAGTTCAAGTTTCATCTCATCTATCCCAGCAGTCAGCTTGATGAATGCTAAGCTCCACATGACACAAAAAAAACTCCATTTTTATGAAGCCAGTGAAGGTTTTTGACAAGAAACTCAAAACAGAGCTCTTGCTGGGACATTTCTGACTTAAAGCATGATGTGATGTACTCGTGGACATTGTTCTTTCAATAATAGTCTGAGAAGTATGATCCGTGAGAAAAAAACAGCCACTGAAATGCATAGGTTGTACCAGGTGTGTTTACATGTGCTGTAGTTTTGTGCCAATTGAGAACAGGAATTGTAGTAAGTTTGATCAAATCCATTTTGGCTTGTGGTATGTCCTGGAGACATGTGCAACTTTGTGGCCTGAAAGACAGGGGTTACTGGAATAGATATTTTATAGGTCCATGCTTTAAGACTGCTTGGTAGTTACAGGTGGTTGATAATATAAATGGTCAGACAATGGAGTGCATTGCATCAGTTTTTTATCATACTCCCTGGTTCTACATCTTTTCACTCTGTGATTATGAATATTAAATTTAAACTGATTGGTCCCATCTGAAATGCTGTCCATATCTGGAGAGAGACAAACTGTGGAATTATGCATGGAGCTTGGTGGTTTTGGTTTCTTTATGATAAGTCCACTCCCTCACAGCACAGCAGGAAAGAGCTCAGTCCTTGCAATTTCAGGTAAAGCTCAAAGTGATTTGCCGAGCTTAAAAGCACAATGAAAGCTCAGTTCTTCCTAAAGAGAAAGGGTGAGAAAAGGATTTTGGTTTGTTGGGCATGGCCTAATTATTTTTTCCCACCTCTGAAAACATTGTTTGGAGGAGTTTACAGTGGTCCCCAGAGTTATAAATGTGTTTCAAATACAGGAAATGAAAAACCAGTATTACCCTTTGGTATTCAATCTTTGCTTGTTATTCTTTATTTGCTTCATATGCTTCTAAACATTTGGGCTAAGGCTCATAGTGAGGTAAGGATGCGAGCAGAATCTTAATTATTCAAAACTGTGAGCTTAAAATGTCTTGAAGGAATATGTTGTCTTACTGTGTGAACATTTCCAGAAACACAGAATGACTCTGCTATTTTGTTCCGTCAGCACTTGTTCGGTCGACTTCTGCAGTTGTCCAAAGAACTTGGACAGCTCCAAGGTTGAAAATGGGTACAGCATACTCCTGCCCCACCAACTCTGTCAATGTCCATATGTCTCTCATGCTGGGGAGTGCCAGCATGCTGGGAACACACTTGAGATGTGGTCTCGCTACACGTTGTTCAAACCTCCAGCCATGCTTTGGCAAAGCCTGGCGTGCAGTCGGCAGTCCTTGGTGCAAGGGCACAATGCTGTGTGCTTGTGCTGGTGTGAAGATAAACCACTGGGAGGAATTAATCCCACACAAATACCTTGAAAGAGATTTCAACTCAGTTACAATTTAACAGAAAAATTACAATAAAGACAATAGTACAGGAACACTGGCTTAAACCAACAAAGTGAGAGTACAACCTGACACCTGTTGGTCAGGATGGCGGTAGCAGTCCGATTAAATAGTGGTTGCAGTCTGGTTGGAGTGATGGATGTGGTCTTGTCGAAAGCAGTGGTCCTGTGGAAAGGTCTGGTCCTTCTCTGGATGTTCAGGTTGTGTCCCAGGTCCCCAAACCTCGAGGTGGTGTTCAGGTGGTACCTCACGCAGGGCAGGGAGTTTCACTGTGGGGTGATGTAATCCTATGAGTCATAGGGTATTTTGGGGAGTCCTTCCTGGCCTGGGTGGTTAGAGTTGCCCATTATGCTGCTGAGCCCACTAGCAGAGATGGCCCCGTCAGGGTGGGTGTAACTCTGTGAGTGCTACCCTGGAGGGAGTTATCATTTGTGAAGATAAAGAGACACTACTCCACCCATAACAGTTCATCAGAAGGTGATGTAGACGGTGGTAGAATACACACTCTGGTTACACCCCACATTGTCCCACCTGGACAGTGCTGCTTAGCCTGCTCAGCTCTGTAGGACCCTGTTGGCCTTTTGTGATGCTGGGAGTAGGATGGCCATCAGACCTGTGAGCTGACAGCCTCAAATGGAATAGAAAAACTATGAGGAGAAGGAGAACTTAAACAGAAATACCTATTGTCTATGCAAAGCATTTTTAAGTGCATTTCTTATCAAGTGGAACACAAACAAAGAGGATGTAGGGATTAGTTACTTAAAATGTAGTGTTTCATTATATGTGAATCTTGCATTAATTTCTTTACGGATATGAAAAATTTTATGGAAGCCCTTTGCATATATTTGTAAGGAATGTGCTTAAATTCGTTTTTCCATTAATTCATTTCTTTTTATTTTATTGCACACACTAAAATTGATAATCATTTCAGGTGTTCAGACTTATAGTTCTCCCTAAAGGTGTACAGAGCATGTTTGGATTTGAACTCTGCTTTAATTTCAGACTAGGCATGTATGCTATCAAATGCACCACTACCTGGAGGTTTTTGTAGGGATGTTCAGGACCCCGGTTTCATGGAGACCCCGCAGTGTGCTAAAGCAGTGAGAGAGTCCTGATCCCATGATTGGGTACCCCACTCCTACTGGTGTGCACATTCTTTGGAAATACTCTGACGGAACCTGCGGCCATGCCTGTGTGTTGCAGCACCTGAATGTCCAGCACCCAGCTGAGTAAAAATGCCACTTGATGTGCCATAACAAACGTACAGGAAGTCATTGCAAGCTAAAGAGTAATTTGAAAGTTGTTCTGCTGACTAAGCACTGCATGACTCAAGTCTCATTAGCTGAGAATTAACATTTTTCTAAGCCCATAAACAAGCGTTAAACCTCAGTGATTTTGCCACAGTCCAAGAAGCAGTGGATTATGGCAAAATGTCTCTCCTGCTCTCTACTGCCAGGCAAGTCTGCCTTTTGCCAGCAGCTGAGGCTCGCTGGCAGGTCTGCCTCAGGGCAGCAGTTTAGCTCCGGTCTGGTGTCCTAAGGGCAAGCTCAGGTGCAGGGCAAGGCTGATGTGATTTCAGTGGCTCTGACTCAGCAGCAGCCTTGTGTATCTGCGTTTTTGGAGACAGTGTTACCTGACTTGAACACAGAAGTTGGAACCAACCTTCTTTGAAATATGCCAGGAATCACATCACGAGGAAGCAGGTTTCCCATAGCAGCACCAGGTTATAATTGCAAACTAATGGGTGGAATATGCAGCAGGATATAAAATAAAAACACAGTCCTTTTCCATTTGTAAATTGTGAGAAGGCAATATACCCTTTATCCAAAATGTAGTTCTCAGGAAATGGTCAATGCTCTAAAACAACACTGAGAATTAGAGATACATCATTCCTTAGCTCAAGAGCAAATAATTAAATTTTCACTTTATGGAAAAATACAACAAAGACCAGAATTTCTCTTTGTTCCAGCTTATTTCCATTGCAGTGTTTTTGTGATGGCAGTGACAGAAATGAGCTGAATCAGTAGCTGAAGACATGCCCCAATTTATATAATGAGTTCACATTTTGAGTAATAATTCCTGCCATTTTCCTAAAATAGACTGATGTGCTTTTAACTACAGTTGTCTTTTGGGAAGCAGGACTTAGGCCTCTTTCCTGAAGAGGCTATGCTTAATTAATACATCCACTATGTAAAAATAACTCAGGCTTTTCTTTTTAGGTTGTGCTACTGTCCAATCTCCAGCCATGTGCTGCCACTCACCTACACTAAGTTCCACATCATTCCTTTAACACAAACCTCAATATTTTGGTTTTCCCCAGATAAAATACTTGAAAAGCTCTCTTGAGCCTTAGGATTTTGCAAGAAGTTACAGATGAGATACTTGGTGATGATGAGCTTTTTTAAGTGACTGAGTGATTTTTGATTTTCATAAAACTAAGTAAGAATTTTTAATAAGTGTGTTTAATGAGTACAGCTCTGCAGGGCCCCTCCTGTAGTACAGCAATTTGTTTGGAGCCATTATATTTCATCATGTCATTAATTCCCATTTTGGAGCTCAAATATGATGCAGTAGGTACTGAATCCTGTAAATAATTGCACATTTTCGTGCTTCTTAAATATGTGTTTATGCAACAGTCTAACAGTAATTGGCTCTTTGAAGCTATGGTAGACTATGGGGTGCGTATATTATTAACCACATTTTGAAACAAACACTGCTTTGTTTCTTTAATAATGTCACAGACAAACCCAAAGGAAATGTGGCAGCAAAGAAAACTGAGCATTAAAAAAAAACTGCAGAACCTCTGAAGTATACAGAGAGATGTGATTTACTCTTTTTATTTCTTGCTGTTACACCAGTCTCACTGCACTGCTTCTTTCAATGCTCAATAACAAGCAAAATGCAACTCAAATACTGGGATCTGGAACACACCGAATGCTATTTTGCAAAGAGGGACAGTCTAGCTGCCATCAGAGTCTAACAGTTCCTTTTATCAAAAGCACACTGTAGGCAGATGTTGGTAATCTGTTCTAATGCCACAACCTTTGTCTGGCCTCTCAAGAGAGAAATGGATGTGTTGGTCTTTGGAAATTGTTTTCCCTTACTGAATTTAGCTTTGGTCAGATGGGAGAATGCTAAATTGCATTCCACTTAAAATGCAGTAAGCCATCTGAGCAGAACAATTCCTAGTTGCTTTCACCAAGGATTTGAGTAAGCTATCAGAGGAGGAGAAAAAACCCAAAAACAATAAATAATATCACAGAACCCTCTACTGTGACAGTTCTCTTGCCTGCTCTGTTGAGGAAGATGCCTGCTCTTTGTCTCTGCACAGTCAGGGTCACGGTATCTTGATAACCATTCTCTTTCCTGTAATAATTTTCAAATTAATTCTGTCTTTAGCTAAAGTAAAATGTAGATCTGTATCCTCCTGGGAAGGTTTAGATGGAAGTCAGAATATTGTAATAGGATAGCAAAACAAATACTGGCAGGCTATTCCTGTTTTGAATTTTTTTTCTCTCCATGTCTTTTACCTTTCTTCTGAACTTCACAAAGAATCAAATAAAACTATGTAGATCTGTGGCAGAAAAAATCACGGTCTCACTAGACCAAAATAACCAAGCTATGAACAAAATTTAACTCATCCATGAGCCCAAATCTGACAGCCTCAGGAAAGTCCTGACAAAATCTGCTGCTTTCCATTTTGCATGAAGGATAATTTGCACCCAAGTGACAGAACGAGTTGTCACCTGGTGCCATGGCCTTACACTGTCTTATCTCACACAGCTCCCTGAAGGCTCATGCAACATTTTACCATTTGCCTCTTATTTAAAAAAGGGGAAGCTAAAGAAGAAGGGTTCCAGAAAGATGGAGGAGGGGTGAAGGGAAGTATTGTGTCTGTGTTGGAAGCTCTGATAGTGGGGTTGGCAGGGCTGCATGCTCTGATCTAGGTGAAGTCAGTTACTGTCATTACATACTTCCAAGGAAGATTGTCTTGCCCTCTTGGGGATGTTGCTGTGGGGAGGTTAGATCATGTTAGAAGTCAGATTAATGCACAGCTAGGACCAAAATGCTTATTCTCTTTTCAGAAAAAAAAGGAGATAAGTAAGGACAAAGTGTCAGTTGTTAGTTAAGATTTCCAATACCAACACCGACGTTCCATCTTTCTAAATCTTCCTTTAGGACTTTGCCCACAGCCAAAAAGCTGCATCACATTCACCCAGATGTGTACAGTGTCATTTTTTGTAAACAGGCACTTGTGTTTAACCTCACATCAGCTACCTGCAGGGTTAATGCTTAAACAGGCACTCCTCGTCTGCACAGACTCTGCAGCCCGCAGCACATCAACATCTGTTCCAGTGTCACGTACTGCCGCAGATTGCACATGGCATTATGAGTAAGAACTCCTTCCCGTAATCTGATTTATATTGCCAGTCATCCCCTTTTCTGGACTTTAAATCTGTGCCACGTTCCTGTGAGCTTTTTCCTATTTCTGTCAGCGCTTACTGAGAACATAAGAGTGTATCTCCTTTATGGAGAGTGCTTACTGCTATAGCAGTTGAAGACTCTCACTGAGTGCAAAGGTTGGTCTTATGTCCTGTGACTTTGAGTGGGATGGCTGAGTAATTCCTGTAGGGTGAAGGGATACTGAGCCTGAAAACATGTGGGTGGGCTTTTTTTTTAATAGAATACAATAGCCCACCCTACAGGTGACATGCACCACTGGAGAAAATGTCTATCTGTAAATAAGTACAGTTAAAGCAGTTTTTACTCTTAACACTATATTTTTCTTCTAATTAAACATACGTTCTTTCATTGAAGGGCAAGAGTTTGATGGTTAAGTTAAAAAAGGTGAGAAGTGACAAAAGAGGAAGGAAGACAAGGGGAAAAAACTGATTTTGAATACCAAGGTAGGTCCAGAAGAATTTCAAAGAACAGAAATGTGGCCTGCACTTCAAAAATTATTCATTATATAGAATCAGTAATCATGTAAATAATTGACGGTGAGAAATAGATGTATAGAGCTTTTAACCCAAATTTTTCCAAAATACTTTGTCTTCTCTTTATTCCTTCATTACGTATGAATTGGTGTGTAGACAAGGTGGAGATGGTGTGCTGTCTAGCATGTTTTATTGATGCTGTTCGAGCTCCCAGAGTAGCCAGGTTTTTACACTCCTTTTAGACCATGTTTTCTGGTTGTGATGGGACTCCAGTTTCCCTGTAGGCAGGAGATATAGAGGGATCTGAGATGGTCATCAAGTTAATGGTGTCCAGAATCCCTTTATTGCCTTCAAAGGCCTGGCAAAACTAGTGAATGGAAAATAATAAACATGACAGATAAGTAGGAACTGGATAGAAAGCTTAAATAGCTGTGGGAATTTTTGGGACCACAGCAGCAGTGTTGGAATTTCATCAAACGAAGAGGAATGCTTTGCCCCATCTGTCTTGCAGATACATTTCTTATTATTTTAAGCACAATATTGCAGATCCAAGCAGTCTGTTAAGTCACAAAACTGAGACACATCTTTCTTTTCCTGAAGACTTTGCTCACTGAGGGTCTAGTTGTACAAGGTGCTGAGTGTAGAACAATTTCATGATTTTCTTATGCCTGGTGTCACAGAAACATCTGGCTCCTCTATTTCACTGCTGGTACCTTTACAACCGGAGGAGTCTGAGTCAGGAGCTTGAATCTGTTGGAATCCAGTTTATTATTTTTTTTAGAAGATACAAATGGAAGCTTTTCTAGAACTTTTGCTGTTGAAATCTTAAACTGGGCAACCAGATTCTAGAGAATAATACAGACAGAATTTACAAACAATTTCCGGGGAATCTTTTCAGATGCCGATGGTTTTTTTCCATTTTGCTGCTAAAAAAAAAAAAAAAAATAAAAGAGATCCTGAGAAGATAAATATTTACACTTTCCCTCTCATTTAGCAGGCAAATTTGCAGCACAGTAAAAACTGATTTTTTTACCCAATGTCAGGTTTGTTTCTGTCACATTCATAAATGGAAGAGACTGAATGGGCAACTGTATCTTTCCTCCTCCAAATTAGCAAGGAGATCATGCTCAGCAGAATAAGATCATGGGTGAATATGGGGTTCCTTGCACCTGTTGTCCATAACACCATGTTGAGAATTGACAACTGCCACAATATTTCATATGTGAGTGTTAAGCAATGACAAAAAAAGACCACCCATTTGCAAAACTAGCATGACTCCATTAAGGGGGTTGTTTCTATTTGCACTGCAATCATGTGCACTTCTCCCAGACCATTTATTGTCTTCTCCTCAGCACATTCATGCTGTACCATCAATTTAGTGCATGCATGTCTTTTGAAGAACTGGCAAAAAACTCACTTTGCCAGCTATTGCTGATGCAGAGACAAAGCTTCACTCCATCTTCAGACAACTGCCTCTCCAGCAGGCATGAAAAAGGGTCAGGGACTCTTTTAGGGTGGCATTCTGGAAATGCCTATGGATATGCACAAGGAACAAAGTATTTTTTATCCCAAGCCAAGACCTATATAATTGAAATTGTCAATTACCATCACTTATTTCAAAAAAACCCCAGTGTGGTTATCAAACAATGTTAGTAATTGGGAATATGTGACATTAATCATGGGTACAGGATTAGGCATACCCACCTGGTCTGGGCTTCCTTTTTCTCACTTTCAACATGACATTAACTAATTTGGGGCCTGAGGCATTGTCAGCTTCTGATACTGAAGTGTACTGGCTGCATCAGCATCATCTGGCATCATCTTTTACATCTAACTTTATTCTGCTGAAAAGTCCATTATTATTATCATTGGACCATGACAATATGCTTCTTATTAGAGAGAGAAAAAAGCCCAGGGAAATTATTAATTCAAGCTGTCAGCAATATCTAGCTCATTCATATTGTTATGAAAAACATTTCACTTGTAAAATAAAACTGGTGCATGTTTGCTTTTTGAAGTGGGTATTTTTCTGCTGGGGGAGTTTGTAGAGATTTTGCAAAATCCAAATTAGTGTACATCTTCCTAAAATTGCAGTAAGTTACAAAATTATGGCTTTTCATCAAATAAAGTGTTGCATTTCTCAAATTAGATTAAGCGGAAATAAGTTCACATTGCAAAAGTGATAATGTCATTAAATAATTTTTTAGAACAAGGCCAGCTAATGCCTCATGTGCTGCTGATGCACCAGTCATCTGCCAGTCAGCTTTCCACTTTCACTGTAGCTGTTTTGCTGATTCTTATCAGTTTGTCTGCTTAAAATGTGTTTTTATAAAAGACTTTTTATTTCATACACTTTAATTCATCATTACTCTCACTGTAGATTTCCTATTTCTCTCCATTGAATTAATATTTTAATATTTGCTGAAGCTGAAGGCAACTGGCCTATCTTCTCCTGGACTTGTATTTACACTGATTTCTCTGGAGCAGTCCCTGACAACTTCCCACAATAATCAAGACTGAGCTGTTTGTCATGCTTCACCGAAGTGGTTAGTTAATGAAGATTTGTTTGGGGACAGGCTGAAGCTAATGGCATAGCTCATTTCCTCAATAAAAACTGCTGTTTAGTAAACTGTATCTGATGACCTCATGACACTCATGTCATTCACCATTTTTCCTAGGCCATTTATTCTGATTTTTACAGATAGTGGCTCTCCAACCATTCTTTAATACTGTTTTAGAGAAAACTAATGATGTGTTCATAATTATTTTAATCCCATAGATTTTTATCTTTCATCTTTTGTTGCCTATGAAATACAGGGTTATCTTAAAGTTTGTCAGCCAGCAACAATTTCAGACATCAGACTGCAGACTCTTCAGACAGTATTCCAGATGACCATTATTTATATAGCTGCATTTTATATCTCCTAAAAGCATTATTATATAATGTTACCAGTCTGCAACATTCCCCACTGCGCATATGCATATTAATCACCCATGGCTGTAACAGTCATTTCTTCTAAATTTTGCCTGTATTTTAATGTATTGGTTTCTCTCAGTTACACCCTTCTGGTTAGCACAAAGAACTCTCTTTGAATTCCCAGTCCATTGTGCTCTTGGACAAACTGGGCAGCCCCAGCAGACAAGTGTCATTCCTGTCTGAAGAAAGGGAATGGGTTACACACAGGAAGTGGAGATGACAGTGTTTCAGCTCTGGCAACTTGAGAGATTTTTCTGGGTCCCTACTAGTAAATCAAATTTCCTTTTTCCTTTTTCTTCATTTTTGTGTTTTAATTAGTATAATATAGTGAGGCCATCTCAGCAAACTGGATATGGGTGGCTTGTAGAAATGCAGTGGCTAAGGTCACCCAACCAGTCATGAACTATGAAACCATCATGTTTGCAACTAATGAAAGAAATGGGGATAATTAGCTCAGACTGCATTTAAAGAAAGATCATTGCTAATCTGCAAGCATACAATACCAGTGCTTTTTTCTAGTTCTTTTTAGCTGTGTATAATTATCTTTCAGACTAACTGTCCCTTTTCACAGCTTTTGTTTCCTTTTCCTCTGATTCCGTTTCATGTTGCTAGTTTGAATAGTTATGTAACTGTTTCTGAGTTTTGGAAAGGAGAAGCACTGAGATGGATTCCTCTTGTATAGCTGGGCTCACAGTCCCTCTGTCACCAAGCTCAGCTGTTGGCCCATGGGCCAGCAGTGCCCACCTATCACCATTTCATTGTTGCTATTTCACTGCACTCAGTAACATCAAGGCCCTTCTGTAAATCTACATACCCTCTTCCCTGTTTGCTTTAATGAATCTTCTGTATCTCTTCTGAATTATTATTTCATCTTATTAATACCATCTCCGCTTGCATTAGGCAGCAATGACAAAGCTCAAAGCCATGCGTTCCTTGCATAAACAGAAGCTTGCAATCAGAGAAGTGCTGTTGTGTTAGAGCACAAGAATTTGAATCGCAACAGTGTGAGAGGCAGAGTTCAGGTCAGGCTGGCAATGAACCATTACAAAGAGGTTGCCTTACAAGAATAGCATTTGAGGTGAGGTTATTCTGCATTGCCAGGGATGAATGCATGTGTGAACTCCAGTGATTTTACTTCTTGAAATGAAAATTTCTGTTAAAAAAACTTAGCAGGCTATTGGAGAAATGCTAGGAAGGCAATCCCAATACCCCTTTCCACTGTCTAGAGGAAAAAATTACCAGGTTTACCAAAGTTGGTCAGCCTCATCTCCATTTTCCTTAACAGGATCTTTGTTTTACACGGACTAGATTGAAAAAGCAGATTATGCAAGAATGTCTCTTCTGGCCACTTGAGGAATTTAACAGCAGAATAATAACTAATTCCTCATCCTGCATATAATTATGGCAAATTCTGCTGAGAGGATCAATTTTCTCCAGTCTCCATTTTCCCTTTATCTAATCATATTCAGCAGGAAGCTTTGTCAGTAATCTGGCTGGCTCAGTTCCACTTCATGATAGTTCTTTTACAAAAATCTCTTCTTGAACAAGTTGTTACAAATACAGTACAATTCCAGTATATTGTGTTCTTTCAACTTACGGATTTAAAAACGTAACATTTATGGCAAAAGTAAGGCCTGTGGTTCATTCAGATGCATGAACTGTGAAGCATAGCATTGAGTCTTTTAATAACTGCATTTGCATGTGTTGATTTATCTCATTTGATGCGTTCAGGGAACCTTCCTCTTACTAATGGGTCAGAACTGGCCATAAGGATCTGCTCCAGCGCAAGATACAAAACCATTAACTAGGTTTAAACTAAATACAAATCCCTTTGTAAGAATTAGGTTGATAATAACAGCAGTAGTTTGAATTAAGTCTAGTTCTGATATCTGAAAAGTTATGAGCTTTTTTCTTTTAATGTACCCTAACCGAAATGTTAAAAACTCTTACTGCACACTGAAGGAAAAACTGTTTCCATAGCCAAAATTAATTTTGCCCTGAAATAAATACATCCTAGATTATCCTCTTTGTATATCAGAAGTAAGCCCATTAATCTCACATCTTTTGAAGCTGAGCAGCTGAGGATTTCTGTGAAATCACAACAAAATCGTGTAGGTGTGCTTAGTGCTAGTTCCTCCATTGTCTGAGTGCCTGACAGGCTGCCATGTGTGACTGTGCCATGCTGTAGCTCGGAGCAGCCAAGGCACCGTTCTGAATTTCACAGCTGCACACAGTGCTGAGGACAGGCAGTTCCAAGGAGTGAAGTTCAGCTGAGTGTGAACTGCAGCACAGTGTGAACTGCGCCAGGGTGCCCTTTGTCTTTCATTTTTCTAGAAATTGTGCAACTGCCTTGATACCATCATGCCCCTCTTTTGTGAAAATGAAAACTGGTCTCACAACATTTAGAAAAAACAGGAATAGTTGTAGTGGTTCTGGGTGCTGTAGGAATCTCTGCGATGTGCCGGCGATTTGACAATAGTGGAATGCTTGGAAAGTCACAATGAGCCAGCACTGTTGAAAGTGAAACAGAGGATATTTTCTGCTGTACGTCCTGCTTCCAAGGAGACTGATATCTGATCTTGGAAAAAAGGACTGTGAAATGACATTTTTTATTTGGAAGGCTATTAAATACTTCAACAGGTGCTCTACTTGAAATGTGCCTGTTCTAGTGCAGAGGTTTGCAAATTTATTGTTAACAATGCTTATTTTCTTGAAAGCTATTGCTGTGCCTCAGTTTTCTGCAATTTTAATTTGTCAGCTTTATTCAATCTTGAAAGATTTCTAAATGGATTTTCCTGTTTACATTCCTTGCATCAATAATTTGCATTACTTCCACCCCTAAGTTAGTGCGTAAATTGGTCCCAGGCAGAAAGTTGCAGTGTGAATCCACATTCCCCTGAAGGATACCTGTTTGTGCTTTTGGTAAAGGATCATCTCAAAATGGAAATGGAGAAATGAAAATTTTGAAAATTAAAATTGGAAGTAAATGCAAATGTGGATCATAGCTTTCCAGCTGACCAGTGATGAAAATGAGATGTGGCTGCTTACTCCTCTGACATGATTCTTCTCCATTACCATCAGCAATAAGCCCTACTAAGCAGTGCTGCAGCTCTCTGGCCTTTCACATTCACACAAAGAAAGATCACTTTTGTGATGCCTGGTTTTACTTATGCATATATGATCATGTTGGAACAAAGTGAATCATTTAAAGCAAACAGCTAATGATTTCTTCCAGAGATCTTCACTTAATGTATGGGTGCCTGATTCCCTTAAAATCTTGTTTGTAGCAAGCATTGCTTCCTAGGAAAGAGACTAAAGCAGAATGTAAGCACTTGCTGTCTTTTATGGTCTTTAAAAAAGAAAGATAATGCATAACACGTTCAACAAGATATTTTTCTTCCCAAAACGAAAAGTTTCTCCCAGGCTGAGGGGGAAAAAACTTCTCAAACACCAGACCATGGTGCTGTACTTTGTTTTTAAAAAAAAAAAAAATTTGGAAAACAGATGTTCAACTCCAGGGCCAGGTGTTTGCCTAAGCAAACAGTCTCGGGGTGCTGCAAGAGAAAATATCAGGAAGACAAAGTAGTCACCCCATAGGATACCTATAAACTGCTTATTGAATCCTGAGATGAACAAGGAGACAGAAGGGCATTGTTGTAAGCCTAGGACTGAAAATTAGGATGGTAGTGACAGACAAGGCAAGGACACTTAGGTGGCAAGCCACAAGAGGAAGGAAGAGTGTTAAACTGTGATCTCTAAGAGGACCCACCATGATACAGGGACATTCAGCTGGGACCAGCTGGGAGAGAACCTCAAGTCTTTGAGGTAGATCATGTTCATCCTATTCTGTATAGTGAGTTTCCCAAAAAGACCCAAAAGAGCTTTTAAACTTGAAAAGGTACATTTTACTAGCCTTTAACCTGAAGTAGTTGCTTTTAAAATACAGGAAAATCAAAGTGACTCAACAAGACAGGATAGAAATAAATAAGACTGGAGAACATTTTTATGAAGAACTTGTGAGTGAAAATTGCTCAGGAAGGCAGACGAAAGGTGCCCTGGGGATCTGGATTCTTCCCTGCGTTTGACACAAAGCTCCTGTGTGGTGTTAAACAAGTAGTTTCCTGCAGGTGTCAGAGAGACACAGAATCACAGATTGGGTAGGAAGGGACCTCTAAAGATCAGCTGGTTCCAACACCCTGCCATGGGCAGGAACATATCTGCCTGCTTTGAACTTGTTTCATAGGTCTCTGGCTGGAGATGCTTATTTGGTTGGTTAAATGCTGAGGTAGAACTGAAGTCACAGAGAGTTCTCCATTGCATATAGGAGGTGATCACCTCCTACACCCAATCTCTACTGAATTAGTAGCCATTTTGTGAAGAAATAGCCAAATGGGCTTAGTTAAGCCTTGTAAGGGCTGTGATTTTTTTTTTACACAATTTGAGTACAGGTTATTTATTGAGAGCATCCTCAAGGAAAACTTATGTGCAGATAGATGGCTATATTGATTATACAGAAACATGTAATATAGACTTCATGACTAATTCTCTGTCCTCTGATTTCTCCCCAACTTCAATTTAGTTTAAATTGTTGTTTATGCCTCTCTGTGTGTGGTTTCCTCTGGGATCTCCAATGTTTGGGTATTGTAACACTTCGTGTTAATAGTGAGACTCTAAGTCATTTCCACTGTCATATGGAGTTTGTTTATAGGCAGAAGATGCAAATGCAGCTGTGCACTCTTGGGGATCCTATAGTACCTAACTAGCTCTGAGAGGTCCCCCAGTTTTTCCAGTATCCAGTGTTGGTACATGTAGAGCACTTTTGTATGCTCTCTGTGCAGTATTCAACAGTCTACAGATTTGACCAATCATCCTAATAAAATCACAAATATAAAAAAGCTTTTTTTTTTTTTTAATTCAAAAACTGCAAAAGGGTGGAACAAAGTTGATCCGATAAGCTGTTACCATTCTTCCTTTGGGCTGCAAGTCTTATTGCACACAAATTCACTAGAACACATCGTAAACAAGGCTAAAAGTCAAGTTTTTTGAGAAAGGTAGAAGTAGTCATAAGTAATCTGTAAAAGAAAGGCTTAAACTTTGCTGTTTCAAACATGTTTGCCATTTCAAAGAGCTTCCAGCTTTAGCCTTAATACTCTCCCAAAATGTTTCCTCTTTAAATTTGGCTCTACCCCCAGAAATAATTTCGTTTTTGAAACTGAAAACAGCAGTGACAGCTCTTCTCCATTTTAAGACGTCACTACTTAAAATCTGATATCGCATGTCCCTGCAGGCTCAGAAACTGGAGCTTTATATTGCTGGAGAAGGTTGATCTCCAGCTGCCTAATTGTTCTGTGCAGCTGCTCCTTTCAAATCCTGTAAGGGTCTGATGTATCAAAGTTGAAATTATCAATTTCTGGCATAAAANAAATTTTTTTTTTTTCTTGTAATGCATCTTCATTCAGGAAAAATGCAGCTTCAGAAGACTTGAGCCCATGAAAACTTATACCCCCTGACATTCACTGAGTGCCTTTTGATAGTATAGTGTAATACAGTCCAGTGTTGGCTACAAAATACGTTTCTTGCACAGCTGCCCTTTGCATTCAGTTACTTGATTTCAGTAATAATGAAAAATAGCCTGTCCAAAGTAGTGTTTCATAACACACTGTAAACAATATAATTTGATCTCAACAGCATTAGGATGGTCAATTAAACAGAAATTCAAGCCACCAGCCACCTGCTAAATCCCTTCACTGTCCTGCCATCATCAAGAAAGCTTGCCCTGTGCTCAGAGTCTCCCAGGGTGTTTTAGAGAAGGTGAAAAGTCCAGAAGGTCACTCTAAGGGACTGCTGGGAGCAGAGGGAGACAGGGAGCCTTGAAACCCTCACAGAGAGGCTCAGTCCTATGGCAAGTCCCCCTAGAGCCAACCAGTTGCTGACAACACAGTTGGTGCTACTGCATTTAATATCTGCTGAATTTTGACAGATCTGACAACAGTAATCATGTGCTTGGTGTTAAAAACTTGGGACTTGATGTAGTGATAGACCTGCATATCTTAACTGAAGGTTTTAACACTGCTTTGAAGTGGAAAGGAAAACATCTTCATGGATGAGGAAATGCCCAGGGTACTGGACTCTTTGTCCTGCCCTCTTTGTCTCAATCTTTAGCGGTAAGATCAGTTGTTCTGCAGGTACCCACCCCCTGAGCTGGAAGACAGGGGCGAGGAGAAGAGTGAAGCCCCCATAAACCAAAGGGAAATGGTCAGTGACCACTTAGAAGCACTCAAGTCCATGGGGCTGGATGGGATCCACTGAGGGAGCTGGTGGAAGTGCTCACTGAGCCACTTTCCATCTTTTACCAGCACTCCTGGCTGGTACATGAGCACACTTATGGTATCATGGTGTTCTACTTTTGATGTCCTCTTGGTTCATTTTAAAATTCTTCCACATTTTAATCAGTCAGGACAGAAAGGTGTAGCACCATGCAGGTAAGCATGTCAGCACGCAAAATTGAATTGCTTTAGAGTGGCTTTTAAAATCCTGTCATTTTGGTCTTGCTCTCTTTTTACATAATATACAGATGGATCATCAGGTCATAAAAAGCATTGACTCATCCACAGCAAATAGCAAGGTTCATGCACCCTGCTGCAGGTTATCCATGCGCTATTCCTGATTCACTTAATTGCTTCCAGAGTTGGTTGTTTTGTTGGTTTTTTTAGATGGAATATAAGATGATTTTGAGTTTATTTTTTAAAAAAAAACTACATCAGCACCTGTTTCTGCAACCTAAACAAATGAAATTAGATAAAAAATCATATGGGAGTTTAAGCCTTCATATTGATTTAGAAATACCTAGAACATGAATTGAGTTGGAACTTCTTTGTTTCAGCCATAAATATAAATGTAGTATTAATTTTGACTTTCTCTTCTGAAAGGAAACTTGCCAAAGACCACTAAGTAACATTGTTCTGAATGATAAGCAGGTGCTTGCTGCTGTCAAGTTTTGCTGAGATTAGGAATAAAAAAGTTAAAAGGGACAAAGTTTCCAAAGCATTTCACTCCTATGTTTGTCAGTGGAGTGAATCCTAAAAATCCACTGCAGAGAAGAGGTCAACAGATGATGTCGTGGTTCAAAAAAGGGAGTCAGACCTTTGCCTGATACATAGACATACACTTTTATAGGACAATATGGCTAAACTATTTTATAAGCAAGCCATAAATTGCTGTAACTTGTAAGATTTGTCATTCATCTAGTTCTACTGACTGCCTGGAAAAGTAATAAGCCAATTATGCTTGTCATGTGTTATCTTAAACTCTGACTGATGACTTCTGCTGACATTAATTTTAATATTTTAAGGATATTTTTTTTCTTCTTCTGTTGTTAGTTATATTATTATGCCCTTTATGTCCTCCATGAATTCTCCAGTTGGGAAGGGTTAATTTTTTTAATACAGATAGATAATTAAAAAAAACTTTGTAGTTCCTTTTTTCATTTATCACTAGCTGTTTTAGAATTCACTTAAGTACAAAATTTTACTAGTTACATACTCCTGTTCTTTGTCTATACAACCACTCTTCTGTAAAATGAAAATTTTAGACTCTACCCATACATGCATCAAAAGGTAGTTGCACTTGTAATAGTATTAACTTTCAAAAATTACTCCATAAGCGTTTTCAATATGGCACTCTTTAGTCAGAAATATGTGGGGAAAGAAGTCATATGGTGACTTCTGAAATTTTGCTTCATTGCCACAGAAGAAAAAAAGATTCATTTCTTTTCCTCACCAGACGGTTACTATTTCCTGATATGTTCAGTGTTGCATATTTATGGCTTCAAATACCCAATTTCTTTAATTTTATGATATATCTTCATTATTCCATTCCCACTTAGAAAACTAATTATGATAGTACTCAACATTGACATTGTATTTTTCATCCTTGCAACAATCCACAAATGAGAAAAGTAAGGATTATTCGCCCTGTATTACTGATGAAAAAACTGAAATTAAAAGGGAATTGCATCTTGAATTTTACTCTAGACCTTCTGATTCTAATCTTGTGAGTGCTGATAACACTAAGCTTCCTATCTGAATACTAAAGTTTTCATCTTCTCATAGTAACAGCATATATTCTATGGTTTTACATTTGCTTCTGTTTTAATTTCTGTTCATTTAACCTCATTTCAATTAAGATCTTATTTAATTATTTTAATATATATAATTACCTCAATAAATTGTCTTGCAATCAACATTAAAGCAATGATTTAGGAGTGAACGCACAGATTTTAAAAGTTCAGAAACTAAACAAAGCAACTTATTTCAAAACTTAATAGTTGTGCTTGTCCAATCAATACACTGCTAACAAAGATTGGGAAAGTGATTACTTAAGCTTTGGCAGAAGAGAGTTGTTTGTCATCACCTAGATGAGGACTAAAGAAAGCAAGGATGCTCCCTGTGATAGCTGGACTTCTAATCCTCCTTAGAGAGAGAAATGGAAGAGATGAGGTTACTTTATTTTATACGCATTGATGCACCTCCATGAAAAATTTTGTTCAGCATCTTCCTAGGGATCTTGCTTGTAACCTTGGTGTTACACCTCACTTTTTTTCTGGTCATCAAATTAAATCTGGTTCCTCTTGACAGGTGTTTGCCGTCAGTGTTTAGAATCTAAATCTTTGTGCAAAGAGTCAAGTTACCTAAGTGTTTTATATCTCTCTGAAGTTTCTGGGTTTTCATGTGAGATGGGAAGATTAGCACTTATAGTTGATAAGTTAACTTTATTTCCTAAAAATGAATTAAGTCCTTGAGTTTCTTATTTTTGCAACACAAATGTTTGCACTCATGAGAAAATTCAGCTGACATCATTTTGGGAAATCAAGGCAATAAATGGTGAAAACAGCTGTAAGGAAATTAATATTTGGCTAGTTTGCTTGAAGTACAGTGAATTTTTCAGTCAGAGCGGAGTTTTTATCTGCTGCAGCCATTAATTTTGCTGATTTACTGTAAACATTTGAAATGGCATAAGAGAGCCTAATTTCCTGCCTTTCTTTTAGAAATAGTACTGCCTGATTCCCACATGCAGCCCACTTCAACTTGGAGTGTTAATCTCTACTATTTATTGTTCTTGTTAAGCCTGGGTGGCATTCTTTGAGCTACCGCACATGTGCTACCACAGTTCAGTGCAAAGAGGGACCTGCAGGTCTGTGAGGCATCCCTAAACATCAAAAGTTCAAAGCTGCCTAGGCTGAGAGACCATCAAGATCCCTTCCCTCAAACTCTCAAAATTGGAGAGTTTGTGTTCTGGTTTGTGACTCATGAGGAGATATAGGTTATAATCTGTATGAAGGAAGTGCAAAATTATTTGATTTTGTACAAGAATGAGAGTTTCACAGAACTTCAGGAGCAACTTTAAGACTTTTGTAGTAACAAGATCAGATAACAAGCACAGTGAAACACTAACTCATGATGCCAGAGAGCTGTGCTGTTCAGCTTAGGTCTATGTATTCATCATTCCCAGGGCAGCTGCTGATTCACAGCAGCTGACCCAGAGCCCAGGACTGATCCCTCACTCTGCCTGGTCTGATGGCCCAGGAGAGGGGGGATATGTCTGTGTAGGACAGATCAACACAGAGGGGTTATGGATGGGTAATTCCCATGCCCAAGAATGGGAGAAGCACCTCCCAACAAGGGCAGAAAAGCAGAACACCCCTAGACATCGAGAGTAGAACCAGAATTTGTCCTGCTGACAGAACAGCAGAGCCTACTCTTTTTTAAAAGCTAACCTGGAGAGATTTCCATGATTGGTCTTTTGGGGAGCAAGTGAGGCAAGCTGGCTGGGCTTGGATAGACAAGGTGAGGTGGTCTGAGCAGCAGGTTGTGCTGTTGTGTCACTGGAAGCTGTGCCTCAGCACTCCTAGCTTGCTAAAAATTCCTTATGGCAATGCGCACATTTGCCAACAAATTAAAAGATCTTGTAAGATCTTTTAAAAGATCTCTCTTTTTGAACTCTTAGGCTCATATTCATCATGTCCTGCAATTAATGCAGTTTATGTCATTTAGGATCTTACATCTGACCTGATGA
Source organism: Pardalotus punctatus (assembly GCA_013400915.1). NCBI lineage: Eukaryota > Metazoa > Chordata > Aves > Passeriformes > Pardalotidae > Pardalotus > Pardalotus punctatus. The sequence continues at coordinate 439,911 of VZTX01002085.1, read as the reverse complement.
GTCTTCCATTATAGTCATCACCTTCTGTCATGATTAGATCATTTAAATCAACATGATGATATGATTAAGTAATACTAGTCTCAGCCTCTACCTCTGATTTACGGTGGCAATATCTAAAAATATTTAACCTTACAGTAACGAAACCTTGAGTAGCCAGTAGCATGCTTATAAGTGTCCAGGAGCCAGCATTAGGGGGCTTGATTATTACTGCTGAGGAGGTGAGAATTTTTCTTTTGCTAGCTTGTTTTAATAGTCCAGGAGAACATATTCTCAAATCATTCTAGACAACTAAACTCCATTTTCTGTTTTATGACCCAAATAAAAAATGTCATTTTACTTGTTTCCTGTTAACTCTCCCAAACATCTTGTGCCTCTGCCTTGGCCAAACAAACAGTCCGCATATTGTGGTTCTGTTGGACAACTGGAAACTGTTACTCATTTTGTTGACTCAGTTCCAGCCAAGCAGTAAATGTGGAATACAAAAAATTCAGACTGTCTTGGTCAAAGTCAGAAGAATCAGGTTTTCTGTAATATTTAGTTGCCAGTGCCCAGAAAAATGGATATGAATATTTTCCAAAAGAAAAGCTTGAAAGAGCATATGTGATTTTGAGGATTACCATGTGCAAGAGGATTATTATTTGAGAGACAAAGGGAATAAGAGATTACAGCACATTAAAAGACAGTTGTTTTACATCAAAGGTGTAGTATGGTTACACACTTTGTATAATACAAGGCATAGGCCAGGGAGCCAGACAGCTGGGATTTGGATTGAGCTTTCAAGCTCTTTTAGCTTTTCTGATTTCAGCTCTATATAGCAGTGTCTGAAATATGCAAAGATGTTTGCTTTCAGAAGTGAATTAAGCAACAATAATCAGCTTACAGATTTCTGTTCTGTGATATGCTGAAGAAAAGAAAAAAATCCAGACATTTAGGTCAAATATAAAAAGCCTCTGGGCTGTTTGGAGTGAGCATCCCGTTGAATGATCACAGGAAGAAATTTATATTAAACAGCTTATCAAAATAACCTCTTCTCTTTGGCAAAATGCATAACTCAAACATTTTGTGTCTTTCATCTTGTCTTGAGATTTGTTTTCATCATCTGATTACAGCTGAAATCTGAAAAAAAAAAATTACTGACTGAGTACTTTAAAAATATTGTGCAATATGTATTTAAGACTAAAAGTTTAGATTTTCTCACAAATTTTAGATTAAAAAAATTGACAATCAGCATTGTTCTGGCAATAGATGGATAACATCTAGCCCAAACAGCAGGAGCTTAATTCTCGTGCATCTCATTTTGCTTCCTCTGCCTGCAGATGTAGCTTGTAACCTACTTGTAGGTCAGATTTGAGCCTCAAAGCTGTGACAGCATTCCTGTAAATATGTTTGCAGCTGAATGACAGTTCCACATTGTCTGTCCCAAGAGCTAAGCACAGCAATTCATTAACTTTGAACTATCATCCAGCCATTTGACATATTCCTATGTGTACCCCAACCCTCTCGGGACTGGATTGGTAAGTTCCAGCATTCATCAAATAAAGCATCCAGACACATTGCAATAAGCGTCCTGTTCATGCAATTAAATAAATGCAGGGAGCATGTAAATGAGTCTTTGGCAGCATGAGCCCTCGGCAGCAGCGGAGTTCGGCATTCCACTTTTCCTGGTGCAGTGATGTTCCCTGCAGACCTGAGCGCCCCTGGGGCCGGCCCGGTGGGGGCAGTGGCCTTTCTGCCCAAAGAACAAAATGCCATCGGTTAAGGAAAGAAGGTTTATAGCTCATACATCATCTGACAGGGAGGTTTTCCTTCCTCTGGCAGGGCTTCCCAGGGCTGTGGCTGAGGCCGTAACAATAGCAGGCAAACACCAGAGGGAGTTATTGTTCTACTGGAGAAAGGAGTGCCTCAGGATACAGTGATATTTGAGTTTGTATTCACCAGTTTTCAGTGCTGACTCCAGTGTACTGCTTCTTTGTACCAAGCAGTTGCTGCATAACACCCACTCAACCTCCAGTACATTTTTTACATCTCTTCACGCTACTAGAGGTTTGCAGTTCAGTTCCAAGAGCCAGGTGAGCAGGCAATAAGAAGTAACCTTTTTCAGTTGTTTATTAAAGGAGTCTTTTCTCCTGGTCCATCCACACAGGCCCATACTCTGTCAGAGTGCCTGTGTCTTGACTGGTAAAGTCCATGTACCCTCAGAGCCCTGGTTCCTCAGAGTCCTGCATGTGGCAAATGACCAGGCTGCAACCATCTCCCCAGCTGATCTAGTCTTCCATGGAAGCAAATCTGGATACACAGATAGGAAAGAAGTGAGTGGGTTATCTACTTACTGGAAGTAGGCTGCCTTTTCAGCAACTATACCTGCATTTTATGCCTGCTAAATGTGTGGCCATCTTCTGCCCGTGAAGTTTCAGCTGGCCATGGCCAGGAAAAGTGCATCCCCTGGGCTCTCCATATAGAGGCTCTTGCAACTGCTGAATTTGCAGTAACTGATTGAAGGAAAACACAGTCAGCCCCAAGGTGAATCTCTGCCAGTATCTTTTAGAAGAATATTTCAGTGAACAAACTTGACCCAATTCCATTACACTTCACACAATGCTGGGGCAGGTGGAAAGCTTCTCCAATTCACTGCTGAACTTCCAAGACAAAGGACTAAAGTGGAGAGTCACTGTCTGCTTTTTCCGTGCATGTAATTAATGCTTCTGCACTGACTGCTTTTAGTTTCTGTTATTGAAACGGTGCTTAACTTTCCACAGCCATTACACTGAGTGTCACCTGTGGAATATGAAGCAAAGATCAGCTCACCTGTCTTTTCAGCAGAAGACTTCAAAGTTCTTTTCTATTCTCAAAAGGGTATTCTGTAAAAATCACCCTCTCACTGATGAATATAAAAGTAAATCCCGGCTGAGCCGATGTTAAATTGTATATTCCTGGCTTTCACAATGCTGCCAAGGTGAAGGATTCTGCAACAAAACTATTTTTCCTAACAGTTTTATTGCAGGTGTGTAAGATCTAATGGAGATGAGCCTATTCTCTTCTTAGGTGTGTCAGCTTTACAGAGCTCACCAGCACAAAAAGAGGATCTTGGCATTGTTACAGTGGCGAACATAGAAGACGCTTCATACATCCGGGTGGATGACTTGCATTGTCAAGATCTTTTAAAAGATTTGGGCGTTATTAGAGGTGGGTGTTTAATTGTTGATTAATTAAAACAGACCCATACATGAATTATCTAGGCAGTAAATCTTTTTCTTCCGATAGGTAAAAAAGAACCCTGAGAGAACTGGAATCACACTCTTGCCTCAACTCCACCAATCTGAATGTAGAGGAGAACTGTATTTAGGTATTTGACAGGTGAAATTCACAGAAAGCTCTATGCAGACTGCATGTTTAAGTAGGTTTGTTTTTATGAATCAGTTTAAATATTAGTATCTTTGTGAAGTCAGGTATGATTCTTTGGTTGCAAGGTAATGCATTGATCTTCATTTTGAAGGTAAAAATCAGTATAAATCCATCTAAATTTGACACTTCCTACGATATGGAGAGAAGTAAAAGTTATTATAAAACCAACTTCAGCTTAGGAAAAGAAAACTCGCTGGGCTGGTCTCATAGTCAGTGGGAAGACAGGCTCTCTGCGCACCTAAGGTTAGACTGTAGAGATATCATGCTGTCTTCAGAACTGTTATTGTCATTCAGAATCCCTGGTCCTGTTTCATTTCTTTCTCCCTCCAGCTCTGCTAATACACCTGTTTTCTGGACCTGTGCTGGGAATGTGGATTTAAATTTAAAAAAAAAAAATAATAATAAAAATAGAGAGAGAGAGAAAGGGGGGAAAAAACCTGCTAACACTGAAGACAGCTACCATTAAACCTTGTCCTTAATACATGCTCTGAAAGGAGCTGAATTGATCTTTTGTAAATAGCTCATTCACTGGGGATATTTCCATTACAGACTTTTAAATCTTTTAAATACATTATTACTCTGTGAGTTGCTCACAGCTCCTGAGTAGTACAAGTGTTTCTTCTGCAACAGCACTGTAGCACTGGTGTGATGGGAAATAATATTTTTTCTGTAGTAGCTTTTATGATGAAGCCTGATGTTTGGCCTGGAGAACATTGGCTTGCTGGGCAATGGAGAGAAGCTGCACAGGAGTTTGTGGCTGTAGCAGCTGTCCTCCATTAAATACAGATATCCAAAACAAACTATTTTATAGACCTGAAGCAGTATGTTGTCATCACCCAAAACATAAAACCATGGTGAATACCTCTTAAGACCAAAGTGCAACAGCAAACATTGGAGCTTGTGTAAGCCCAAGAGCACTACAAACAGTTAAAATCTGAAATGCCAAGCATGACTTTCATTCAAAACTAATCATTGTAATGTTACCTTAAAGCTCAAAATGTTCTACCAGACAGGTTGTAGGGAGAGCAGAGGAAGCGTTTGTAAAATGAAGAGTCATTTCTCACTAGGATCTTTCAGGATCTGGATCTATGAAGAGAAATCCTCAATGGTAAGAAAAAGGAAAAAGAAAAGATTGGCTTGCCCTTGGCAAAATATGGTTTGTAAAGCTCATATAGCCCTCCTTTAATAACACATTTTTAGGCACCTGTGCTTTTGAATGCCTACTTCAATGAACACCCACCCTTTGGAGCCCTTTCATGAGGGCATATAATCTATGATAAAATTTGTTTTTGTCACATCAGTGTGTGCCTCCACATGTCAGACCACAAACAGGGAAGAGAAGCACTGCATAGTAGTCCCAGTGGTAACACAGGGACTAATTTCTAAGGGTAAAACTCCGAGTCACTCTTAGAGCCATCTTTTATGTTTTCTTCATTTCTTTCTGAAGTTGTTACATCAAGGTACTAAGACACACAAGGTACTAAGACAAACATTTGATGTTTGCTGTCTTCTGAAACTGAAGCCCTTCTACCTCATCTGAAATACGTCTACATTTTTCTATAGCGTATTTTCTCTGTCTCGGTTATATTCAAACCCGTTTACCAAGGTAAATCCAAAGGATTTACATATTAAAAAATGCATCACTCCTTTGACTTCCTTGAACAGTTTATTCCTCTAGTAGTAAAGGATATTTCTTTAGAAAGTTTACTGGATGCCTTCAGAACCTGATGGAACTTTGTCACTGTTAGCCTGTCATCAAAGTCGTCAAAATGTTTAATCAATGCCTGCCATTGCTGAGCTGTTAGCACCCACTCATCCCTTTTACTACAATAACTTAGTTTCATTTCTGCAGCTGAATTTGCTTCAGAAAACTTTCATAGGCCTCAGCCCAGGATTTGCATGATGTTACTGGCTCAAACCATGTTCAGGTTAGTCAGGAGCAGCCCCAGAGGCAGCTCTGTTTTGCCTTTGCTGTGTCCAGTCTAATCACTGTTATCCACTGGAGCCTGGATCCATGATGGGTCCTTTGGCAGCTGCAGCTATGTCTAGCTTCTTTTGCCAAACTGGAGAAGCAAAGGTTTGAGTAGTCCATCCTGAATCCTGTCTTACTTCCACTTTCTTGGATCCTTAGGGAGTATATTTCTCACCCTAGTTCTGGTGTTGGCTACAAAAAAGACAAAATGTAAGCAGAACACACTTTTGTATATAAGTTTAAGGGACCGCTTTATAATAACGTGATGGCACAGTGCAGTAACAATCTCCATTTCCATCAGTCTGTTTTCCTTCATCCCTAAAATGACACACAAAACACACCCATTGCAGAATGTAGCATGATTCATATGAAAGTCTACCCTTGGCCAAGCCTGTACTTGACAGCTCTTGTGCTTTGCAGAGGATTATTTAAGGGGGCAGTCAAGGAGAGAACAACTGAAGATGAAGCTGTTTGTATACACACAGATGTGTATTCCTGGGCTAACATTTCCCTGACTGACCTCAAGAAGACTAGATGAAACACAGCACTAGCTGCTGAACCAGTGAGGTTCTTTGAACTGATTACCATGGCATGTTCTGTGATGTGGTTTGCCTGGAAACATATTTGTTTCTTTTGAAAATACAAAATACCAAAATGACATCACTTGTAGTGTGCACCGAAAAACCTAGGCTGAGACGGCAGACTGTTTTAGTCCATAAATGATTGCAGATGTTTGGGTGAGGCTGCAGAACACGAGGCTTTTCAAACGTGTGCATTTGGGGAAAGAAATTAGGGACGTATATAAACATGAACATATTTGTTACATATGGCAGCCTGTCAGCTGGTACCATTTCAGAATGGCAATTATTAAAGACGTGCAAAAATAAGTGGAAACTATGATAGCTGCAATGTATCTGGTTTAGTGAGTGTTTTCTATTTCTGACTCTATAGACTTTCCTCTCTTTGTCTGATGCCAGTTACATACTAGACACATAGAACTGTCAACAGGCTGAAGAAGAGGCCTAGGAGCTATACTGCTGGTTTTTATTACCATCAGATTGCAAAGCATATAGCCTGAGCTGGATTTCCAGCAGGCTAAGTCCCAGCTCTATGTCCCAGGAGCCTGCTTTGCTAAGTAGGATCTGGATGGTACCAATTTAGAAAGCTCTCTAAGTATGTGATGCACTTTAAGTGAATGAGTCATTTGCCAGAGTCACAGGCATGGGAAAAGGATAGAAAGAAGAGCTACTAGATGAAGAATTACTGGCATTAGGTTTTCCTCCTGATCGGCAAATTTGGGCTGTTTGGCCCTGAATTCCAGAAGGAAGGTCTAAATGGTTCTTGCTAACCAGGTGAGTGACAATGGCTGTTGGAGGCTATGGACACCAAGCTGTAAGAAAAAACAAGTCATCATGTGTCTTCGCCTTCAAAAAGCCAATGGCAGGCAAAATCTGTCAGGACAAAATGATTTTTTGTGTCACCTCGTAGAGCCAAACTGCAGCTTTTTAATACCTTGCCATGTGATAATTCTGACAAATCCTTTAGCTGACTTGTTCAGCTTAACCCTCTATGCAGCCATGGGCAGACAGTCAGGAGAGCTTTTCTGCAGTGTTTCCAGTTGTTCTGCAACATTATCTCTAGTTATGTTTCAAGTTCCTGTAAACCAAACTAGTGACATCTCTGCACTCCTGTATTTATTACTGATGACAAATTAAAAATAAAGCTTCAAGCATTAACATAGCAGAAAATCTCATCTTTCAGTTCTCTTAAAATTAAACTGTTAAGTACTTTTTCAAAGTTGTCCTTTTTAGAAATCTGCAACTTATGCCATGTGCATTTGGAAGATGGATATCATAATTTCTTTCCTGATCGGTGTTGTTCTTTTTTATTTGACAGACATTTTATTTTAAAGTGTGGGTTTGATATGAGTGTGCCAAAAATGCTGAAACTGAATTGCAGAAGGCTAGAGAAGAAAATCCGTTGTTTTTTATTAAATGTGCAAAACTATTTAGATATTTTGTTTTTACTCGGTTCAAGAAGCAACAATGAAAATAAAATAAATTTTTTTTTTAATTAAAATAAAATCTACTAAGAAATTGCAAAGGATATCACATCAGACTAGTAAGTAATTGCACATAACTGAGATTCACAAGTGAAAAAAAATGGGTTTTGGGTACATAGATTCAAAAAAACCTCTCTAAATGTTGATTGTGTGTGCTAGAAGGCAAAATCTAGCCAGTGATTTCAAAACTCATTGCTTATACTCTGTCATTTGCTCTTTTCTCAATACACCCAAATTCATAAATATGTTTCTGTTTAAAATGTCTTCCCCATGTCTGAAAGGTTCAGTAAAACTCAGCAGCTGGGAGGCAAAAAGAGCAAAACTCTTTGCAGGTTCTGTGCACATGAACAGCAGCAGACAGCATCTTAGATTGAAACTGGTGCCCCAAGTGGCACCAGGGACTAAGGGTTTCATTGAGAGCACAGCTATTCATAGGAATAACTGAAAAATGTGTCACAACTCACATGACTGAAGGATTGTGATGGGTGGCTACAGGGTGTTTCAAAAACTCAGGCAGGACAAAACTGGTGGAGTTTTGCTCTATGTTAAGGGGAACTTCTGATGCATAAAAGTCAACCACGGCAGTTGTGGAAGCCGTACAGAATGCCTTTGGGTCAAGATCAAAGAAGTCATCTTTATGGGGGATCTTTCAGTAGGCAACATCTACTGACTTCCAAACCAAGACAATAAGACCAGCAAAGCCATATTTGGGTCACTTAAGCAAGCTTTAGGAGGTTAACAGAGCCTGATTCAAATGGGTGACTTCAACTGTCCAGACATTTGTTGGAAGAACAGTACAGCAGCTCACATTTTACTCATCAAGGTCATGGAGTGCCTAAGAGGACCACTTCCTCGTACAAATATTAGATGTGCCAAGCAGGAATCAGGCACTGCTGGACTCACAAACTGAGAAAACCTGCTTTGAAATATCTTGGTTAGTGATAGCCTTGGCTATAGTGGTCACAGTGTTGTGGAGTTTGGGATTCAGCTGGGCACACTAAAAGTATTGAACCAAAGGCTTTAGACTTTAGAAGAGCAAACTTCAGCTCTCTCAAAGCTCAGGGGCAGGCGGGGCAGGGGGAAAGGGGGGGAGGTAGTGTCCATTGGAACCTTCCATGGAGTAAAAACATGTGAACAGGCTGGAAATCATCCAGAGAAGTGAAACAAGGATGATCAAAGGACTGGAAATTTTGCCATATGAGGAAAGAACTGGGTTTGTTCTGCCTTGCAAAAGGAAGGCTTAGGGGACACTCAGTCTTGCAGGGGACCCTGGCTGAGAGGAGCTGCCACTGCCATGCAAGTAACAATAACAGAGAGGAACAAGTACCTGATAGCAAGATGGAAGCCTTATTGAGACAACAGAAGTGCTTGGTTGCATTAACTTCACAGCACCATCCAAACTCCTGAGTCAGGACTTGCAGTGTCTTGCAAGGTTGTGCACTCTGTAGTGATGGTGAGCAGCGAAAGTAAGGGGAGATGATAGTGCAAAAGCTGTTGTACTGCAAAGAAGGAAAAGTGAATTTTTGGTCATGTCATGAAAAAACACAAGATTCTGCTTCATAGAATGTAGCATATTTCTGTGCTTCAAGTGATGAGACTTTCAAATTCTGGCTGGTTCTGGGGTAAGATGTAAGCCTGGGTCATGTCCAAGCAGAATTTACCTTCAGTGATGGCACTAGCTTGTTATGCCAGCAGGGATTAAAGACATGCTGGTACTGGAGAAAATTCTCTATACTCTGGTTGTTTTGGTCAGAGAGCTGAGGGGCACAGCTGCCTTCGTGTTCCCGTTTCTTGGGCAACACCAAAAATCAAGCAGTCTGGTCTTCACATCACTCAAAACTAAACACTGTTGGCAATTATTCTGAAACAGCTCATTCTTTAGTAAATGCCATCTTGATGACATTATTTGAGGTATTGGTCTGGAAGCTATATCAGGGCTGGAATCTGTATTCCTATTTAAATCTCCCAGTCACAAGAGGTAATAGCACATAAACATTTGGAGGAGAGCTCACTTGGCCAAGGTGCTATGCAGACATGGTAGCTCCCCCATAGGACCAATGGGTTTGCTTAACCCACCAGTGTGCCAGAAGGGGTTTTATGAGGCTTTGCAAGATGTTATCCAGAGGACCTCATGGGTTTTTTCTCCTTTTTGTTCTTCCTTGGACAAGAAGATAATTTCAGATTGAGGCATCTGTAGCATATGTTTTCTGCAGAGCTGGTGATAATAGAAACATTTCAGTGAGGTCCCTGTATGGGTTACGTCACTTGTTTTTTGACTCGGCAATCAGAGAGGAACTAGCAAGGAAGCCTGCTGTCAGTGCTGGAGAAAGGATGTAGGTCCTGGCGGCAAGCCCAGGCCTGCTCAGCAGATCAAAGGCTCTTCCCTTGGCTCCCATAGCAGCCGGAAAAGCAGCTGCCTAGTACCCTTTCAGCATCCTTCATTCCTTTCTCCTCTGCCAGCAAATAACTTCTTTTTGCTCCCCACCTCAGCAATAGTCCCTTTTCTTTCCCCTCGGTATCCTGCCAAGCAAGGTCCTTTTATGGAAAGCGCTTGTGTTTATTACCTGCAGATCCCAGGGCCAGCCAGTGGAAACGCACTGGGAATACTCTGGTTCTTACATGCTCCTCCCTTCTCCCAGATATGCTCCCAGCTGCGACTCTAACCTGGAAGATGAGGCAAAGCTGAAGGAAACAAGCCATGGTTATAAACCACATGCCATTTTCCAAGCCAGCCTGATGGAAGATTTGAATTTGGAAAAGTACTTTTTGTGCCAAAATAGCATAACAGCCATGCTTTGAAACCCTTCCCACTCACCTCCCAGAAAAATAAATAATGTGGCCTTTTTGTGGGCTTCTTCGTGGTGGTTTTTTCTTTTTAAATACATGACTGCCTTCCTCCAAAGCTGTTGCTTGTCAATGCCGCTCCGCTCTGTCCCTGTTAACTGGTTCCTGACGGGAAGTTTGTCTGCCATGAAAGGAGAGTCAAGCAGACAAGTCAGAGAACTGCAGACTCTGCAAGAAGAATAGGGTGTCTGCTATTGCACTGCTGTTTCGGCTTCAGTTACACCATGGGCTGGTTGACGGGAGCCTTTAAAAACAGCAACACTGAGCTTCAAAGGCTCATGCAGCCCTTACGTACCAAATTACTGCTAAATAGGGGATGAAAGTCTGACCCTTGAGTGCCCCGCTGGCAGTGTCTGCATCACCAGCACCTTTTCTCCTCCCCGGTTTTGTGAGTTGATCAGCCTAGTAGTGGTAGGTGGATAAGCTGTCCTGCAAGAGTCTGCTAAAGGTCTTGAAAATACTTTTGTAGTTGCTTTTGTAAGCACTGCGAGGCACTCCAGCCTGCAGGCACAGCCACACTGTGGCGAGGTTTTCCTTGCTCAGTAAGCAGTCCCCGAGCTTGGGTTTGCTGACTGGTTATCTGCCATCATCAAGATTATTATGGGAGCAATATTTTAAAAGATCTTTGTTCCCAATGTGAGTTTCTAAGGGCTATTAAAACTGTGAGTGTTTGGGAGCTCCTCTAGGGACCTCTTCTCCTTGTGATCACACACAGCTTAATAGCACCTTCATATGGTTTTGCCTACTACAAATTGCCCATAATTAATAATATTCCATATAGAAGCATCAGAAACAGTTAAAGCATGCAACTGCAGGCTGGCCCAGTGCCTAGCCCAGCTGCTTGGTAGACAAGTTTTTCTTTGCCTCAGTTTCTCCTTCAGTAAAATCAAAAGAATATGAGACTTAGTAGTGCTTGTGAAATGTTTAATGTTTATGGGTGGGTGGTGGAAACCATTGGAAATGACAGGTGCAGAAGCAGAACAGGTTATTTTCCATAGCTTTGCTTATTATACCAGATGCTTTTATAATGGAATCTGATTTTCTAACTCATCTTTTGCATAAATATGCCATATTAGACAGNGGGATTGGAATAAGTGGAGAGAGTGAACTGCAGGATAATTATCACCAGAAATACATATCATTGTTTATTATCATACCTATAACGAGGCACAATTTTTCCTGCAAATTTTTTTCTCATTGTTGTCCTTAATTGCTCTTCTCCATGTGTCTCCTACCACCATTTCTTTATTATGTGTATTGTAAAACTCCTCACGGGTCCAGTGAGGCACCAGTATCACAGAAAAGCCATGGAGCCCCTTGAGTGCATGCAGACTTTTCTTTCTATATCTGTTTTCTGTCTTCTCTGCCTTTATTGGCATCTTCCTGCTTGCCCCTTCTTTCCTCCCTGTGAGTCTGGTTTTGTCTTTCCTACGAATGAAACAAATTATTTTGATGAAACAAACATAATGAAGGAAGGCAAAACACTCTCTTTTGTTTTGTTTAGTAGTAAAACATGCAGCATTTTAAAATATCAAAACTCCAATGACTCTGTAGGAAAATTCAGGTAACAAGTAAAACAAATGGGTACTCAGAATAAACATGTGGATGCACCAAGCAGGATTTAGTTCATGATGTGTCTTTATCTCAGGAGATATACGAGATAGTCGTAGGCCCTGGACTTCAACAGCTTTTAGAATTCTGGAAAATTAATCATTACAGTAAGTTTTTTTAAGATTTCAACGAGTGGGTGAAGAAAGTAATTTGTCTTGAGAGGCTAGCTCAGCGCTTTCTTGATCTTTTTACTGTCCTGGTAAATCATTTATCAGGGCAAACTTTCAGAAAACTCCCACACAAACTATGCTAGGCAGAGTCTCCCAAAAGTAATATTACTCTGGTTTTATGCTTTCCAGACCTCAAAAAAGAGAGGCTGTAATACCAGGGTGGTACAGGCCCCTGCTTGATAGTGTGAGGGTTTGAAAGCTTCCCTTTTCTGAAATATTTAGTGAATTGTTCAGGACTATGAGCATGTGCATTTCTTGTTTAATCCTGCTTTTATGTGTTTTGTTTCTGTGATACCCTATACAAAATTCAAAGTCACACTACAGTGTGAGATCTTTTTGAATTAGTAAAATGGAATATAAGCTTTATTTTTTTTTTTCCCATTAATTGTTCTGGTTGACTTCACTAGCTTAGAGAAGAGGTATGGTTTCGAAGGTTCAGGTTTCAAAATATGAAGAGAAAGAAAAAAAAAAAAAAGAAAAGGAGAAAAGGAAGAATTTCTCCCTGCACATCAGAAGCCCCCAGAAAGTCTGGGATCACCATACATGACTTTTGGAAGGATACATTTTAACTTGCGTTCATCAGTTATGAGGTTTTCCCTGGTCTAAAACATCCCAAACTATTTACTGTCATTTGTATGCAGCATCAACTCCAAATCTGGAAGTATGATGCATGCTTAACAATAAATGAGATGTTAGAAAGGAATTTCTCTCTACTTATATTTTGAGTTTCAAACAGTTCAGCTGCAATTGATTTATTACAGGAATATTAATTTAATTCAAGGTCCAGATCTTGGAGAGCTTTCTAATAAAATGTAAAGACAGGCAATACAAATGGGACTACGAGGAATAACGGATAATTTCTATTATTTCTTTCTACATGGCCATGGCCATTTTCCCACCATATATGTTAGCACATGCTAAAAGGGAATAGTGTAAGGGGCACAAGGAATAAATTTGTGTTAATTTTCAGCAAGAAAAACAAAAGCAGGTGTTGAAAAAGTTTTGTGTAAATGGAAAGTGTATGCATAGAGAAAGTAGCTATACATTCAAGAGAAATGTGCCTTCTTTTTTATTTGCACATAGTGCGAACTGATTGATTTTAATAAAGCCCCTTCATTCTAATTATATAATTAGCCATGGTTCACATGGGCTGTGAGGGACCTGGAGGTACTGAAAAGAGATGAAACAACAGGGAAGGTGGACATTATGGAGAGAGGAGGGGTTGAAGTGAGAAAGAAGTAATCAGTGGGAAAATAGGCTTCATCTGCTATGTTTCTCGTGGAAAAATTGTCCTCACCCTTGCCAGCCTTCAAACTTGGAGGTTTTAATTGTGGACTCAAAATAAGAAACCTGTGTTTTTTTCATTCAGATAGGCTCTCTCTGCCTACCCACAACATCTGGGGAGTAACTATGGTGTTCTAAGCTCCCCCAAACCTAGAATATTACAATTTTCTGGAAGAACTAATTGAAATAGAGTGACATGGGCCTATATAAAATGCTCTGTAACATGTAACTTCACAAGTGTCAATATGATGTTAAAAATCATCCAGTATATATCCATCCCCAATTCACCAAGAATATTTGATTCCCCCTCACCCCAGATAGTATTTACCTGGCACACAGACCTGCTCCTTGTGTCCTTACTCATCCCTGCTCTAGGACTGTGTCTGTCTCTTCCACCTCCGTGTCTCAAGAAGACAGCATTAGCTGTTTGCCAGCATTAAAGGAAACATGGCTGCAAAAGCACTTGCACACAGCAGCTATTTCGAACAAGCTGCTGTGAAGGAATTTCTGCTAAAAACAGAAGAGAAAAAAAAAGCTGGTATCTCAAAATACTTTCCTCACTGCAGCAGTCAGCTGAGGAGGAAGGTCAGGAGGGAACAATGTAGTGCTGTTCTCAGACAACCTGGGGTAAGGGGAAGACGGTAGAAGACACTGAAATGTGTTCATAAAGGAGTGAAGGAAACCTCCAGACATACAAAGAGGAGAAGCTAGTGTGCCTTCAAAGTACATTTAACGTGGGATTGCTGACATGTCATCACAAGCACCAGCATAGAGCTATTACATGGGTCATTGCAGGGACAGGGTTACCATGCCCTTCTGTAATCCTGTTGGATTTATTTTATATTTAACTTTGCCGTTGAATTCCACCTTGTATAATGTTTGGTTTAGAAATAAGTGCTACAGCATTCCATTGTTTTAAATTCTCACCTGGCAATAGGACTTGTAACCCCAACTCCCCCATGTAATTTTTGTCTGAAAAAACAACATAAAGTCACTTTGAATAGTATCCTTCACTCTTTACAGGTATTTTTCATGGGAAGTTCAAAGAGAACTTTTAATTTCTCAGATACTCAGATTGTTTTTGCAGGCACTTTACAAAAGTCTCCGTTAACAAATAAACAGTAAGGGTCAGGTGTGATGAAAATTGCTCAGCCGTAAACCATCAACAGTGAATATGCTAAGATACATTTGAAGTGAGTTGCTTAACAAGTGCTAAAATCTGACCTAGTTCCATAAGAGGTGTTATAGAATGATGCTGCATAACAAAAAATACCAAAACCCTTTTTCCAAGCTTTGTGAATATTAAAAGAGGTGACTATGTTCATTATTGGTTACAAACACTTTTAGCCCAAGGTTATTCTTAATACAGTTCACTGATATACTCACAGCCTTCTATGATCCAAAATATAGAACCATCTTCTTTCTTCTTTTCCAAAAAAAAAAAAAAAAAAAAAAA